>JAQMYF010000003.1:23731298-23741731 GCA_030014195.1 Neosilurus mollespiculum | reverse complement strand
TGGGTGTGTGTGAGAGAGAGAGAGAGAGAGAGAGAGAGAGAGAGAGAGAGAGAGAGAGAGAGAGAGAGAGAGAGAGAATCTGGCATCGTAAAAGTGGAGAATGATGAAACGGCTTTCGTGCCTTGGCCTTGTGGGTGGCTACTGTTGGGTGTGAATGCAGCTCCAGTGAACGCGACATGCTTCAAAAAACTCCTAGGGTTGACCTACTGTACTGCACAGGTATTCTTGGACGGAGAACAAAAACATCTCTTTTTTTGGGCACGGCAGGGAACGGCTTGAAGCCAGTCGGCTGAATTCCAAAAAAAAAAAAAAAAGGTGAGAACTCATACAATGCAGAGAGGTAGTGTAGAGCTTACTCATTTGGTGGAGTGTTATTTACAACCCCAGTGCATAACGAAGGCTTTATTACTACATCCTCTAATATATTCCTAAAAAACTATACTATAAAACTGTACTAACCTGTTAACAGTAATCCAGTCTCAGTGTGTTTAGATCAATGTGTCACACTCATTCAGTTTCTCCCTCCCTTTCTCTGACACACTTTACAACCAAGCAGCCACTACTCAAAAGCTGGTTGAAATTTGATAAGCACAAGCCTGGTAGCTTTCAATGGTCACTAAACCCTCTCCACCAGCCCAGAAGGAGCGCCCTATCAAGAGAAAATGCAAATGCTGTACTGCACTGCTAAGGTAAATGGCAGCTTGAGTGGCTGAGCTGTGTATTACCACAGTGGAGTATGATTTTCATTTTGTGATGATGAAGAGACTCGATGAATGCACAGGCCCACCAAGCCTCTTCCGAATCTCCACGTGCCGCCCTACTTACACACGAACCCCTTCAATAACTATCTCCTCTCCCCCAATAACACAAAAGATTTTACAAACGAATATTGAAACTGAATGAACAGATTGCGATCTAAACAGATATTAAAATATCAGGGATGCTATTTATGTTTGTTAGTTTGTTTTATGAACCCTCAGCTCTTTCTGGTTGAGCCTTGAGGTGTGCATCAGGGACTGGGATTTCAGGTTTTTTGTTCTCATGCGGGTGTGAGCGTGCAGTTGGATATGAACCTCGCAGGACAAACAAAGGGCACATGAGCACGCAACGTGGCTTGATTCATTTAGCGCGTTTACTTATTCATCCTTAGTAACCGCCTGGTCCGGGTCGAGGTGGTGTAAATTAGGCTGGCAGTTTGATGATGTTTAGGGAAATACAGCCAATTAGAATTAAGAAAATAGTGCGGGCAGGTGCAAACAAAAAAGTAATGATTGGGTAAACAGAAATGGGGGCGAAAATAGTGAACTGGGAACGGTTTTCAACTCGAGTGATGTAGCTGAGGGCTAGGAACTGTACAAAAATACACACATTGCAACAATACCAGGGGGATAAATTTAATAGCTAGATAGATAGACCAACAGAAAAGAAGAAAGGAAGGAAGCCACACCCACCCAGGGTGGGATATTAAACAGAGAGAGAGAGAGAGAGAGAGAGAGAGAGAGAGAGAGATTTCATTCTGACATGGAGACGTGCTGTACATTCAGATGTAAAGTATACTGTAGGTCAAGCTGAAAAAAATATCCACACACACACTGGAGGTTAAATTCGGGTCTTGGTGAACAAAAGCACACGAACACTAAAGGCCTGCAGAATCAAAGTGGTATTAACCTCAATCTTGTTAATTAAAGCCAGCTACTGCAGCTCAGCAAAGACACTAAAATCAATTACCTTGCCGAGTACTGATCCATCACGTCGCTTGTTTACAATTTAATCCTCAACTTGTCAAAGCCATTATTTTCTTAATAACAACTTCCTCTCCAGGCTGCTTCGTCTCCAGCCTCATCTCTACGGAAGCAGAAAGGTCGTAAGCTTTAGCGCTCCCCGGGGCGTAGTACACCGCGGCTCTAATTATTCCTACGTATGAAATGACAAATGAAGTAGATCAAAACCAAGGTGCCAGGAGGCCTTAGGATTTCTGCTCAGATGTATGGGTTAAAACAGAGGTCACTAACTGCGAGACTGAAAAGCAAAACTAGTTAACGCTGTGTGAGGATAATTATGTGGGTGACCTCTGTGAGGATCAAGCTGTTCCAATTGCAGAAGCTGATCTAATTGCAGTCGTCGTCTCACTTCTCACCAAAGGACAAGGGGGAAAATAGTCTTAACTCTAGTATAATTGCCAGCTCCTCCTGACAAAAATAATAAAATATGTTCTGCAGTCCCTGCACGTGACCTCGAGGGGGAGAAAAAAAATATTAATAAAATACCCTCATCATCCGCCTGGAAAAGTGTCCCCAAAACTAGTTAGCATTAGCACATGGTGAAGATCAATGAGCGAATGATTAGCAAACGCACTGTTCACAGCGTGCCAGTAATCATTGAGGAATCTCTCCTGCATTATTTATGGCTCGATGTATAATTCAGCACTAACAGCAGATTTAATGCATAAATAAAGCTGTAGTGCGCGTACATTAAATGTTTACTCGCTAAAACAGGATTCGGCGGTACAAGCGATTCGATGGGGCGCCTCTCAAACTTTCAGACCTGTCATCTGTACTAAAAAACAAACAAACAAACAAACAAACAAAAAACATTTTCCAGGTTCTTTCATCTAAAAATCAAAGGTGAAAAGATTCGAATGTGCTCGACTGTCAGAAACCAGACAAGTGAAAACAGAACATACAAAACTAAAAAGCAACATTATGAGCTGTGGGCTGAACGTTTGCACAGCTTGAGATACAAGCAACTCCAAGCAGATTATGATTAAGTAGCTTAAAAATGTCTTTACTAAAGCCTAATAAAGTCTGTAGAGCCCGTTGGATTAGGAGAGTCCACAGCGAGGCTAACAAAACCGAATGGACAAATCAGAAATGTATTAACTAGCACTGTGGACAGGTTAAGCTCCAGCATGCAGATAATTGACTTGCCTGAGAAGTAGTGTCTAATGTAAAGAAATAATTTACATAAAGTTTTTTTGGCAAATTAAGTGCATTAATATAAACTAACGGTAATAGAGAGCTTCTGCCCTGGCGAGCTGTCCAGGGTCTGCCCTCGGCCAGAGTCGGCCAAAATGGGCGCCAGCCACCCCTCAGCCAAAATTAAGGTTATACGGTTCAGAAAATGAATGAATGAACAATAATAAAAATAATACTAAAGGCCATTAAACATAAAAACTATTGTCTCCTTAAGCCAAAATTCAGAAATGACGTCAACCCAGTGCCATGCTCACAGCACCGACAGTACACAAAGCATCACCTTCACTCTCTACATAAGAATTTAGTGTTGAATCTTAAACGTATACATTTCCTTATACCGCTTGAGAGGATAAAAAATAAACGCCACTCAACAGAGTTCACTTCAAACACACAGAACAAACACGACAGGCTTTATTCACGACATCCGAGCCATGTCAAAGGGGCTGCATCATGAAAGTAGCCTAAATAACATTAATGGCGTAATCAAACAAAACATAACCATTAATAGAAATGTAAATTATTTCTATGAGGGTTAATAGAAATCAATTTGGTTCATAAAACCAGTGTACTTAGACTGCAGCAGTGTTTCAATCTTTAAAAAGTGTTCAGCCTACCAAGATTTTAAAACCTTCATGCTGCAATCCGTTCCCATCCGCTCCACGTCAGATTCAAAAACACTAAATTCCTTTTGATTTCCAAGCTGAAAAGTTATTAAACAAATACAGAGTAGTATTTTGGACCTGCAGTGTGTATTTTCATAATATTTTGGCCACCGAATTTGAGTAAAAAAAAAAAAATCATGATACAGCTCATTAAAATGCAGGATTTTATCTTGTTGATTAATGGACATATCCACCAGTGAAGCGCAAATTAAAAACCTAAAACCCAGACGTGAAATCTGCTTGTTCCAGGCACTTGGGCTACTGATTTTCTCACACTTGGCTCTAAAACTGTTAAAATATAAAGGTTGAAAGTGGTGCGTGTAACAGCCCAGCTTGTCTTTATTGCCTTTGCTATGCTGAATAAATATGTCTCCGTTTCCCCCATGCTATCATAACATGGGAGGAAAAAATAAATCCTCATTCTGCCTCAGTTTTATTTTATTCCTAATATCAGCTTCAATTACTCCTACTGTTCTTCAACAACCCAGTGAGATGATTCTCACTTCACATGGAGAAAGTGGAGAGTGCGGTGTTTTCTGCTTTAAAACTGTAGTCGGGATCAATTCGGGAGAACGGATTTGATCTCGGTCTCCACACAGCTGGAATTCACACGTCCCTCTCCGGTCTGTCTTGCTTGTGGTGTGCTCTGTGTCCTGTCTCCCGGGCAATGATCAAGCGTCTGTAGTTACTGTATCTATTGTTACAGCCGAGGTGCCAATAAGAAGGAGCTTACATTCTTGTAAACAAAGCACGTGCTCCATACAGGGACACAATTAAACCCTCATTTAGGTGCTTTGCGCTTTCCAAGGCAGCCTAACCTTTAATAGAGCGTGTAGATTTTTGCACACCAACCATGCTTACGGTAAATAAACCATGAAAGCACACCCGCCTCCTCCTTTCCCCCAAAATCCAGAAATCTGCTGTACTTGGGCTAAACTCCTGGTTTGATAGTGTTGAGCAGAGACAATCCAACAGACAACAGCAGAGCAAAGAGGCTCCAACGTGACATTAATTACCCCTGGCCTTTCTGGAAATTCATTAAGCATAGCATTAACGGGATTTGCTGTGGCACTGGATCTCGGCGAGAGACTTGCTGCCATTACAGGCGGGCAGACGGAGAGTCGCTTCTATCACACTAGCAGATTAAATAACACGCCTCCCTGAGCTCTGTCAAACACTCAGCTGCCTCCCGTTTGTAAAGGAAAGCCTGCTTGCAGCACAACGCCATTTGATCCAAATGTTCGCCCTGATGCCTGCGTGTAGAACGTTCAGGATGCATTTCATTTATCAGAAACTTGACCTTTCGTGCTATGTGCAAGAGCATTCAATATTTAGACGTGACATTCATGCCATCTTCCTTCCATGACTAAGCGTTTACTGATCTGCATTCTCTGTTCGAATACTGAAATTTGTTTTCTTTTTGCTTATTAGCTTTATCTTAATATTTTTTCATGTTAATACCTTTAGAAGCACATTTGATATTCTTATTGGCAGCTGCTCTGAAACAGACGACAGCTGTTAATGTACATGTCTATGCATTAAACATTTACTAGGCTTTCACCGCTTGCGTTCAGAAACAGGGGTGACACAAATTGCCACAAGCCCGAACTCTGAAAACGAACCTCCACTACGGTAGGTTAAAGATCCCGACAACCCCTTTCACTTCAGACTCCCAACGTTCTCCCTGTACCTCACTGTCAAAGGTAAACAAATCCGACATCGGTGCGAGCTAGCGCTGCTTTCAGAAACACAGCGACTTGCTAATTCAATTATTCAGTGCAAGTTAACTGCTGGTTGACCTCTGGGGAGATCCTTAAAACGCAGTGACACAGAGACTCAGTGGTTTCTCAAAAAAATAAATAAAGTGAAAGGAAAAAAACCAACAAAACAGCAAGCAAATCCGGTTTCATATTCAAACCAGGAAAAAAACCCTAAGAAAAACATTAGCTTTGTCATTACGAAAGCCGAAAGTAAGAAAAAAAGTACCCTACAGATATTTACTTGCACATCCCACACACCTACCATGCTCACGCACCATAAAATCACCTTGAAATCAATGGCAAGTTTAAAAAAAAAAAAGCCTATTTTGTTTTACTCTGCCAGATGTTCTAGTGCATTCCACATCACTTTGGTTTGATGTGCTATCGACACTTGGCATGGAGGTGCAGGGTTCAAACGGTGAACGTTCGGTGTTGGTAATACTCCAGTGATGCTTACGGCTTTGAGGAAATGGAAAGGAGGTTTCTTTCGGAGTAATACAAGACAATGAAAACATGCTGTGCCTTGCTCTGGCTTTCAGTTCCTCAGTGGGAGAGGATCTGTGTTCTCCAAATCGGACTCCTTTTCACCTCAGGCTATCCTCAAAGGCAAGAGTAACCGAGTTCACAAACTCTTTGTACTACATAGACTGAAGGATTAGGTTGAAATATTCTACATATGGCTGTTATGATTGCCTCCGGTCCCTGAAAACAAACCCATCCTTGCCAGTTGGGTGTTAGCGTCATCTGTTGCACCTTTTACACACTAACACGAACGCAGCATACCTTAAAATCATTACTAGAGGACAACTTTTGTACATTTAAAGATTTAAAAGGTACGTTATGTGGACTTTTCGATGACATCACCCCAGTAACAAGGAAGAGTAAAGTTTAGTAACCTTTTTTCCTGTCCAGATGTTTACAGAGAGGCGAACCCCCTCCTCCAAAACGCTTATCGTTCAGTTATCACTCTGACTCATGCCTTGACAATGTCCTCCGTAGGAACTCGCACCAAAGCGTTCCAGCATTTAGCATATCGCTGAAAGTGAGCAGCTACCATCCAATCTTTGATCTATACATAACAACCAATACAACTGCTATCAGATGATGGAAACATTCGTCGTTTTTGCAGCTGGTACCCAAACCTCGTACATAAGAGTATAAGAAGGATTTATAAACCGTAATAACTGAATGAATTAGTCAGACATTGCTTGCTTAATTTTTTTTTTTAATGAGTTCATTGTGTGTAATTTATTAGGAGAGAAAATATAACAAAAAACTAAACTAAACACAGATTAACGTCTTAGCGTGCGCATGTAGGGCAGGGATTTCGATCTAAAACGGCAGCGATTCGTTTTCTGCAATGGCTCAAGATTTCATTCCGACAGAAATCTTACTCAGGAGAACCATCTCAGGATTGCTTCATCATGAATACCTCCAACTTCTAAGACGGGCCCGGGAGATATAATACGAACATCACACATCATCTTTTAAAAGACTTTTCTAAGGCTTCAGGGTTTTCAGTTTATTTTGGGGGAGAAAATAACCTCCTTTCTTCCAGAATGACATCATCATGAGACCTTACAACTAGCCCTTTTTTTTAATTATTATTACTATTGAGAGGGGAGAAGTGTATTGAGTAGATTACGTACCACATGGAGTGTGTAAAGGGAAAAAGAAAAAAGTCTAAAAAGAGTCTAGAGGACATGCAAACCAAGAATGGCTTATAAACCAGTGATTACAGGAGGAAAAAGAAAACAAAACACTTCCCCATCACACACGGGACTTGTAGACTGATATCAGATAAGCCCAACTGTGAAACAAATACTGTTTAAGATTAGCCTTCTAAACCACCACCCATCCTCTTGCCTCTCGTTTTCTTTCCTTTCTTGCTCTCCTTTGAACGACACCCACGTTGCCATAGGCTTGACTAATCACACACAGGCCGTCGCAGGCCAGGGTTCACGTGGTTTTATTCAGCTCAGGGGAAGTGGAGCTGACTTGGCTGTCCACGGCAGCCTCCAACTGGCCAAGCAAGTCCATCAAAACCCCCTCGGGTTTGCAGTAAACAAATGGCTCTAACTCATCACTTCCAAACTCTGGAAGGCAGTGCGTGGGGGAGAGCGTCTCAGTGTTATGAATGCGCATCAGAGACGTGCCAGTTTGAGTAGGAGTTCTGTGGTTTTTCTTATTATTACTAATCTGATGTCATTGGAGACAGAAAAATATGATTACAATGACAGAGCACGTGATTGTTAAACCTCCATATACGAGGAACTCATGTCATACATGCACCAGAAAACACTCTGGGTATGTTTTTAGTCCAGTTTTAGAAACAAAAAATTTTAAATGTAAATGTAAAACCTTCCATGAAGACTTTTCTTAGAAAAGGTTCCAAGTTCAGAAAGCTGGAAAAAACAACAACAACAACACCACAGACACAAAGGAAGCTCTTTTCACCGAAATGTAACCCTTATACAAGTGATATGACAAAGATGGTGACGAACATTACCTCAAACTATCACACATTACTGAGCAATTTAAATAACTCTCTTTTTCTGGTCATGTTCTTGGAACCCTTTCAGAATTTCAGTATTTCAGAAAAGTAAAACCTTAGAAAAGGGCTCCAGGCAAAACACCACGAAGAACCAACAAAGAACCAGCAAAGAACCTTTAACCTTTATAACAAAATTATAACCCCATACACACCTGACGTGTCAATGATACAGAACATGACCTCAAACTAATATATTACTGAGCAATTACAAAACAATAAGTGTTTTTATTCTCATTCTGTTATAAGAACCATAATGACTGAGTAACGGGAAAAGTTTCATCACCAGGATTACGACTGGGTTAGAAACTACACAAAGAACCCAAAAACAAAACCACTCAAAACACCAGACTTAGAGAAACAAAAGCAGAACCTTCTAGAACCCTTTCACACACACACACACACACACACACACACACCAGACAAAAGGAAACCACAGTTCCAAGGGTTAAAAGGTCAAACGTGGAGCACTTTCACCTTACTGAGGAAACCGTTAAAGGTTCTGGACGGTTCTCTTTCACTACAGGAGTGAGAGTACACTAATTACTCTTTCTTTTTTTAAATAAAAAAAACAGAAGAGAACCTCCTTCTCAGGAACCTTTTTTTGCAGACCAGAAAAACAAACCTTCATGGGTTTTTTTTTTTTACCTCAGAAGACCTAAACCATGAGCACTTTAAAGGTGAAAAGGGTTGTCTTTTTCAGGAAAGGTTTATCTGTTAAAAAGAAAACCCTCTAAAGCAGATTTTTCCCATTTATAACCCTTTACAGAACCCGTATAGAGGACGGGTTTTTTAACGGAGGCAGTCAAAGGTCGTTTTCTTCGAAAACTGAAGTGAAAAGTTGATTCTGAGTGGAGCTCGTGCTTTGAAGTTAGCAGCCAAGCTAACATTCCCTCAGTATTACCCCCCCCCCCTCTCTCTGTGTGTGTGTGTGTTAGAAGTACTCACCCCGCCAGTCTGGTGGTCTCCAAATTCCAATGGACAGTACCGAACCACTTAGAACCGTAAATAATCCCCGTTGTTGTGTGTTTTTCCTCCTGTCTATCGGGAGAGAGAAAGAAAGCAACCCAACTCCTTGGGCCGGGGCCCGAATCCAAGCGCGCGGAGCTGAGCGGTCTCGCGCAGCCACTTTATCCTACATGCGGATGGGGAAAAAGGGCTCACGCGCTCAACAAAAGAGCCAACTCGTTCTCTCTGGTGAACAAAAACGCGCACGAGCGCACACATACACACACACGCGCGCGCGCGGCGGCGGCGAAGCTCCTTCCTCGTCTTCCGTTTCACCGCGTGATAAACTCCGAAATGATGTCCGAGAGGAAGAAAGAAAAGAAAGGAAGAAACGGCGCGGTAGTTCGAGGCAAGGAAATCACCGAGTTCACCGCTTACACACTCCGCTTCCTTTTTTCACACACACGCACACGCGCTCTCACACACATACACACACTCCCTCGCGCTTTCATATGCGCGCGCGCACACACACAGCCCTCTCTCTCTCTCTCTCTCTCTCTCTCTCTCTCATACACAATCAGCTGTTCACCAGACGCATCCACAAGACTGACCTACTAGTCCTTCTTTATCCAGACACTATGACGGAGAATTACACCACCCCTACTCACACCCTCCCCCACACCTCACACACACACACCTCACACACACACACACACACACACACCAAAACACGGACTGGATCCCAATTAGCGCGTGCACAAAAGCGTCCTGATTGATGCGAGATCAACTGCTGCTACAGTGAACTGCAATAAATGAGCATTAACGCTCTGCAACACCAGGCGCGCGCGCACACACACACACACACACACACACACACAGAGAGAGAGAGAGACACACACACACACACACACACACACACACAGAGAGAGAGAGAGAGAGACACACACACACACACACACACACAGACATACACACAGACACACACACACGGCATTTAAAACATGCCGTTGATGAAATAATGTAAGTGAGGCATGCATTCCACACTGGTGTGTGTGTGTGTGTGTGTGTGTGTGTGTGTGTGTTGTGTGATAGCTGATGAACGGCACGCCTTTATGATCCTGTTGTAAATGGTGATGACAAAGACTGAGAATTCCACACGCATGTTCACTTTGGCTTGGCTTTTGGATAGCATTTAAATTTAAAGGTTAGGAACACTTTAAAATAAAAGAGGGTCCCTCAAGGGGTCTTGGCTTGATTAATGTGGTTGGTTCTAGCTTTCTTTGTGAAGAGAAACTCCTCTGTTGGAAGGTTTATAAAAAAAGAAAGAAAGAAAGAAAGAAAGAAAAAAAGCTTTCAGGGGCTTTCCCAGAGAGACTAACAAAAGAAACCTCTAGGGAGGCAAATTTAACCAAATCTGATATGACAATGATGTAGCGCATGTGACCTCACATTAATACCTTAGTACTAAATAACTGTTATTATGCATAGTAAAGGCATTATATATTTGTTATAAATACATAATTAATATATACACACA
>JAQMYF010000003.1:23707479-23731198 GCA_030014195.1 Neosilurus mollespiculum | reverse complement strand
TGCATCCAGTGCTGAAGCACCGCCTCTGGCGGTCATCCAGGATTCATAGAACCGTAGTTACATACGTAACTTTCGTTATTCCTATAAAGGTATGGACAGCTCAAGTTGAAATTGCTTATCAATAACCCATCAGGGTTGCAGTGGATTTAGAATCTAGTTGTACATCTCAAAACCTTTATTTGTCTTTTCCTCGCCTCTCAATGATCACTTGAACCATAAGCTCTTCTGGTGCACCACCTTTTCTGGCTGGCCCATTTCTCTTATTTATGCATCAAGAAGCGTTGATCGAGGATCGAGGATACACAAAAGCAGCATTCCTGCCGGAGCTGCCCAACAAATCATAGCTGCATAATCAAATAACCTGCCTGTTAAATTACTATTTTTACATAGTAGGTCATCTGTACCACCGTCACCAGAACTGGACGTCACTCAGTGTGACAATTCAGAGGAAACAATGTCTAATTTCTCTTTAAACACATTTCCTCGATTACACGCACCTCACATAGTTTCCTCGAGGCTCTTCATGTTTCCCTGCTGACTAAGACTCAAGGATGAGACACAAGTGAGGGATATGTAGATGCAATTTAAGGGTTAATGGAAATACTTTAGGCTGGGAACACGAAGTCTGAAACTGGATTTCATCCTAGATCCCAATCCACTGCAAGGCACCATGCACACACACACACACACACACACACACACACACACACACACACACACACACACACACACACACACACACACACACTCATACCTAGCAGGAATTTAGTACAGTCAATCCATGTTTTTTTTGTATGAGAGCCTGGAGGAAACCCGAACCAAAAAAGACCCATGTGTAAAACTCTAATTATGTGTAAAACATTAACCAGCTCTCAGGATCAAATCAGAGATTGTAGGTCTTTAGATTAGGTCAGCTCAAATAATGAATAAAAAAATAATAATACAAATATTTTTTAAAAGATCTAAGCGATACCCAGCAAATGGATTGAGATGTGACCATAACAGTGTTCATGTTTCTCATAATCAACATACAGTATGAATAGTAAATTAAGTTTTAAGGTCAGCAGGATAAAACCTGGGAATAGGGTTTCTCTCCACATTAATATTTCATGCTCATGACTATCTGAAGATCTGATGCCACAAATGTGACTCTGCGAGATCTAAATGGCAGGCACAAGGGGCTAATGGCAGCATGGTGATGCAGTGGTTAGCACTGTCACCTCACAGCAGCGGTTCTGGGTTTGAACCTTGCGGCCGACTGGGGTCATGCTGTGTGACATTTGCGTGTTCTCCCTGTGCTTATTTGGCGTTCCTTTGGATGCTCCAGTTTCCTCCTACACCTCCAAAGACATACACATTAGGTTAACTGGCTACAGTAAATTTTGTATGGGTGTGAATGTGAAAAGTGGTATAGATAATGGATCGGTGCATGAGCTACCATACTTCTATTTATCCTTTTCTTCTGTAAGAAAAACAACACCCAGACTGTGAATATCAGAAAAAAAGCATGTGAGATCTGAATTATATGATATATAATGCCAGGAGAGCCAGTTTGTGTTAACAATGATGAGTTGTAGTAGCACAAATATGTTTTTAGGAATGTTCCAATCCCACTTTCTCCATTGTTACCTGTTGTTTTCTTCATTTCATGTCTGTTAGCCTGTGAAAAAAGTTCTGACCCCACCTGTGCAAGGATTTTCACCAAACTTGGTGGGGACAGAACCCAATCAGAGTCCAAGAGATGGTTTGATTTTAGTCAAAGATAAAGGTAAGAGCAAGGTCATACATTTTGGAAACAGACATTTCCCATGTTAAACTGAAATTACTTCTATCTGAAACAAAAATGGTCATAGACCCATAGATGCAATGATGGACAGAAAAAAACACAAAAACATTCATTCATTCATTCATTTTCTGAACCGCTTGATCCTAATTAGGTTCGCGGGGAGGCTGGCGCCCATCTCAGCCGACTCTGGGCGAGGGCAGAGTACACCCTGGACAGCTCACCAGACCATTGCAGGGCAGAAACACGCTGGCGGCTATGCAGTCTACTCTTGACAAAAATCAGCAATGGTTCTTTTATATGACTCTCACCACAGACAGTAAGAGACATGGCTGGCATTTGATAACCCAGTTAGCTGCACTGGGGGGACAGCAGTGACAACCCATTGATAGTGAGACTTGAACCCCCGACCTTGGGATCAGAAATTCAGCACCCTACCACCGGGTCACTACTGCCCCTCCACAAAAACATGATACATAAAAAACATATACATGCTTTCCATTGGAATACCCTCCTTTGGCTTTGAGTGACTTTGAAAGGTCAAAATCACGGTCACAGGATTATGTGCACCTGTAACTTCAGAATGCATGCTGATAGACATGTGACTACTATAGAACACTAATAGCAAACCATATATGGACATTCAAATTAGACAATTACCTTTGACCTTGAATGACCTTGAAATGACAAATTCTAGCCATCACATAAAGCCTTCAAAAAGTAGTGAATTTCTTTTGCTAGTTTAGTGCTCTTCTAGTCCATACAGTACCAGTATAAGCTTTAGGTTTTGGTTATTCACTGATAACTGACACTGTTGTTATCCTGAACTGGCCCTTTGTGCATTTCTGGCTTTAAGTTTTTGAAATCATCACAGTGTACAGTGACATATCTAAACTAATTAGTGAAATTTGTGAATCTGTAAAGTGTTGATCATCATATTGCCTATTCATCCCTTGGTGTTCTACCTAAGCATGACACGGGTCTGATTTTTTTCCCCCAAGCTCAGTGAACATACACACACACACACACACAAAAATCCAATTTCAAATCCCATTTGAGCCAATTTCATATGTGGTCCAATATGGGACAGCTATAACAATAATTTATGTACACTTTTTTCCACATCACACTCTTCAGCACGTGTATATCACTGCTTTGATATTCTAGTGACAGCGGTGGTCCAGGAGCAGCTTTTCTTTTCAAAAGTAGTGGCGGTAATAGCTGCAAAAGCAACTAAATATATCTGCCCTTTCATTTCCCTAATCATCATAAGCTCACAAGATGTCAGACAACCTCCAAAACACATAATCTTTGCAACAAAGCCTTGTGCTGCGATGGTGCTCAATGATGGATTCACATTTTGTTTCATGTTGCATGACACTTATGCACCATATTGATCTAGAAGATGTACATTTTAAATCAGAGTTCATGCTGGGACTCGGACAACACTTTAAGTGTTGGTTTTAAAGACTGAATAGACATTAAATAATACTTATGGATTTTCGAATTTTCTCCCCTCAGGTAGAAAAATAGTATCAAGAGTTACTTGTGGAAGAACATTTCTCATAGTTGAAAGAAATATATATGTCCCATATATTCTACATCAAGCGCACTGTAGTATTAGCCCAGACAGTAATAAAAGCAGTGATGAAAGCAGAACTATTACTGTAATTGCTGTTGTGTATATTTGTGTGTTTAGCGAAAACCTAGTAATTCAGTCATTCATTTTCACTTTGAGAAAATTATGAAAAACAAAATTTATTCCTCAATAAGCATACGCTGTTTAACCAGTTGACCTTTCAGATCAGATTACAGCTGGACTTACTTGGTGTTTTTTTTTTTTCATAAAAAGACCAGTAATGATCCTTTACAAACACCTGGTAAATAAGAGATATTTATTTACACAATACAATCCTTCCCATTGCAATACAACTTTTTCTCGGGGCACTTGTACTTAATGCTTATTGTCACAATTCTCAAGGTCACACATTTTGCCATTTATTCACTCATTTGTCTACTTTGTCTGGTTTTGACCAGATGTCTGTAAATGGCACAAACAACACGACCAGAACAACAAATTTGACTGTTCTTGAGACTTGCTAGTTGTTTGCTCACCAACCCTCCACAGACTGCATTTACCTGCACATAAACTGGTCACCTGAAATTTCTGTCCCAACCCAAGCCTACTGGATCATCAGGCTGGTTTCCTTATCGTGAACTCCTCCATCACAGGTTACCCTCCCAGTATTTTTTGACTTTATACTGCTGTGTGGACAGAGGCACACTTGTGGTTAAGACCTTGCCTTAGCACGGTGGGGGTCTAACGGAGATTTGAACCCACAACCTCTCGATCATGATGCCAGCACCCTTACCACTACACCACCGGCCCCACTCCATTTTAATAAGTATGAGCAAAAAAGTGTGAGGGATTGTGAGATAGCGAGCAACGAGAACAGCTGAGCTTCATAAAAATGTGGCCTTGCCCAACTGGAAAAAAGACATCTTCCTACTGTCTGTATGCAAATGTTTCCCTTTGCATTCTACTGCCTTGACATAGTTCCATCTGGAGTACTTTGATAGTCAAGGGAATCAGGTTCCTCTATGAACTAAAACTTAATAAAATGTCACCAAAAAAAAAAAACCTGCACACTAAAATGGTTGTCATTAAATGTTTCATGAAATGTCATGAAAAAAAAAAGAAATATTAAAACACACACACACACACAATTGTGTCACATGTCACAAAAAACTCAAACAAACACTGAATGCTTTTTTAAAAGCAAATGTACGAGAGTACCTTACAATAACGAGGAGACGTGTCTGAGAGGCACAGCACTGCTGAAGGACTTATTTGTGCTGTAGGCAGTGAACACAGATCCTCACTGTGCCTTATCAAACAGCAGTGCTTGAACATCACCCTGCAACTGAGCACGACCATATCTAAACTATAAGCTCTGAATGAAGGAAGAGAGTTGATCCACTGCTCTAGCTGGGTGCTTCACAAGGGTGAATGTAAGGACTTTCTAACATGGTCTGTGCACCTACAGGACTAATAAATGCAGCTAGCCCACTAATCTAAGCTAGCTAACTAAAATATAGTGTACATGACAAACACAGAGAGCAGCATGTTGGCACAGTGATCAGCACTGGGTTCCAGTACTGTGCTCAGCAGGGGCATTTCTGTGTGTTGTATGTTCTCCCCATGCATGCCTCAGGGTACCCCGGTTTTCTTCACAGTCTAAAGAGATGCACATTAGGTTAACTGGCTGTTCCAAATTGCCCCTAAATGTGACTGAGAATGTGAATGGATGCAGCCCTGGGGTAGATTGGCAAGCTGCTCTGAGTGTATTACGCCCCCTCGACCAGAGTCAGCTAAGATAGGCTCCAGGGTCTCTGCAACCCTCATAGGATTAAATGGTTTAGCAAGTGAATGAATAGACATATAATTCATATAATGGTCATTTCTATTTTATTTTATGTTCTGTATTCACCATGGATTTGTTACTTCAGCCAGTCAAAATTGTTTTGGCACAAAACAGTATTATAACACTAGCTAAAATGAAAATGAAAATGGCAATTAAAAAAACTATAATTCCAACAGTCCTGAATTCTTTGTTCTCCCAGTGTAGCATCATATTAAACTCGCTCTTATTCCTTTACCTTCTCACACTCCTGCGCTCGCTCTCTCTCTCTCTCTCTCTCTCTCTCTCTCTCCACTGGTCCCCATTGTGCTTGTCAGGCTTCTTTTGGGTCTAAAGCTGGGAACTGGTAATGTTTGGCCTATGTGAGTTGGAATTTGATACATACATGCAAATTCTCTACTAAGTCCAGCACACCAGCCGTGACAGTCAATAACTAATAAACAATTGTAATAGCAATGCACACCAGCAGCTATTCACACACCTTTATACTATACAGTATCATGAATCAATGACATGGTGGCATAGTGGTTAGCACGTCCAACTCACAGCAAGAAAGTCATGGTTTCAAGTCCCGGACTTGACAATGGCATATCTCTGTGAATTGCGTGTGTGCTCGCAGTGCTTGCCTGGGTTGCCTCCAGGTACTCCAGTTTCCTCCCACAGTCCAAAGACATCCACATTAGCACATCATACATACATATATATATATATATATATATATATATATATATATATATACATACATACTTACATACATACATATATATATATATATATATATATACATACACACACACACACACACATGTATATATTTATACACACACATACAAAACAGCCTCACAAGGGGGCAGTTTCAAATGACGGCGGTGTGGCAAAACAACTGTGAACCACAGTGTAAATAGGATGTAATGAGGTTTTATTGTAAACGGTTCAGAAAGGTTGCAAGAGATGACAACGCGGCAGCTATGAGGCAGCTGGACAGTGATACACAGTTGAAAGAGAAAAAAAACAAGAAATTTCAAATATTTTGGAATCTCGCGGTATATGGAGGTCAGTGCCAGTTGTCGGCAAACAAAACCATGGTATCAAGACGATGCCACTGTGGTCCAACACGCTTTGAAACCATGCTAAACCACCATCAGAACCACCCCTCCTCCGTGAGGCCTGCTATACTGTAATAAGTATTTGCTATTGTTTAAAATACAGATAACACACACACACACACACACACACACACACAATACATATAATATATACTTTTATAACTGTTAATTTGTTTTAAATCTATAACAGTGACACTAAAGTTACAACACCCCTCTCACTGCACCGACTAGCTTGTTGCTAACAAAAGATAAACACTGAGACCTCCATGTGTTTGTTTTCCATTTGAAGTCGTATGTTCTAAGGTGCGAAATGACATCATTCCAACCTGCAAATTACTGTCTGCACGGCTCTATATTATTACTTTCTTTAAGTCCCTTTGTACAAAAACCTTAAATAAATCTTCTATCCACAATCCTGCAACACAGGGTTTACTTCTTAAAAAAAAATTCTTTCTAGATTTCTTTCTAAAGGTACAAAGTGACATTAACATGGCGATGACTTTAAACACTTACGTATGACTCCTGAACGTAACCGCTATGATTCATAAACACATGATTAGCATGGTATGTTTTTAACTATTGTACAATGCAGACTCGGAGACTCTTATAACAAAGAGTTTTCCACAGAAAAGGTTCAAAGTAGAGCGTATATATGCTAAGTAATTGCAAGCGTACATAATAAACCTAAACAAAAGGCTGGATGGTCTCATTGCGCTAACTCCAGGACATTTAGGTGTTTGAAATAATCCAGTCTAAATTCCTATATAATTAAAACTGCTCTTTGGGACATAATTTAGTAAAACGAACTACTACTACTATAGATGAAGACGGAATCCAGGAATCAAGACGGACCTGTCAGGTCACGTCACTGGTCACGTGGCGCACAGATTATAAGCATAAATATATATTTTTTTTCTATTTTTCACATCATGTCTCTAAATGAGGGCTTGATATATCTAATCCCTCAGCCACCTTTTTTTTGGTTCATCGCCGATCTACTGCCCACTGAATTCCTCCTGATTTAATTGTTCTACAAGAAACGAGCAGTGGTTTGAAATGGAACTGATTTTTCTCGTCTGGACAAAATGTAATCAACTAGAAACAAAGGCTATTCGCAGGATGGAGGCAGCCCTCCTCGCCGACCAGCACACAGCACATATTTAAAGAGGCAGCCGAGATCAATAGGAATCAGGTTTGGGGTAGTGTAGAGCCCTTTATTGTGCTGCAAAGCATGTAGCTTGTCAGGTTTTCAAAAGGAGGAGGTGTCCCTTGTGATCCCGGTGCTGGCGAACGCTTTCCAGCTCCGGGGAAGCCAGAGACATTGTGACTTCTGGTCTCCTGATGTTTCTCAGCTCACCTCAGCCCCCACACACACACACACACACACACACACACACACACACACACACACACACAGCAGGCTGCCTCCTCTTTCCCAGTGAGCGTTTGGGCTTGAACATTCAAGCATATTTATTACATTTACTCAAGTGGATCCTTATTTATTTCTCTTTACCACTCTGGCCCTGACAGTATAGAATGAGCTCAACAGGAAACCAGAGTCACTCGCTGATGCAGAATTCACTGAGCAAGAGGAAGCTATTTAGAGAATGCACTTTTCAAAAGGAGATACCAATTGTCGCTCTCCGGCTGCCAATAGAGGATTAGCTTCTAGTGCTGGGGGGGTGGGTTTGTCTGTGTGTTTTGAGGTTTGGGAGTGAAGAAGGCACAGTGGTGCGTTTAAAATGGCTGCAGACGTCAATTATTACTGGTGCTGCTCAAAAAAAAAAAAGGTGTGGACACAGCAAGAGAAGGAATGAAAACATCTAAATACCTTGAGCATTGGTGCGTTTAATGGAACTCGAATCCAAGAACATGGCACAGTGACATGCCACGGAACGCGGAGGAATAGGAAGCCATTTAAAAAGCAAAAGGAAAAACACAGAGGGACGCAAAGGAAAAAAAAAGCTTTAGCTGGTTATAAGACTGGGATTGTTTTAAGAGTGAATGCTTTGCATTTCCTGCACTCATATGACTCTTTATGCAGCCTACAGCATGCCGGAGATCCCATTATCAAGCCAATGAGAACTCCACCTCCAGGATTTCACAGCTCCTCTGTTCATCACGCGCGCCTGTCATCTTGGGCACCATTAACCGATAATAGAAGGAGACAACCAGCGCAGTTACAAGCAAAGAGCTCCACATTCTACAGGCCTAAGCATGTATCTGGGAAAATGACGGAGTCTATTCAGCGTGGCTGTGTATTCAACACCCTATCACAATATCTCCACTCGTCCTCTCTGCTCATCAGCGCTGTTATACTCCGGCCTCTTTGTAGGGTATCTGAAAAGACAATCGATGTCCAACTCAAAGAATAACTCCGAACAGATGAGATGTTTGGTCGGCAGCTGGTAGATATCAAAGCTTCCAAAAAAACAAAACAAACAAAAAAACAAACAAACAAAAAAACAATGCCAATGAGCACAGGCTGGGGGTGCTTCGATTTTTTTCTCCAAACATTTTTCTCTCGTCAAATAAAAATAAAAATAAAAATAAAATAAAATAAATAAATAAAAGCTGGGCAGCAACACAAAAAGGAAACCTATAAAAATCACTTCGGTCTCCTCTACAGATTCGGGTTGGACTTGTATACGAATGAAACACCCCGTAAACAAAGACTTGCTTGGTCTCCCCCCCCAAAGTCAACAACACTTTGGAATACAAATAAGTAAACCAGAAGCTGAAACGAGGGGGGAAAAAAACAAAAAAAAAACAGAGGTGACACGGATGAGTGAGCCAAGCTTGTGAGCACCTTGGCAAGCCTCAGAGGGCTCGGCCCCTTAAGCACTCCCATCTAGTAACTTCATTTAATACATTCAGCAGGGATCTGCAGACAAGCGAGGAACGGAGACGGATCCTCCATTCTGACGGGGGGTGGTGATCGAGAGAGAAATGGAAAAGATTCACAGCGGTCTTTCCTGTTTAAAAGGTTTACAATATGGTGCATGACCAAATAAAACAATGGCTTTAAGCCGGGATGTGGAAAAAGGTGTAAACGAGTGATGTTCTGTGGAGCCGAAAGGAAAAATGTCTGCTTTTGACTCTGCAGTTTCAAAGCAAGACTAAACAATAGGAGTCCAGTTTGGGGTATACATGTGTGTGTGTGTGTGTGTGTGTGTGTGTGTGTGTGTGTGTGTGTGTGTGTGTGTGTGTGAGAGATGATCACAGTGCCAATGTTCTTCATTGCTGGCTCGCTTTTCTTCGCCAGGGCTCATATTCACACTCTGATGCTGCTGTCAGGAACAAATGCTCAGGTTTCCCCTTCAAGAGACACAAGCACCTTCTATTCACATTTACTTTCCCTTCACACACACACACACACACACACACACACACACACACACACACACACACACACACACACACACACACACACACACACAGATCATCCGCTGACAGTTTCTCTCCACAAAAGCTTGACTTCAATTTACCCACTGCCATTTTAGCATTGAGGCCCTTCACACAGCTCTTTTTTCCCCGAGTGCTGAGCTTGAGGCCGAGACAAACCACAGAGCAAAGAGAAATGTCTCGCAGCCTCCAACCAGACGTGCGAGAAAACACCTGGAAGTGTCACACAAACATCCAGAAAGTTCTTGAAATAAACACTGCGAGCTCCATCCTCTAAAACGGTGACGCGTAAAGGAACTGGTTTTTCTCTTCGTCAGATTTAAACACATTGTTGAGCCAAGGTCTGTTTCAGCTCAAACAGAGAGGCGTTGTCTTACACGGCCTCATTACGGCGTCTCCAAAATAAGCCATGTTCTTAGACAAGCACTAACCCAAACATTACAGCTCTCCTGTTTCAAACAGTCATTTTGGGAGATAACTGGCCGCCCAACCTGCTATTTAACATCAAACACGGCCGAGAGAAAAGGTGCACGGCAAAGAAATGCTCGCGCTTTTGTCAAGGTCTCACTCCGAGGCATGGACATCGCAGCCTGCTTGTTTGCTTTACCACTTGGTTGGTCCAGGAAAACCCTGAATCCTGCGACACTTGAGCTCTGGCTTTATTTACTGCGCGTGACCTCGCGAGGATTCGTCTCCCCTGTGGCGGCTAAACGCTAAAACCACAGCGTTTGGAAAAAGCAGTGCAAGCACAAAGCGTTCCAGATGTGTGGCTGTCACCTGGCAAACAAATTAGATCATAGGACGTGAATGGGAAGCCTGTCTGAGCGAGTTGCGTGGAACACCACAGACTAGGGCTCGCTGAGAGATGAGTCGCACACTCGGGCCGTCGGCTCGCCTGTTTTTCGGCCCTTGTACACAAGCATGCATGCAGGCCTAAAATAAGCGGTTAGTTTTTAAAAATAAACAACGGCGCTCGCCCAGATTCACACAGAACTACGTCACGGTTAGGGAGAAGCTGCAAAAGCCGCTGTGTGGAGAGGCTTGAATTTTCTCTTTGTTTGCCAGCTGTAAATGGTCCATTAGGGAACCTATCCCTCCCTCCCTCCCTCCCTCTTTCCTTTTCTCTCCCTCAATATAGACACACACACACACACACACACACACTTCCTCAGGTGCTACTTTACTCTCTATATTCAGATCACTGTTTTGGACAGTCTCTAGGCAAAAACTGCAGTGTAATTATTTCAATGGATTAAAAAAAAAAAAAAAAAAAAAAAACAGGCAGTGGGTGTAAGATTGTTCTATATTCAATAACCGAGCCTGAATAAAGATTTCAGCACCTTTCAAATGCTAAGCGTCTGCACAGCATTAAGAACATTTGTGTATTAGTTTTGCTGGGGAAAAAAAAAACCTGCCACTGGCAGAAGAAAGCAAACCGTACACAAAGTCATCATGTGTTAAACACCCACCTTATACAAATACATCAAGTTTCCTCAGCACTCCACAAACTTCTGCAGAGGCCACTGCTAACAATGCTGCTGTCCAGACTCATTACATAAAAGCAGGAGGCTGCCATGCCTTTAACGTTTTTAACAGCATGTATCCCCTCACTCTGCCACCTTATGGATGCCGGGAAGAAGCACACCACTACTCTTCCAGCAATAATGCTATATGGCTTAGCAAATTACCCACGATCCTCCATTTTATCACAATCACCAAGTGCGCTTCAGTTATTGTATCCAAGTACTGAATTTGGATGTCCTACCCAGGGGCTAAGTACGCTGAGCTAAGGCAGGTGGGTGGAGCTTAAAATCACAGAGATTCTTGATTGGTTAAAAGCAAAGGTTACCGAATTGTGAAAATCTGTGTGAAATATTGTATTGACTCTCTACCAAAGTTACATTTAAAAGGCATTAATGTAATTTTATACGGCGTTTCTGACGTCCGGAAATGCTCAGCAGTGATGTTAGAGCTGACTACACCTCAAATTTCTTCCAATTCAGGTTTATATTAATGCGCTCCTTCCAGAACGTTTGTATTTCTATAGTAACAGCTCATTCACAGGAAGCGGCTTGGCACAGGAACTACATAATCTAAGGTAGTTAATTAAGATGATGTAACACTTGTATTATTTTTGTTAGATGATGTTGAACATTTAAGAAGGTGTCTTAAGTATGAGCGCTTCCTAACAGTCAGTGAGTTTTCCTTCATCACAGGAAACTATTTGAAGACTTTGTGCTTTGGATTTTCTGGGCAAAAAAGACAAGCTTTAACTTTAACAGAGACAATAATATACAGATTTAAGCACTGCCTAAAAGCGGCACTCCCATGAGATTTTTGTGGGCTGTGTTTCTTTCCCATTTATAATTAATTCATCTGTCAGTGTTTCAAAAGTTTAAGCCAAAACACTCTATAAAATAATTTTGTGTTTTTGCGGTTAAAAAAAAGCCTTTAAAAGTATTCAAAAACAAAAACTACTTTAGTATTTATTCCTGAATGTAAACACAAATCAAGTTCCCGCCAAAGAGAGTAAGATCCAATCAGCATCAGGATGCCTAAGGATGCATGTACGGACGTACAAGCCATAAAAAGTCAAATCGATGGCTTAATAAATTCACTAGTCAATACACTATATGTGTTTTTTAATTATTATTATATATTTTTTTTCTGAATACAAAAGTATCCTGGTGAGACCACCCCAGCTCAAGGGCTTAGTATCTCATTCACCTGTTCTACATCTTGTTTGGGTTCTGTGTCTGTTTACAGTAACAATAACAAGGACGGTATGATCTTGCCCATGCAGAATAACTTGGCAGTGCAACACCGATTCGTAGAAAGTGGAAAAGTCTGAGATCAAGTGTTAGGAAACAGGAAAAGGCATACGTTAAAAAGATGGCGATGTTCATCGTGCGCGGTGCATGGGTCATTGATACTCATGTAAGCAAATGGTATCACTGTATTTAATGTTTATTTAATATGCCTGGAAAGAAGAACATGCCCATTTCAGTATAGTGCTCCACAAATAAGGCAGGAAATCACAGTAAAAAGTAAAAGAAAAAAGCGTCATGTTTTTTTAGAAATAAATCTGAAATCAGAAATGTTGGCAAATATAAAAGGATAAGGGGAATAAACCACTCAGATTTGCAGTTTTAGAAAAATATTCCACTTTCAGGATGTAAGTCCACTTCACTTTGGGTAGCGTCTTCTTCCTAACCAGTACACCTGTGATCCAGGAAGAATCGGGAGTATTTTAATTAGGGGAATCCCAAATGGCCGCCGAGGCACTTTGCAGCTTTTTTGCACTTGACGTAAGGTATAATATATCAGAGCTGTGCACCCTCCCTCGTGCCTTTACATAAATAGTTAAAACAGAGTTTGAGATTCAGCCAAGAAAAACACACAGCCCTAGGTTGTGCTGTAAGAAGCTGATGCTTTCTGCACTACCTCATAAGTATTGGCACCCCTTTCTTGAGATTGCATTACATTAAATGTCATATCATTCATTTAAAACCCAAGCTGTAGTTGACTCACTATTCCTCCACCTTCATGGCTGAAGTGCCCCTGAGCAAGGCACCTAACCCCCGACTGCTCTCCGTGCACCACCCACTGCTCCGACTGTGTGTGTGCTCACTCCTTATTTAGATGGGTTAAATACAGAGCCAAAATTCCCCATGTGGGATTAATACAGTATATCAAAATCAAACTACTCATGGCTATCGAAGGGCAAACGGACAGTCTGGGTTCTGGTTTGTTACATGGCCATCAAGTTAAGTGGAAACCTGTTAACTGTGCATCATGTTGCTATGTGAAAGAGTGTCACCGTATAATATAAATACATATGTGTAAAGAGACTCTCTCAGAGCAAGGCTGCAGCAGGAAGGGGTGATTTCAAGCGTGCTTTTAATGACTCACACTTTACTTCATACTATAGATGATAACATGAGCTGATACTATCAAATGGGTTGAAGTGACTCACAAACTACACACAAGTATTCTCCTTGGTGCTTTTTTTAACTGACTGGAATTGATTAAAACAATTAACGCTTGCTGAATTACTTCCAGAATACGAGTGCTCGGCGACAGACACCTATCAGGTGGCCAGATGGGTTGAACAGCTTTAAGACTGAGCGCTTACGCCAAAACATTAAGGCCATTGTTGGGCAATTAAGTGGCCTCTGGAGTGTTTTTTTTTTTTTTTTTAATAGCACTTACGTCTTAGGCTGCAGTAACCAACTGTGCTGCCATTATCATGCCGCTCAGGGCCACTGCTGACGACATGTTAATTTCCTGCGAGTCCACCAGGTTTTTAACGTCACGCAGGCTACTGAAGCTCCAACACCAGAGCTGAGGGCTTGTACCGATGCGCCGGAGTTCTAGAGAATTATGCACAAAGAAAACAACGGGGAGGAAAGTTTCAATCTGTTTGGAGAGTGGTGTGTAGACGGCGCTCAGCAGGAGTCACAGAGGCGGTATTGTTTTCCCAGGCTGCAGGTACATTCCAGCAAAGGGAGAAAACAAACCGAGTGACAGCAACGGCAGCAGCAGTGAGAGACTGCCACACATGACACCGCACACTTCAAGACTGATATCCTTCAAACATCTTTGTTTCCTGTGCACATGTGTTTAAAAAAAAAAAAAATCTCCGGTCTGCACAATTTTTTTTTTTCACGGCCGCAATCGATCCCGAACACTGAACCTGGGCTTCACCTCGTCCGCGGATATCGAGCAGAGACACAAAAGCTGACTTTATTGTGCTCAATGGACAGCTATGTGAGCACGGGCTGCATGCAGAAGTGGTATTTCAGATATACAGGGAATGGCCTGAGGCATGACTACTCTCTCAGCTATTAATAAAACATTCCGGTTCACAAAGCCACGCAAAATTCAATAAAAACATTACAGCGTCAGGATTGTGCAGCTCTGTCTGCTATCAGCGCATCTCGAATGATTTTCAACCTCTCCGTCACCATGTTTACAGCGGCACATCACGTTTTATCAGTAGACAAAAGCAAGGTATCAAGCGGAAATATTCTTTGCTTTGTTTAGTGATTTTCACTAGGAATTTGTGTTTGACGATATCATCAACTAGCTCGTGATTAGCCTCGAGGAATCCTCAAGATCATCATTTACTGTTCTTGCGGATTGATTTTTATTTACAATAACAGTAATATATATATCCAGGTGCTGGAGGTTAAAGTTTATATTCGCTGGATGTGGACACACAGATGTCTGTAAACACTTCACAACTGCCTCCATTGACTTGCAAAGAACAATTATCGACGTCTAGGTCTAGCAGCTTCTATTACGGGTGTAGAGGTGCAGTACTGTTCGCGATTTGCGTCCTTACTGAAGGGCGGCACGGTGGCATAACGGTCCGCACGTCCGCCCCATAGCAAGAAGGTCCCGGCTTCGAGTCCGGGGTTTGGTGAGCTTGTTTTTGTGTGGAGTTGACATGATCATGTCCGTGCTTGAGTGGGTTTCCTCCGGGTGCTCCTGTTTCCTCCCACAGTCCAAAGACATGAACTTTTGGCTGTTACAAATTACCCCTAGGTGTGAGCCTGAGTGTGAATGTTTATGAGAGTGTTGGTCCTCTGTTGGACTGGCGAGCTGTTCAGGATCTACCCTGCCTTCGCCCAGTGTCGGCTGAGATAGGCTTCAGCCTCCGGGCGACCCTAGTGGATTTAGCGGATTGGAAATTGAATGAATGATTTCTTGGCGTTTGATTATTATGCTTTTATTTGATATTGTTGATATATGATGTAAATGTGCTGAGCGATCCACTCCACTAAAGCTTCAGTCACGGAATGACATCACTAACATGTACTCATGTTGGCAGTCAAAAAAATTATAAGCAACCAAAATTTTTACCGTTTGCCGTTACGTTCACGATTTTCGCCCAGACTTCGGTCTGACGAGAAGATCCAGCTTTGCCCTTGAGTCGAGTAGCTATCTTGGCAAAAGTAACTTTATATCCGTGAATATGTCTTGAATAATCTCTTCCTATGATGAACGGCCATCATATCACCAAACGTCTGTGACACATTTTACTGATTGAATATTCACTGAAATTGTCCTGTCGCTGCTGTAACTGAGGCTTTTATATAACGGTCCTCATAGCACGCACTCCAAACTGAAAAACGACGGCAGCCTTTTCATTCACTGCAGTGAGAGAACAGCTAGGAGTCATCACTATAATGTGTGGAATGTGCATTAAGCTGATGGAATGATAATTACAACTCTTCACTGGTGTAATTTCTATATAAGTGAAGCTGTCACTGCAGTGATAATAGTTAAAGTTAAAGTCCTAAATTAAAGTCAGCTTCTATAGTGTCCACAGTAGTGTGCATGTCAGGTAAATTTTTATTCATGCGCTCACCGTGGTGATTTTGCCCCTATACCAAATCAAACCCAGTAAGAATATTGAATATCCGTTCCAAATCCTTCATTCTCTCTGAGTCACGTGGTTATAAAATGCTCAGAAAAAACAAGGAAAGCCTGCCTCTCATCACTCACTCATATGCCGAACCACTTAATTATACTAGTGTCAAAGTGTGAAGGCGGGGTACACCCAAAACAGCTCTGCAGAACATCAAGGGCCAAAAAACACACAACTATTCACACTCACCCTCGCACCTAGGAACAATCTGAAACAGCCAGTTAGCCTAATGTACATATCTATGGACTGTGGGAGGAAACCGGAGTATGAGTGGGTTTCTTCCTGGTATTCCAGTTTCCTCCCACTGTGTGTGTGTGTGTGTGTGTGTGTGTGTGTGTGTGTGTGTATGGCTCATTATGTGGTCTTGGGTACATTCTGGGGGACATTTATTAAAAAATTTTAAATCATAAAAACCATCAAATTTCCTCTAAAGGGCTCTCAAGAAAACAATAATGTTCATTAAAAGATAATATTATCCACAGAATAAATTCTAAAGCCACTTAAATTAATGTCACGTAACATTGACGGACACATCATGTCACCCGTTGGATAAAATCAAGGAAGTCAGAAAAGTGTCCACTGAGCATGTCCAGAAGTAATAAATATTCATGAGACTCGGTCTTGGCTTCACGGGTTTTTTCTACTGACGTGTGAACCAATTTATAAATGAACGGAACATGTAATTGGTTTGACAGACATTTCACCTGTGTTTTATTCATGTTGATAGAACGACCTGTATGGTACCAACCAATGCTCCCTTCTTTGCAGTTTACTAAAACCAAGTACAGATATTTGCCAGTATCTACATCATACAGACCAAGATATCAAATATATGACAGATGTCACAATCAGAGGGCCATCTCATTAAAAAGACGAACTTTTGTGTAAAAATAAAACAAAATTAGTAAAACCACACATTAAACATCCTTTTCACTCCAAATGTATTTTTTTATAATCAATAACAGTAGTACGAATTTGTAATATTCATTTGTGAAGCCGGTAAATACACACACACACACACACACACACACACACACACACAACCAGTGGGAGGAAACTAGAATACCCGGAGGACTGTTCTGGAATTTAGTTCATCTTTAATGAAATTGATTTTTAAAAAAAATTCTAAATGAGTAAAATACTCAATAATAATAATAATAATAACCATGAACGAGAGAAATGACTCGGAGTAATGCAGCATTTGAGTTGTAACCAGTAATTCCCCATGTACATCCAGGAAAACACCTTAAATGCCCCTCAATTTGAAATTTCTACTCGTCAGTTTGGGAAAGTCATTTCAACCACCACTTTCTTCCCCATTTACAGAACGATGTCAAATCAGCATGGCTGACCAGACAGTAAACAGCGTGAATCACCTCTTCTCTACTATTAAATGAATCGTGTTTGCTTTAGATCAGTTAATATACAGATTGGTTGCTTAACTCCATAACTCTGACCACACTAATCAGTTTCATAATTTTCTGATAGAAGTCATTAATGTAAAAACATCAAACATTATGATGCGTGTAATAATTTTGGCACAAACATTAAAACCAGTGAATCTGGTCCTTTTGCATAAATGTAATGTGTGTGAATGTAAGGTACGCCATTCAAATAAAACAATAACAAAATAAAACACTCCTATAAATAATAGCCCATCAAAAACATGAAACATTTCACACAAAATCCAAGAAAATAGAACACTGTGTTATATCGTTAGCTTCGGAGCGTAACTGCACAAATCAGATTTATTTGCCAGATTGAGATATCTACTGAACTCAACACTGCAGATTCACAATGTACTGTTATCAGCCAATCAGAATACATGCAACATTCCAAAATCATTCAATATCTGCCCGAGTCAACTGTTTGAGTATTTTTGGCACTACTATTTTCTGAGTTAGGTAATCATGCTATGAGACTGACGATATAATAAACAATAAATGAATGACAATGTAAAAAAAATTTAGGCATTAAGCCTAATTACTTAACTAATATTAACTAACCAAAAAAAAAAAAAAAAAAAAAAACGGCTCAGAGAAATCACAATCAAATTGTACGACTGGCACAGTCACATGTAGGTAGTACAGTTAGCTTGCCTTGCAATTCCACCAACGAAGACAGTACAAAGCCTAATACACACTTACTATAGTTTTCCAAAAGAACTTATAAACAAATCAACATTTTTGATGATTCGACCTTTGGGAACTGAAAAATAGGTCAAGGTGACCCAGTTTCGATAGGCTGGTAGGGCACTGCGAGAGCGTTAACAAAAAGTGTTTGCAGCGGCGGCGGATGCGGACAAGCCCTGAAATACTTGTTTAAGAAAGGGTTCCATGTCCACGTTGTTGTAAAATAATAGAAATATCCACTTATGTTGCTGATTTTCAATCCGATTTTGTGATTGCTCAGGGTATTTCCTTATTATCCATATTCACTACCAGAATACTCTCCCAACTTACAGAATCCCAGAAGGATTCCCCCAATCATATAACAATAAACCAATGAGAACCCTAAAAAAGACATGACTCGGTGTAAACAGAACTCATCTGTTGCTAGGAAGATGCACTGATTGGTCGAAAGCCGAATTCATTTAGTTTATGGATGTTAGGGAGTATCAAACAAGGATATTCAGAAACTGGTTCTGTAAGTGTAATTACGATTTTCTCAAAAGTAGCATTTCCTGATTAGCGACATACAGAGTGATGTAACTCAGTCAATTTTCATGCTATAATCATGTATTATACCTCATTTTGAAGCTTTCCAAATATATCAATATCTCAGTATGTCAAATTGTTGAAAAAAGTGCTGAAGAGGGTAATATATGAGAAACATATGTACAATACAGCCTACATAACAACAGTACGTAGCTTATTAAGCTTCAGTAAAGGTAATTATCATTATATATAAATGTATGGATGAGTAAACTGAAAGGTAACTGGGCCATATGCACAATATCAGTAGGGACTGCAAGAGAAAACGAAGAAACAAGAGATGGAGAGCCGCTCGGCAGAAAGCCAATTACCGAACTCATTAAGCAACCCGCTCCAGCACTTTGAAATGCGTCATCGCGATATCATTACTGGATTTATTGCTGTCATTTGCATCTCGTGATTCAGTTCAACACTTTTTAACTGACTAAAAAGAGAGGTTGCCTCGAAAATGATCACATCCCAACACAGAACCTTCGGAGGTTGCAGAATTTTACGGGGAAGGGAGGGTGTGAGACTGGAACGCGGTGGTTTGGTTTAACAGGAATGCTGGTGTAGGAATGACAATGGTAGCAAAGGAAAGGAGGAAGATAGAGGGAGGTATAGAAGTGCACTCCCACAGTGCGGGTTGGAAAAAGAGGAGACAAGTGATGAAAGAGGACAGTGATATGAAGCCATGCAGCTTGGACGATAGCTTGAATTCATTCTCCTGCAAGAGCATCGTGATGGTTACATGACTCCAAGCAACAGGCGGAGACATTTCGTAAGAAAAAATAAACCCTTCAGCGTGTACTGTGATAGGAAAATAATTTACAACAATTACCTCATATACCACAGCAATTTCCCCATGGTTACAATTGATAAAGCTGGGGTTGGTAAACTATTATATGGGTTGAAATGGTCTCTACACCCCAACTGCAATCAATAACTTTTGCGATCTGAAAAAGGTCAGAAAAAAATCAGTCATCTGTGGCCACGGTACTCCTGTAAAATTACCAACCAATCACCACCTCGTGGACCGCCAGGAAATATCCAATCAAATGCTCTGGTGTCTCCCTGCTTGTGCCTCAACCAGCAGTCAGATTGCTTGTGAAAAGGGTTGTGGCTTTGGAAAGACCTATGAAGGCAAGGAAGGGTATTGCAAGAGCCCTGAAGAGATGCTACCTTCAAATCTTGCTAGCTTTCCAGATTACCAATCCCAGCTTTAATAAATAACATTTATAATGACAGTTTACAGTTAATGCTGTGGAACATCCACTAAACAAGTTAGTTCTTGTTATCATTTATGTGACAGCAGCTATGTATAATCAGTGGCTCCATCACCAGTCTCTGTTTTTGTTTTCCTTGTCTCATACTTCAGAAGCAAAAACAAAACAAAACACGCAGTTTATCATTACCATTACTGAGAAAACAGAAAACCATGAGCATTACAAAAGCATAAAAACCACGGCAACGCCTTCTATCAATTTTAAATAGACTTCTATCAAATTAAATTTGTCTTTTACAAACATCCTGCAATTTTTTTTTTATATATTGTGGCTACGACAGAAGGGACTGACACATCATTACATGAGGTACAGAAAACTCAATAAGGCTGCCGTGACATCAATAAAAACAAACAGATTTATTATTAATAATAACAAAGCTGAAACCCCCAAAAAAGCTCATACCACCACTCAGACTCAGAAGGTAGACAAACTTTCATCATGCAAGGCAACACCAAACATTGACGGGAGCACGGAAAATTAACTAGTTAAACGGGTAATTAAACTAACAAGACAGGTGACAGAAATGAATGCGGAAATCAGCTAGTGAATGGCAGTGAATAGAAAGCTTAGTATTAACCTTTCCTGCTTTCGCTCCAGACTGTGGTCAAGAAACACATGGGAGGCTTACTTATTAATTTACTAATTTCTTATTGACTAATTTCCTCCCAAGCCGAAGCTGGTTCAGCCCTTAAAGGAGCTGCATTACTCTTATAGCACCAGCCTGGGACACCCATCAACAGTGAAATCTTTTGGGAGCATCCATGACATATAGCATGTTACATGAAGTACATGCACACCGTCATAAAAATGCCCTAAAGTTCTGTGGGTTTAACATGGGACAGTCATAGGACTGTTTTAAGAACACCATACAATTCTGAGCACATCACTCGGGGCAGCCGTGGCCTGATGCTTAGAGAAGCGGTGTTAGGACCGAAAGGTCGTTTGTTCGATTCCCGAAACAGCAGGAAAAATATGTGGCGGTGGGGGGAGTGAGCTGCACCTTCCCTTCCTCCACATACATGGCTGAAGTGCCCTTGAGCAAGGCACCTAACCCTCAACTGCTCTCCGGGTGCTGCAGCCCACTGCTCTGAGTGTGTGTGTGTGTGTGTGTGTGTGTGTGTGTGCGTGCGCGCGCGAGCTCACTGTTTACGTGGGTTGAATGCAGAAGTCAAAATATCCCTTCCTGGAATTAATACATTATTTATAAAAATAAATAATAATAAAAAAATCACATGACAAAACGCATTATGAAATCCGTATTTCTACTGTAACAGCTGAGGGACGTCACAGGGCATCGCTTGAAACCCTAATTATAAGTAACATGATGGTCATTCTTATAACATAACATCACAAAGATACCCCTGATGATTTCAAAAACGTTTCCGGTAATGATATTTCATTACAACAATGCTAATATCATGTTATAACATCCTATCAGCCAGTGCTTCTGAAGACAAAAGGACGATCACAAAAAAGAAACAAATACATGATTGAACAGAATAAACGAGAAAATGCCACACAGTCATAGCAAGCCTGTACTATCACACGGGTAAACAAAGCAAATAAATGAAGAGATGGCACTGGGGAATCACGCTGATGGTTTGTTTAACAAAGCATTCATTTTCACTGCATGGTGGGGAAAGAGGAGGGTTGGGGGGGGGGTGTGTGTGTGTGTGTTTTACCGTCTAAGTGACGGCACCTTTCAGCCAGCCACTTGAATCGATGACATTTAGCGAAAGCACTTATGCTGCAAAAATTAATCTAAGCATCAAGGCCCTATAGACATCACAGTGCCCGACCCCCTAGCCAAACACACACACACACACACACACACACACACACTATATTTCTTACCCTCTTCCTCCACTTCCAACACACACACACCTCCATCTAACATCAACCCTCGAGTCAGGGTGCATGAAAATAAAAACATCAGGACTTTGCCTCACAGCAGCTGTTCAATAACATTGACATTTCCACGGTTAGCATCAGCAGAGCTTCAGAGCTGCGCCGGCTGCCTCGTGGTGAAAACACAAAGCGACGGCGATGCACTGATTTCCTGCGAATCTCAGACACATGCCACTAATCCTTCACCTTCTACCTAACGCGGCCTGCTCTGTTTCGCACCGTACGTGCGCTTTGGCATTCATGTCACTAAGCATGCCGGCGTTCGCTGGACATTGCCATTGGTAGCATTAGCAGGAACGCCAACACGCTGTTTGACAAGCGTATATACAGAATACATTTCTAAACACACAGCCTGCTCTGATTTCATAAGCACTTGTTTTATAAATAAAGGACGCTCTCTCTCCCACACACTTCGTCCAAACACAGACGTGCGCGCACACGCACACACTGAACTCTCTGTGGGCCATGAGACACATTTGTTCCGCAGCATTAGAGCTTTAGACCCCTGCAATTACCAGAGATAAAGGTTATTAACTCAGCGGATTAGATCGCTGTATTAAAACACTGATTTATTTATTTATTTTGCTCTTAAGCAACTCAAGTTGCTTAGCTTGTCCCTGCCTCTGGCTCTTCCTGTGTACACGTGTTTGTGGCATGGCAATCAACCTTTGTTTCTCTACAGATAATAATCATTTCCCGGCCACGAAACACACACACATACAATCTTGTACTTCTATCTTTGTGGGGACATTCGCCAACAATGCATCAACAATGCCCTTTGAAGAAGTGAAGAACGGCCAAGATATCCCCATTTCCCCAAAAATGTCCTCACTCTGTTCGTTAAAAGTGTCTCCACTATGTAGCAATCACACACACCCAACAATGCCTGACATTTTCAAGATGTTTAGCTCTGCTAATGAAGTGCCAACAGTTCACGCATTAATCGTACACATGCAGAATGTCCACTATACATACTACCCATCACCAGCACTTTCTGATCCCAAAATCAGACACTTGTAAAAGGTTTATTCACAACATTTAGACCCCTGAGTGATATGATTCACTCTGACATCAGCCGTGACCTAGTAAGGGACTATAGTGATTTTTAAAAAGAAGCCAGAGTTTTTTCAAATGATGTGTTTGTTCAAATTTAACAGGCGTGGTTTGCTAGTTAAATACAACACATAATTTGTATTGCTTGAACAATCCTAAGAAGCCAACTAAGGATTTCAGCTAGCTCTTATATATAAATATATTAATTCATTTTCTAAGCGGCTTAATCCTAATTAGGGTCACGGGGAGACTGGCGCCCATCCCACCAGGCACCCTGGACAGCTCACCAGGCCATCTAAGGGCCAACACACACAAACACACAAAACCATTTACACTCACACCTAGGGGTGATTTGGAACTGCCAATTAGCCTACTGGGCATGTTTTTGGACTAAGGGAGGAAACTGGAGTACCCAGAGGAAACCCACGCAAGCACAGGGAGAACATACAAACTCCACACGGACACGTCCAAGCCTGGGAATCAAACCCAGGTGCTGCCTCACTGTGCCAACGAGGCATTCTTATATGTATATATGTATGTATGTATGTATGAGTGTGTGTGTGTGTGTGTATATATATATATATATATATATAGATAGATAGATAGATAGATAGATAGATAGATAGA
>JAQMYF010000003.1:23687594-23703485 GCA_030014195.1 Neosilurus mollespiculum | reverse complement strand
ACACACACACACACACACACACACACTATTTGTTCCAAAAACTGTTCTAAAAGTTAAAATATTTATAATTTGTTTACGGTGCGAGACGTGGCCATGATAGCCGGCTCATGTGTCCTGTTGACAGGTTCTCATTTAACCCACCTCTGCTATCATTACAAGGTCTTTTTGATCAAATAGAGACCATCTGCGTACACACACACACACACACACACACACACACACACACACGCACACACCTGTGCATACACATAAAGACCACTCCAACCATATTTGTGCAAATGCATCCACACGGATGCATTAATGTGTGCAAAAACACATACATTTACCCACTTACTCCTCTTTTACCCACCACACAAACACGCACACATGCACACACGCGCACAAACATATGCACACGCACACACACAAAACACACAACACACACAATGCCAACAAGCAGACAGATGTAAATGGCCAAGCATCTCAGCTTTCCCTATGATGATGATGATGATGATGGCGGCTCTGCATATCTGGCCAGAAGCGCACCTGCAAATAATGATGGATGGTGGTCATTCTGCAGAAAGGGAGAGAATCATCCCGTTATTCGCCTCGTGGCCGCCTTCATTTCCTCCCTCGTTCCGCAGGCTGTTTTTATTTTCCTCTAGCATAACAAAACATCAGCTTATATTTCACATTTCACTTGAAATCTGCAATCCATCCATCCCACATTCCTCTTGTAAAAGGAACACATGGTGGTTTTTATGGGCTTCTGATTAACTTGTAGGTATGTTGCACCAGTTGAGCCTAGTAGATAAAGTACTAAATCATGCTATGTCTACTTATATATACAGAAATGTGTGTGTTTGTGTGTGTGTGTGTGTATATATATATATATATATATATATAGATAGATAGATAGATAGATAGATAGATAGATAGATATAAAGAAGATTTACAACATGTTGGCAGACGCTCTTGTCCAGAGTGACTTACAATTATCATTTTATCAACTGAGAAATTAAGGGTTAAGGGCTTTGCTCAATGGCCCAAGAGTGGTGATAGTGGGGATTGGACCGCTAACCTTCGGATCAGTAACCCATATAAATATACACATATACACACACACAAATTAGTTTTTTTGCATACTTATTAATTTAGCACTACACAGGAACACCACAATCCGATTGGTCTATTATCAGGGGATTAAAAAAAACATTATCTTGAGTGGATAATGCTTGAATCGAAACAATGGTTACTCAACTTGTGATGGTCACTTGAAGTGGGTGACATCATCATTAACTCAGAATAAGTTGGCTATAAAAAAAGCCATTGTCAACACAGCCTTTAGTTTTGTTGAAAGTGCGCACAGCTCACCTGCCCTTCAGCAACATCCACCGAACGTGAGGCGAATAAGCATTATGGGCATGATGGCGTCATGGGAAGCACTCTCACCTCACAGCAAAGGTTTCAGGTTCGAGGCCCGTGGCTGGCGATTGTTATTTATGTGTTTTCTGGCATTTCCTCCAGGTGCTCTGGTTTTCTCCCACAGTCCAAAGATATGTACATTAAGCAAATTAGCCGTTCCAAATTGCCTCTGGGTGTAAGTGTGAATGGATGTTTGTCTCAGAGAACACGTCCTGCAGGGGGTTTTCAGCTCTCTCAGGTAAAAATACACGTGGCACAGAAACCACAAAAGTGGCCCAATGTATCACGGGTGAATTTACTTACACACACACACACACACACACACACACACACAGGTTTTAGCTGTTGTTAATTACAATCTAACAAGTAGTAACAATTCAACCTGCAAGCCATAATCATTAATCAGGTTGATGTTATAGTGTTTTACAGACAAAAATATTCCCGAAGTGTATTGTATTGATAGAGAGAAAAAAAGAATGACTGTAGTTCTGCTCCATGTCTGCACTAAATCTCCCCTTAACTATAAAGACCAGTGTCGGTGAGATCATTATCTTAAATAATTCATTCTTAAAAATTCTTAAATATTCCTGGGAATAGAAGCCAGAATACACCATGGTGCAATAATACAACATTCTCATCTCTGTAGAACAAAAGTACCTTTTAAACATAGTCCCTGTTCCTCTGAACAGACATCACGTGGTAATCTTTGTTGAATTTGCACTTTGTTTATCTAGTGTCAATTTTTAAATCCTTGCCATGTGGTTTCTTTTCATATTCAACCGACTATAAAACAGGCTTTTTTCAACAGGGATTTTGACTGATACGACTCTAGTCTCTGACATAGCGAACTAACATGAAGCCTCGGTCTCACATAGCCAGAATTACCTGACAGCAGGTGATTTATTGCCTTTCAGGGGTCAACCAGCATTATCCCATAAGTGATCTGCACACTTCCATCAGAATAGAGAGCTGGTGTGCTAGCCTGAAAACTCGGGAGGGCGTGGCTTCCATTCACAGAAAGTTTGGTCACGGTGAAGTCTGTTCAACTGTTGTTTCCGTAAAGGTATCCGTGAGGAATAGACCCCGAATGGCTCCCGAGTGGCACGTCGACAAGGTGTGTGACTAGCAACCTGGAGATCGCAGGGTCAAATCTAGGTTGATGCTGCCGCCATCTGCAACCAGGAGTCCCTGTCAACTAATTGGCCGAGCCCTCACGGGAGGGGGCGATGTCGACCAATGATTATGATGTCATTCACAGTGATCTATGGGCGACTGTAAGCTCATTCGTACAAAAGGAGGCGGATAGCGCTGTGTGTTAGGCCGCCTCCAAATGCGCAGCAATTTGTAAAGAGGCGGGTGGCAGCATCACATATCTCGGAGGGGGATGCTTACACCCCTCCCTGGATGGTGGTGGTCGTATGCGATAGGGAGGCAACACTTGGCGGGTGGGAAATGGATATGACTAAAATTTGGGGAGGAAAAGAAACGGGGAAAAATCAAAAATAGCCTGAATGGTAAATCCCTGATGGTAACAATGTACACGCAACAGGTACTGGCGTGTATGCATCACAGTTCATGCCGGTAGACATGATGGCTATGACGTTTGCATGGCAGATGCTCAGGCTTCTCAGGCAGGTGCATACATCTACGGCCCATATTCCTGCAAGAGACAGCTTCCAAAATCCACTGGAATGCTCACAATAACCCCAACCACAGCTCTCACACATGCAAGACCTTGGTATTATTGACTATAATAAAGCTAGGCTACATACAGATGCTATCTTCTTGTTAGTGGAAAAACATAAGTCTATTTTTGTCCTTCTGTCAATGAATTTTAATTATAGGCTACAATTAAATCAGGACACGCATCATGCCACCGGCTGAAAAAAAAAACGCCATGTGGGTGATAAATTCTGCTATTTTAAATCAATTCTTGTTTCTTTTTCTTTTATTTTCCTTTATGAAGGAATCCATAAAAACCCTTGCTACAAATAAAAATGCACCTAGGACAGAATTAAAAAAAATCTATTTGATTACAACTGGAACTGGAAGGCTTAGCTGCATCACTCCAACGTATGGCACTGTACGTCTTCAGCGATACTTTTATCTTTCATCTACAAGAGATCGAAGACAAAATTAAATATAGCATATTAAAGCATATCATCTCGTACTGTAAGAAAGATCAGACTCGTTCACACTCAATGTATACGTGATTAGTAATGGGTGCGGCAAAAATGAATATGACCTTCAGTTTTCAGAAGGAACGTAAAGTCGGCCAATGATTCCGTGCCATTTGAGGTTCCTTCTTGAAACCCCCTCTGTTCCTCATCTGGGATACCCGACTATTAAACCCATGTGTGGTTCCTCGCAAACCTGTTGCTACAAGGTTGAAAGCCCTTCACTGGAAGTAAGAAGCCCGAAGCTGTTCCAGCATGTTGATGTCCCTGTGCACGTAGCACGCTCCATAAAGACATGGCAACTTTAGAGTCCTGGACAGAGCCCTCCCCTCAACCCCACTGAACATCGTGGCCAGTGTTGGCTCAGTGATTAAGGCTTTGATCAGAATGTTGGTGGTTCAAGCCCTAGTACCACCAAGCTGCCTCTGTTGGGCCCTTGAGCAAGACCCTTAACCTTCAACAGCTCCGTTGTATAAATAAATGCAAATCGTTGGAATGAACTGGAACTCTGACTGCTTTTAAGGTCTCCTCGTCCAACATCACTGCTTGACCTTATTAAGGCTCCTGTGGCTGAACAAGTACAAATCCCTACATCCATGCTCCAAAATGAAATGGAAAGCCTTCCCAAAAGGAGTAAAGGTTATTATAACAGAGGAGGGCTACATCCGGAAAAGAATGTTCAATGAAAACAGCACCTCAGACATCCATGAACCAAAATAACTTCCAGGTGTGTATCTGCTGTTCAGGGATATAGATAGTTTATTGGATTATTTAAGGTGACGCTCTTACTAGCAGTAGCCACAGAACAGAACGAGACAAGTCGTTATCTTTTTTTTCCCATTAATGTGAATACAAAACACCTCATCACACGAATATGATTAATGACCAGGCAGGCGAGTGACAAGGCTCTGAAACAAAGTGTGAGTGATTTGTGAGCCAGCAGTGTGGAAATGAAAAAGAAAATCGTGTTCTCAATCTGCCCGCACCCTCTTCGCCAATTTGCTCAAAACTCTCACTATGTCTCATTGCTTTCTGGGTAGATTACGTGTGATGTGTTCTACTCACATAAAACTAGTAGCCTGGTGCTGTTCAAGTCAAGTCAATCGCTCCCAACCCCAAACCTTAAAGAAAACTACAACCGGTACAAAGGCTCAACAACTAAACGACTCTCAGCTACTGATACCTGCAATCTCACACAGTAATCAGGCCATTTATCCCAGTATCAGATCAGTACATTGCTGAACTCCTGTTACAGACAGTGAAATAAAATATTCTTTACCACCTTTCTGGTTTTCTCCATTTTCCTTGTTCCTTCCATGTGTCCTGTATCTGATTTAGTGCAGGGTGACCAAATGAATTTGGAAATGAAACCCCACATTTCAAAGGTAAATGGAAACAAAACCGTAAACGACAATCAAATTATTATTTACAAATATGAAACAACATACAATACAGTTTTTATGCATCATGGTTTAAAGATGATCATGCTCTAAATTATGGCTATCATGGTCAATACACGCTTGGAGATGATTTCTGAAGGTTGAAGTGACTCACGCAGTCATGACAGGTTTGTTGAATAGCAACTGTAAAGGCTTTAAGAGTTTGGGGTGGATGATTATATTCTTGTGATTTAAGGTAGCTCCAAAGGAAAAACAAACACAAGGGGCGAAGTCAGAGAAACGGCCTGACCACCCAACATCACCACGCAACGGCAAGGTCAGAGAAATGGGCTGACCACCCAACATCGCCACGCAACGGCAGGGTCAGAGAAACGGGCTGACCACCCAACATCGCCACGCAACGGCAAGGTCAGAGAAATGGGCTGACCACCCAACATTGCCACGCAACGGCAGGGTCAGAGAAACGGGCTGACCACCCAACATCGCCACGCAATGGCGAGGTCAGAGTAACGGGCTGACCACCAAACATCGCCACGCAACAGCGGGGTCAGAGAAATGGGCTGACCACCCAACATCGCCACACAATGGCGAGGTCAGAGAAACGGGCTGACCACCAAACATCGCCACGCAACGGCGGGGTCAGAGAAACGGGCTGACCACCAGACATTGCCACGCTACGAGATCAACCAATCCACAAACATTTCCCTCAGCACTTCCGATAATCTTCGAGTTGAGTGTGCCGTCTTACTGAAATCACACATCAAGTCCTTCAAGCTCAAAGTGTTCAAGCCGTGGCCTTCAAAAAGTTTCCCGAGATATTAATGCAACGGACAGAAGGTACAAAGAAGTTTCTCCAAAGAAATAAAGACTGTACTCATGTGTGCAAATAATCATTTCACTACCTTCAACCTTCTTTAAATTTACCTTTGAAATGTGAGAGAGATTTTTGGTTCGTCCTGTTTAATAGACAACCTGACGACGCAGTTTAAAACTCACCAAATGTGCAATATGAATTGCCGCTCGGTTGCTCAAACCGAATTGAATTAACAAAGCGTTATATTAGATTAGTCATCCCAACATTGATTGCTACAATATGTACAAGTTCCCAAAAAGGACTCAAGAAACAACATACTATACCGCGATGAAAAATTCCACAAGACATGAGAAAGAAAGCTATAAAAATACAGCTGTGGCCAAAGGGGGCAGTTACTTTTTCACACGGCTGAGACGGGGGTCAGTGTCTGTCCTTCAGTAAAACAAGACGATGTGAAAACTTAGCCAGGCTGTTCTTTATGTTATAATATACAGATGTAGGCAGAGCCTAAACGTGGAGATCCCATATGATTCACCATACAGGTACCCAATGTATAGATCAATATTCATTCATTTTAATAACTTGTTTATAGAAGGGAATAAAAATGAGGGCACCAAACACGCAGTCTTAGTCTCGACATGTAAAGTTTAGAACCCACAAGTTTAGAGAACATTCCAATAACACAAGAATATCATTACTTGTTTATTTGTGAATTGCTTAATCTGTAAAATGTATGATTTGCTGACAGAATCGATGCCAGTTAGCGACAAAATATCTAAGAAATCATTAATCCTAGTAAGAGCGTGAGCGGGTATCCATAGGATGCGAGCTCCGCTATCATCACAGGGTAGCGAGATGCCATTCCGCTGAATAGGTTCACTCCCATAAGCATGTTATACACACCAGAAACATCATGCGATTCCTCAATGTGATTGGTTAAAAGTCTTTTTATTCAAATGAGTAATGCACTGCGTGCCAGCTAAAAAAAACAAAACAAAACAAAAAAAAACCAGAAGATACCTAAAGCATATGGCACATAGAATTCTGTTTACACTGTATAATAATTAGCATTTTATTTTAAGTGAACTTTATTTTATGGCTTGAAACGAGTAACAGTTTAAAGGGGAAAATAGAGTGGAAGAAGTTACCATCACTCAGACATTCATTCCCATTACAATGATTATACACCAGCATGCAAAATATCTCCACAGGGTTTCCCCGTGTACACGGATGCCAGAGGGACGGACAGGCGGAAGGACACTTCTAGATATTCCAAAAGCAACTAGATGGTGAGACGCTTTTCCCTCATCAATGGAGCTCCGCTATTAAACAAGAACAGAGGAAACCAGAAAGAGGCAAATACTTTTTCACAGCAAGTTTTCCCAAAACAATTTCAACTGACATTTCAAACCAAGTTTATATTCTGTTTTAAGATTCTATTTAACAAGAGTTCGGGAAATTCATTGGACTCTGAAATAATAGTTAGTTAGTAAAACAGGAAAAGGTTTAGTCATGTGACTTAATCAGCAATTACCTTCATCACTGTGTGTGCGCAAAAGAGAGACTCTTTCAATCATGTGTGTGTGTGTGTGTGTGTGTGTGCGTAAAACCCAGACATCTGACCTTTTTGTTTTTCTGTAAGCATAGCTGTGAAAATCTGAACATATAGCTCTCTGTCTCTGTCGTCTTCTCTAGTAAGCTCTGACAATGCAGGCCAGTGTTTGGTGCAGAAAATCCTTGGCGTATCCTCTCAAGCTCTCTCAAAACACCCGATCCCACAGCCTAAGCCTTCACTGTCATACGCCATTCGATCTTGCATTCAGCGTTTTCCGTAGCGACAGGTTGAACGTGCGTCCAAACACTTCGCGAGGCTGAAACATACGCAGCGTGGCACATTGTGTTCAACAATAAGATTTCATTGCAAAAAGAGACGGGGGGGAAAACGAAGCGTTTAAACACATGGTGTTTAAGATTTTCACTGTTTGTTACATTTACTGAAATAAGCTACGCAGCTTCCCGTAGATTGCAGTGATTTAATGCTAATGCCTGCGAACAAAAGCTCTTTAAGAACACAAGCGCTCCTCTCTCCATTTGTCCGCAGGTCATGGGGGCTCTCTGGAGGATTCACAGCCCATTAGTAATTCATAGCTACTCTGCCTGTAAAAAAAAAAAAAAAAGAAAGGAAAAAAAAAATACAACTCTTCATTCCACTTAACATAACGGCTTCACTCTTTCTGGCATACGGACTGAAGCCAAAAACAAGAGAAGGAGAAATGACAATTTGGCACGCCTCCTGAGTGAAAGGTAGCCGTTCGTCACCGCTGACCTGGGTGGGTATTAATAGAAAGCAAACACATTAGCTGCTGATTAGTGTGCATTATGAGGCAGCTCTATTAACCTTTGAGAAATGGACTGGCTGCTGGTTGCTTAGCCAAGCATGCTGCCTCGTTTTACTTCACTCGATGAGGAAGAAAAGAAAGTGCAGCAGCAGGACTGCAGCTTCCGATCCATTAGGTCAGCACGACAAGCCGTCAGACACACATACATCAACAACACCCCCACCCCCCCACCTCTCCATCCATCTCATCGCTGCACAATGTGATCGAAGATATTCTTTAAATCTGGCTGGTGACCTTCATATCCCTTGCTATGTTTAACCACAAGGTACGTCTGCTGATTTATCAGGATGGGACTAGAACTTGTTAGTCAGTATTTCCACATATCCAAGTGCCTAATTCTTAAAAGAACATTTATCATCTCTGCACGCTAATTAATACAAGCAAGCTACAGTTAAAGCACTGAAGGGTGTCATAGTACATTAAAACATGCATGCTAAATAAAAACTATCGAAATATCAATGAGCAAATGCGACAGGTCTCTCATGCTAATATGAACTAATACCTAACAGGCAGGTGAGCTCTGTTTGTCCCAGGTGTCTCTTTTCACTAACCTGTCTACAGCTCTACATGTATTCAAATGAATTATTTAAGTAATCAATATCGTGCCATAGTTTGTGGCAGGTATATAATGCTGAGCAGGCCCGGGTGACCTTGACTTTGTAACAGGGTCATTATTGGTGCAGGAGATTTTCTCGTACAGGCTGCTTAATCAGCTGGGGTTTCATTTTTGCTGTTAAATAGTTTAATCTCAAATTAAAAAGACTCACACTGGACTTAAAATAGAAATAAATTTAGTAAAAAAAAAAAAAAAAAAAAAAAACAAGAAAAAAAGAAACCAAGTATGTTTTAAAAGAATATTTTCTTAAAATGTTCATATACATGCGCCCACACACACACAGACACACCGTTATTCTGCGACCTTGGGACAGATATGATCTCATTGCCTTACATGACGTTTACCACTCTTTCATAACTTGAGCTCCAATTATATATCTATACCATTATTGAAGAAATCATCCCCTGATGTGATTAACCTGCTCACTCAGTACATGCAGGTCGTCAGCTGACTGCATTTTATTGCCACATAATGTTGCTGAGCCTCAACCTGACCAACTGGAGCAACCATGTCACAGCGATTACACACTGTAAACAACGCTAAAGGTGCAGAGTACACACACACACACACACACACACACACACACACACACACACACACACACACACACACACACACACACACACACACACGTTTTCTATCCTAGCTTTCCAGATATTAGCAGTTGCATGCTCTGATTGGTTAACCTCTATACAGAAAAGAAAAAAAAAAAAGAAAAAAAAAAAACAGAAGAGTTTGTGACTCGTTCTCAGCTAAAAGCTCATGCTAACCCAGCCAGTGAATTTTTTATTTTTAAGAACTAACAGTTTTGATCCCACCAAACACGCCTTTATCAGCTTTCTGCTAGGAACAGGACAATCATCTGCATGAATGATGATCGTTTGCCGTACTAGCATTTTTCTTCATGGCATTTTCGATGACTTAACACTTCAGCGTCTCTGTGCTAGTATTTAATTATTTGGTCAGGCAAGTTGCCAAAATATGTTTAAAATGGACTCAAGAGGATGACTCATTTAGAAAAACTACACCATATCAAATGTTTCTCAAGCTGGTTTACAAGATACTCTATTGTCATACACGTAAAGAGAAACGCTGCACCAATTAGAATCAGTTTTTAAGGCATAACAAGGATACGCCTTTGTGACCAACAGTACTCAAAGCTCCATACAAAAACACAAATGAAGGAATTACTTCTTGAAATGTCCTAATCGCCATCATATTCCAATATAAAACACACACATCCCTATTCAACAGTATACACGTTCACTGCACTTAAAAAATACTCTCACAGAACCTAATCTACAGACTAAACCACATATATACCATTATATAGTTGTTGTTAAATTTAAGTTTCCGCTTCCTGCCCTTGAAAAATGAACCAGCAACACTGATCCCACGTGTCTGCCGTGCTGCCAGAGCTCTGCAGAGATCAACGGCTCCACGCAGTGCTCTATTTTAAACCCAACTGCTGTCATGAATTGAGGCTGAGCTGCAGAAGGCTAGAATGCAGTGTGTGTTCCTCTCAAGGTTGATGGAGAGGCCACTGAGAGGTGTCACGCAGGCATTCTCAGATAGACAGAAACGCCCTACCTGCCTCTCGCTCACGTTCCTCATGCACGAGGTAGGACAACACTGACGGACAGGAGCCGATGGCATCATGGCAGAAGTACGACGCATAAAATCGTGTAGGTGCAGGTCAAAAGCTTCAGTTAATGTTCGGATCAAACGTCATGCTCAGAGAAGAATCTCACCTGAGTGACCTCTAATGTTCATGGCATGTTTGTTGGCGTAAGATGAGCTGGTTTGCAGATGATCTAGTGGGGTTTGATCTGAATCATCTCCAAAATCTCATTCAGTCTTGCTTTTCAGGAGCCCCAACTTTAAAACCCCCAATTCCATGAAAATCCACAAAACCTTTACACAGCACCCCCTGCTGGGCCTACAATAATATGACACTTCCAAAAAAAAAAAATCCTCCTATCTCACAATATTAAAGAATCATTTAAAAAAAATCCTGGATCCAGAATTCGATTCGGATTGTACTCCAGTTTTCTCCCACAGTTCAATGTATATTATGCTAGCAGGCTGCTCTAAATTGCACCTAGGTGTGAATAATCGTGTGTGATGTCCCTGCAATCGACTGTTGAGCTGTTCAGAGTGCACCCCACCTTCCACCAGTGTCGGCTGACACAGGACTCCCTGTGACCCTGAAAGATTTCCTGAAAGATCCTCATTTTCTTCTATTTATATAACTAGCAATTTAAATCGATCATCATAAAGTTGTTTTATGGTAGACAGTAGATTGTGTGTTAGATGAGGAAATAATACCTCTGTCCCGTCACTGCTCCTACTACTCTCTGGCATCCGACCAAAATGCATAAGCAGCTCATACTCCTCAATATAATTGTACAGATTACACTGCAAATGATTTCATTTAGTAAATTCATTCCTGGCTACACCACTGGGTCAGAGTTCTGTTCATCGGAGAGTGAGCCGCACACCTTAACAGTGACGGGAATCACCAGGGACTACCCGATACAATACTATCACGACACTTAACTGCTGAATCGATTTGTATTGTGATTCTAGAAATATTACGATTCAATATTACAATTTTTTTCCTGCTTTTTTTTTTTTGTTGTTGTTTACAATTTAAAACCTTGAACCATGTAAAAGAAAGTTGACTCATACCTCTAAAGCTTTAAGCCTTGAAAGCTTCATTTAATTCCACTGAATTAAACATGAACAATTAAATGTAACCTACACCGTGGAACATTATTTTCCTTCTCAAAAATTCAAGGGCAGCAATTAAACCATGCAAAATTCCATCAGACACAAGAGTATACAGTTAAAGTCAGAATTAGCATTGAATAAGACGGCTACATTTGCTGCTGTCAAGGCAAAGCCAACATCAAGTTCATGTTCGGGAAAGTTTTTATACAAAAGCCAGAACTGCTCAACATATTCTGGGTGTTAGGATGGCTTTTTGTTATTTCAACACAAAGTTAGCAGACAACCAGATCCTAAAACACGGAATGCTGTGCTATCGGCCAAATGTTGATCATTTCAAGTGCGGCATCTGTAGGACTACAGAGGAATGATAATGTTTCACACCTTAACCATATAAATGAAATTAGTGATACACAAATCTCAGCGTAAACGAATCGCAATACTGAACTGAACCAGTCCACCCCACCCATCTCTACACCTTAGCGCACTAGTTCCCAGGCTGAGAGTTCGGCTCAGCAGGCAGTCCACAGGCCCACATTAAACACCTCGTCATGTTCAATCCCACGTGTGCATTAAGAACTGCTACATAGCTTTGTTTAAATCTAATACAGACGACTAGCAGTACTAGAGACGGGGTGAGGGGGTGTTTTGTCAATTTTATATCCGACAAAATGGGCAGAGAGACCGCTCACATGTACACACTAAACCTCCCTTCGTTTCCTTGTTGATACTTATTCTATTCAGACTAATACATGTCCGCTAGCCTGACATTTAGCATTCCTCCCAAGCAGCGAGAGCAGGAGAGGGGGAGCAGCGTAGGAGAAATGAACCCACTTATACGGCTTGACACTGTGCCCTGCACTAGGAAATAAAAACATGGCTTTCAGTTACTGCTGGCCTGTGCGCAGAGGCCATACATCAGCTCTGCTCCTGCTCACCCTCGTCCAAGGTCGGCCCTGTTACACTCACAGAGAGCAACTAAAAGAATCATCTTGCAGCGGGATGGCAGTAGAAGTAGAATAAGTGAGAACATATAAGCAATCATATGCTCTGAGCACAACCGAAAACAAGAACGGGTCCAAACTCAAATTAGCCGTCATGAATTTAGATGACGGCGAGCGTCACTATTCTTCATTGTGAGGAAGTTAGAATCATTTTAATATAAACCACAAGGAATAATACAGTGCAGTTACAGGAAAATAGTGATGCAGGTGGACATTAGGTGTAGTTCCTCTTATCTCTCTAAAAAGGATTTATTTTCATCGTTGATACATTTTAAATTAATTAAACCTGTAACCAATGGGTTTAACATTGTATAACAACTAAATATTATAAAACAAACATTACAAAACAAGTCAGTTCCTCTTATCACCTACAATAAATATTAATTAACATCCTCCTTTCAGAATGCTTGACCACAGGCTCCAAAATTTAAATTTAGAGGCTAAAATCATTACTTCCAAAGATAGCATCACTGTGTCTCTTGCATGAGCGATAGTAACGCAATTTGAAAAATCTGAAGCGCATCTGCAAGGAAAAGTGGGCAAAGAGCAATAGACTTCTGTGTTAAATGACAGAATGTCGTCATAAACTCAAAAAGCACTAAACAAAGTTTAAGCAAATTCGTTTAAGGGTGTGCCAATTTATGCAACCAGCTTATTGTAATTTCTGAATTTTTTTTTTCCACCTAAAAGATTCTGTTTTTTAGTTGAATTGTATGGATTAAAGGTGATATTAAAGATGGAAAAAAGTTCGGAAATGATGTAATGGTAGTAACATATTTTTGCATCACAAAACCCTGGTATTATAAGAGGGGTGTGTAGAATTTTAAAACCCATTGTACGGTATATAGTCACTTTGATGTGCTGTAGTGATAAAGGCTTGTAGGGAAATCGCCAATTTCATCAACCCTCCAGTGGGGCTGGGTATTGGCTGTTTTTTGTTCACATTTTAAAGGTAAATGCAAATTGTATATCCTGTTTGATCAAAAAAATATATAGATATATATATTTTTTTCCTTTGTTTACACTTTTAAAAACAAAACAATACAAAACAAATAAATAAAAATTCGAATCACACTAGATCAGGTGGAGTATCTGGGAGTTGTTACCATCTAAATGATAACGTTACAGCATAAACTCACCATTTGAATTACAACAAGAAATACAGTTACAGCTGCTGTTATAGAAAATGAAATACCTTCTGAATAATTAGTGCAAATCAAGAATTCAACAGTGCTACAGTAACAGAAGAGAAGAAAGCACAAACAACATCCTAAGCACCATAGACATCATAGAATATGTACTGGGCATCAGCACAAATTAGTATAGTAATCAACAGCATCGAGCCACCGCCATCTTGGAAGTGCAAAACAGCTGAAGAACCGCGTTATGTGGCACAGAGATCTTTTCTGTTAGAATAAGAAAACTATCTACACAGCATTAGTTATATTATTACCATGTTCACAAAAGGTAAATGCATTAACATTTATAATAGTACAAGCAAAAAAACAGATTCCACATTTTTGGACACTCCTCCCATGCTGAAATCAACACTTCCAAAGTTCTGTTTTATCACGTTCCTATTGGATTTATACACTTAATACAAATTATTGCAATATGTCGTGCATCGACATGAAATTCAATCACATTTTAATGTGATCCACTGTTTTGCTTTAAATAAAGACCATTTTTAAAGTGACACCTCAAACTGAAAGCTATCAACAAAACAAATAAACAGCTAGTGTTTGTGCTCTGAAGCCTCTGGGACACTGATCACAATGTAATCCCAGCGCCAATCATACTTCCAATACGGCCTTACAAAGTTCCATCTGCCAGTGGCCCACAACCAATCTAGTATTATGGGATATCTATGGTAAGCACGTTATAAAGTCAGGACCAACATTGGCATTCCTGATAACTCTGTGTGACACTGTACTGATAAGTCACCAGCAATAATACGGCTTGTCCATACCCCCCCCCCCCAACCCCCTCTCAAACTCAAACACACACACACACATAACATTACTTCCTCTTAGCACTAGTCTTCCACAAGACCAAGTGCTGATAATTATATATATATATATATATATGTGTGTGTGTGTGTGTGTGTGTGTGTGTGTGTGTGTGTGTACACTGGCATGAGTTCTCACTGTGTGGATGAGCTAAAAATGACTGCATAATCAGAAACAGTGTTACACACCATGTACTATAAGTGACATCCTACTGCAGTTGTGCAGTGCGTGTGACGCGTGGGATTATCTCCACTGTGATCGAGTCTATTCATTATTGCCACATCTACTAAGTGTTAACTGAGCGAGGTGCGATCATTTCTGCACACAGCTGCTGTGGTGTGGCTTCACGCATTTTGCTCCCTGAAAACAGCAAAACAAGCAGTCGTTTGTGAACACCAAGGCACATTAAAGCTGGTGATCGTTTTACAATGCCATCAACTATCGGTGTTGACTAACAAACACTTACAGACAAAAAACTTTTTTTTTTTTTTTTTTGCAGAGGCAATGCTAAAGAGGGCTATACACACAATTTTACACAGCTTGGGAAAGAAACAAACATAACTCACCAATATTTACTGTTTACTTTAGATAAACATAAATAAACTGTTAAATAAATTAACAAAGGCGGCATGTCGCTCAAATTCATAATAGCATGGTCATGTCGTACAAGAACTGGGGGAGGAAATCAACAACACATTGTCTAGAAGTGGGTAAACTGTAAAGAACAAAACACTGACGACGAATCACCACAAAATTGGATTATTTGTCTCGACCTGTAACGCACTGCTGATCAGAATATACACAAGAAAACACAAATGTGTTATCAGAACATTAAAGCTTTAAATCAGACCGTTGCAAAGTCTTGACACTGGAGACTCCTTACATCACTTATTAGTATATACTGCATGGGAATGGCACTACCTGACTGGTTTGATTTTGCGATTAAAAAACATTATCTTAAGTGGATAATGCTGGAATCAAATCAGCAGACAGTAACAGTTTGTCATTTCCATTTCCAGTGGAAAAACAAAATCTCTTTTTAGTTTGTTTTTCTTGCGTTTCTGTGTAGTACACACTTAAACACCTTTAGGGAGAATAGTTTATAGATGTTTCGGTGTAGAAACCACTAAACACTGAAGGAGTAGGCTAAACAGATGCTTAGCTACACAGCGCTAGCACAGAACTCACCTGACCTGCCTTTGTCATGGTTAAAAAATGTTGCCTGAGCAAAAATAGCTATAGTTACATCTGGCTACCCAGAAGCCATCTTGGTACCACTCCGAAGCTAACAAGATCAGACTTCTATCTCGTAGAACGGCGGGGGGGGGGGGGTGGGGG
>JAQMYF010000003.1:23668042-23679068 GCA_030014195.1 Neosilurus mollespiculum | reverse complement strand
TTTATTTGGTTAGTTATTTGGTTAGTTAGTTGGTTAGGTTTAAATAATAAATAAATAAAACCAGTAATTCAAAGTCAGGTGGTCCCTGGTGATTCTCATTTCCAAAATTAGTTCATCCTAAAATCGATCGTTAGTGGATCTTCATCATATTGTGTAACATAAAGAACATGTTACAAGTGTAAAGCAACATGTTACTGGATTTGGTCCAGGATTCCACACAGTGACAAAGTAATCTTACCAATAGATAGATAGATAGATAGATAGATAGATAGATAGATAGATGAACAAATAAATAAAGTGTTGCATGCATTTTTATATCTGAGTACAGTATTATATATAGAATAGTGTCCTAACATTAAAACTTCGCACTTTTTTAATTGGAAATACTAACACCACTAACATTTAAAAAAAAAAAAAATTGCTAAATAATATTTAATTATTATATAACCTTATACCTTCCCTTCCTCCACATTCATGGCTGAAGTGCCCTTGAGCAAGGCACCTAACCCCCAACTGCTCTCCGGGTGCCGCAATGAGTGGCAGCCCACTGCTCCGAGCGTGTGAGTGTGGTCACTGTTTACATGTGTATGTGCTCACATTGGAAGGGTTACATGCAGAAGCCGAATTTCCCTTGCGGTATTAATACAGTACAGCAAAAATATCCTGTCACGTGCGCATATGTGTGTGTGTGTGTGTGTGTGTGTGAGAGAGTGTCCAAGGAATGAAGCGTGGATATGAGCTAATTCTGAGTTTAGTTTCTGAATTGTTGCCTTCAATTTCTTGCCAAATCGTTATAATTTTTTAAAAATTTTCGAACATTATTTTATTTAAACAAAAGGTATGGAATGTCACCAGAATCTTCTCAGCTTCTTAGAAAGAAATCCGCTTAGCAGTTGGCATACGAATCCTTACAAGCTCTTCACACTCACATGTGAGCGCTAATATAGTGTTAAATACGCCTACATTGTGATGGACAAGAAAACACATTTTCTTTCTTCACTCAGGAGATTCTCACCAGATCCTTTCTCTCACCTGCACCCTGACACCATGAATAAAAACTCACCTTTATCTCAGTCGTACACTAGACAAGGGAAATCCCACAGCTGCTCCGGATTAGATCTATAAAACACGTTGCTATTGTGAAACATCAGTAATACTCTGGACCTTTTATCTGATCTGAGAGGCTGAGGTGAATCTTGATCACGCTGTGACTCACTGCCGAGGCCTCGCTTGTCATCAGACTGCTCTAATATAGAAGAAAATAACGGCACCTGTCAGCACGGGTTTCAGTTTGATTTTGTACTCCCCTTTTTTGCACAGCTTTGCTCGAGATATTCGATAGCGATATCACAGTCACCATGTTGTTGTTATATAATTGACTACAAGTATCATGAGCATTAGGAAATATTTATTTGGATGGAGATATGTGTAACACTAGACTTGCTAATGTTTCATCAGAGACCAATTAACTGTAATAATTCAACTACATTATGAATTTAAACAACGTCCAGTATTCTGTTAGGCACATTTGTCAAAATTCTGTACAAAGAGGTAAAACGTATTAGCATTTTCAGAAAGATGGACACAGTAATGGTAAGGACATTTTCTAAAGAAAGACAGCCTTTTATGCATTAAGTTGAAAACAATGACCTTACATGGAATGCACATAGATATTATTGTTTTCTGTATATAACACATTCTATATAATATCTATATGATATAATATAGTGAGGCCGTAGCGGTTAGGGTGCCGGGCTCACGATCGAGAGATCATGGGTTTGAATCCCCGTTGGACCCCCACCGTGCTAAGACCCCGTGCTAAGGTCTTAACCACAAGTGTGCCTCTGCCCACCCAGAAGTATAAATGGGTACCAGTAAAAATACTGGGAAGGTAACCTGTAATGGACTAGCGTCCCATCCAGGAGGAGTTGAACTCGTAGTCACTTCGCGCTACAAAAACCGGGGATAAGCACCAGCCTGATGAGCCACTAGGCTCGGGTGTAAAAGCCCAACATATAATATCCACATTTCATATGGAATCTTATGGATCACTTATATGTGACTGGTAATGGAAATAGATTAAAAATCTCACAAATAATATAATTCATAAGCTATCTTTAGTCACTGTTTTCAGCATAAAAGGCTGTCTTTCTTCAGAGAATGTCCTTACCGTTTCTGTGTACACTCTTCTGCACTGATCTGATTAGTCTGCTATCTTGAGATTTAAAATCATTATTCAGAGTGGATAATGCTTCAAACAAACGACAAACACTAACAGTTATCATGGTCACTCGAAGCAGGTGACGCCATCATTATTACAGAGTGTAAAAGAAAAAAACCCCGTAAAACATTAAAAAGTCATTTTAGCTTTTTTCTGTGTATGTTTTGGTGTAGTATATATGAAAACATGTTTTCAGAGAAGTAGTAACCCTCACTTTAGAATGAGTAGGCTGAACAGGCACCGTTAGCTACATCGTGCTTTCCTTGGCTCGAAACTCAAAGCTCATATGACCTGCCACTGTCATAAATAGGTACCGTAAATATAAACGATAAAATCTTATTTTAGTTTGTTTTTCATCATGTTTCCAGGTAGTATATACTTAAACTCTTAAAAAGCGTTAAAGAGACACCGCCTCTTATATAACCCCATAACCCAGGGGTGTCAAACTCATTTTCACTAAGGGTCACTTCAGTAAACGTAAAGGAGGTTAAGGGCCAAATAATCACTGAACATCTATTCTAAAGGGAGAACCATGAAGTCTGCATGGCAAAATAATTCCTTTAGGCATTTGTTCTCTTTTTCTTTATTCACTTGCTGTATTATTATTCACTTTATTTCTGACAGCGTGCAACAGTGACAAGCTAGCATGCAATCTTTCTTGCGTCACGAACGACTAGCAGTTTACTTGAAATAGACTGCCGCCACCTAGTGGAAGGATGATGAATTAGGTTTCATGGTATTGGTCGTTGCAAAAAATGTACAATAATCATATTCTTTGAAAGCTCTTGCAGGCCACATAAAATGAGTTGGCGGGCCGGATGTTTCTGCGGGCCTTGAGTTTGACATCAGGGTTTAACCATTAACACTCAAACATATATTTTATGGATTTTTTGTGTGTCTTTGCATTTTTCCTTGTAAATGGGACGATTACTTCTCTGGAAAATTCTTGATGAAATCCTACACAAATTATGAAGAATCATGTTCAACCCTTTCGTTGCTAATTCCTACCATGTGCCAGTTGATGAAAACGAGACACTGCTTGCTGATAAATGTCTAAGCGAGGCAGGGAGGTCGTCCCATGTCTTTGTCTAGTTTCTGTCTCTCTTTCTCAGCAGCACAGACTGGGGCAGAAGAGTTACAGATGCTGAGCAGCAAAATGAAGGACAGCCTTTTTATCAGCTATGACAGCACTGGCTGCTGGAAGAACCAAACAAACAGTGCAAGCAAGTGTGCTTTAATAAAGTGCCAGAGCTCGAAACTAGGTAAGAGAGAGAGAGAGAGAGAGAGAAAGCGAGAGAGAGGGGGAGAGAGATAGAGGCGCAGATAAGAGAAGAGAGAGCGAGAGAGAGAGAGAGAGAGAGAGGGAGGGAATAGATGTGCATGGGAACCACTTCCTGCATGCATTAAGCAGAACTTAATTCATGTACGCTCATGAATCAGAATCATCACAGTTACCAGGAGCTGTCGGAGCCAATTAACTCCCGGGAAGGCGGCAGAGCATCATGGCTACGTCAGGGTGAATTCATTACGACCTCTTTTTTAATGCTGGCTTTATGGTTCACAGAGAGAAAATCGACTGCAAGCGCAGGGCCTTCTGAGCACCCCCACCCACCCCTTCACAATCCAGTGCAACAGCTGTGACACCCTGAGCCGAGGGAGGCGGGGAGGAGCCGGGGAAGGAACAAAAGTGGGGAGGGGTAAAGCTTAGGCAAGAAGACAGTTTTGTTCTGACAACATACAGCTGTCCTTAACACAGAAGTTCAGTCAAAGCAACCCCCCCCCACCAAACACACACACACACACACACACGTGCACACGCACACGCACACACCCTCTTCCCACACTTATTTCAGTCACCTTGCCCTTATTCTCCTTTTCAGTCTGATCTGCATCTGGAACAGATTCCTTGTCTCTTCTCTGTGACTGTGTTTAAAAAGTCCACTGCAAGCATTCACCTCTGAAGCCGGATAATCCACTTGTGTTCCTGTAAATCCAGTTTTTCACAGGGTTCTCCTCACCCCTGTTAATCAGCAATGCGGTCAGAATCATTTCGGCTTTCGGTTTCGCCCCTTGCTGCATCACAGGATTCGCTAACCGCCCTCTTCCACATACATGAATTAATGGATACCTGTGATTGGCTCTTGTTACTGTGATTGACGGTGAAGAGAATAATACTGTCCCTCCCACCCATAGAGCAATGCTGTCGTGGAGTTTTGGATGGATATGGCATCGTCTTATTGATGGGCAAACAATTTTCTTGCACACAGACCAGACGTTTAATGATCACACACACGAGCCAACTAGCCAATAAATATATAAATCTTACAATTAGAATGTCATGGTGGATTGTTTTTGGTGCTTTTTTTGGTGCAAACATGCACTACTTCTTATACCATCTTAAACTGTCAGGCTCCTTTAAAGACTACATAACTGTTTTTTCCCCGATCAACGATAGCTCCTGAGTCATACCTACTAGTGCTGGGAATCGGCAGTGTACAGCTCGCTCGAGTTATCAGTGATAGGGTAGCACAAGCTATCAAGCCGATTCGAGTAAAGTGTAAAAAAACAATATAATATAGTATCTGACTGTGAAGATAGAAATACCAAACGCTCCCTTCAACACCACGCATGCGCAACACACAGCAAACACGACATGCCAGACAGCAAACATCCAGCGCCACAAAGCAGATACACCAAAGGAGGTTTTTGTACACTGAAAATATGCAAAAAAAAAAAACAAAAAAACAAGATACATGTTTTGAAAAATAGTGACTTCAGCAACAATATTTGCGTTTGATAAACATGAAAATGGCTCTTATCAGAAAATCGTCCCAACAATAATTCCAACTAAATACTTGTAATTCTATTCCAGTCACTACAATGAGAAGCAGCAGAATCAAGTGATGTGCAAAAATCATCTGTAAGATCAGATCTAAAAATAGACTTTCGCTCCGGTGGAAAGGACCATTTCATGATATGTCAATACAAAACAAGCATAGCAAGTGTAAAAGCCACAGCTTCTGCGCACGGCAAGTAAATGTCCAGAAACCTAATATACCGTTTTGCCGCTGTGACCTTGAAAAGTAGGTCAAGGTCATTCACACACAAACACATCATAGCACTCATAGAAGTGAGCCAGCATACCAAGTTTGAAAGCTCCAGCTTCAGCGCGTGGCAAGTAAACGTCCGGAAACTAAAAGTGTGACGGACAGACGGACGAAACCCATTCCTATATCTCCCGACGGGCGGGAGCTAAAAAAGGTTTATTACTTAATAAGAATTCAACTCAATAGTATATTATTAATTATTAACAATATAATCCATCAATAAGGATCCGGGGTGATAACCACTGCAAAATGAAAATCATGAAAAACTTTGTTGCCCAAACGACCCCTAACCCCCATTCGAAGCTCCTGGCTTTGAGTATTTAGCATGGCATAGAAAGCGTATAACTGCGACTTCGATACTGCGAAGAAAGACAGATTTAAATCTTTAAAATTCAAAATACTTCAGTACAACAGGTGAGCTTCAAGTCTACAAGGTGCTTCCTGATAATAAATGTGCAGAATCTGACAAGAATCCCACGCCTTCATCTTTAGATTTGAGAGACGTTCTACAAAAGGATTCAAGAGCTGAGTGTAAAAAACATCTAATACAGTATCTAAGATTAACTCGTTTGATTGAGAGAATATAAGGCTTTTTTTTTTTTAACCCTTCCAGGATTAGGTGCAAATAAATCATTATGAGCCACATTCCACAGCAGTAAGTAGCCAACCGCCATAAAACACAACAAAGAAGAAGACAACGACCTCAGTTAACATCAAGAGAACAAAGTGCTCAATTATTAAAGATTATTTTGACTATATTTAATAAAAATAAAAAAAAATAAAAAAGAATTCCAGATTAATCTGGAACCTTAAAACCGGATTAATCTGGAATTTTACGCCCGCCCACCCAGAATACAAACAGGGTTTTTAAAGGTACAGTTTTAATTTGCGTACAACCACACTTGTTTAAAAAACATCTCAAGACCTTTAACTCTTAATGATTTAAAGATTTAATCACCAGCCTATCTACTGATCTGGAAATTCTTCATTTTTCCAGCTATGAAATTAGCTCCACCCACCAGTGAAGCCCAGCCACCGTGCTCAGCCTGTCTCATGAGGGACATGGTTTCATCAGAGAGAAAGCTGGTTGGGGGGTGAGGTGGGAGATTGTCAATGTTTTTAATCCCAATTCCACCCTTGCAGGCAGCAGAAGGTGTGTAAAAAGACGAACGGCTCCTTTAAGATGAAAACGCGGGTTGAGTGTTAAGCGATACTCCTGAAGCCTCGGCATGGAAAACCTTTACGTCAAACACAAGATCGGTTTTGTGAAGAGCTCATTGAGCCTCTCCATCCCTAATCGATATGAAGCCGCAGTGTAGCTTGTGTCGTGTTTTTCCTGATTACCGCTGATTATTGTGTTACAAATGTAATTGGATTTTTATTAGCTGGCTTCGTTAGGAAGCTTTCATGATTGCTTGTGGTATTCAAACAGAACCGGTTGCGACCGGTATATTGGTGTAATAGTATCTAATCTGCAACACATTTAAAAGAAAATCCATCCTCAACTTCCCTTTTGGTTAACGTTTTTCCTACATTACCCATAATTCTGTTTGACCACCTGCTGAGAGTGGCGCCAGTATGATTTGTTCATGCGATCTAAGAGAAAATGCTGCAGGAGAAATTTAGTCTTTTAATCTGCCCCACTTATCCACCTCACCTGCTTAAACAGACTGGGCACAACATTCCTTCTAATGACGTGTTGATTACCAATTAGCATACACTACCCAGAAATAGCACTGATCTGATTGGTCTGCTACGTTAGGATTAAAGAACTTTATCCTAATGGGATAACGCTTGAATCAAAATGAGAAACACTCATTTTTCACGGTCACTTGGAGCAAGCGGCATCATCATTAACCCACTTTGAAATTAAAAATTAAACTACAAAAATCGTGGGTTTCTTCACAGTATTTACTACAACACCTTTAAAGAGCACAGTTTACTGATGCTTTTCTTTAACTGATCTATGACGTACAAAACTCTGAATAAGCAGGCTTATTAATTAATTATTATGAATAAATAAACTGCTACGCTCGGCTCAAAGCACAGAGCTCACCTGACCTGCCTCTGTCATGGTCAGAAAATGCAAAAAATAAAATATAAAAATGAGGTTTTGGTTTGCTTTTCTTTACGTTTCTATGCAGTATATATTTAAACTCCCTCAGATGACATGATGAAGAAACCTTGAGTGGAACCAGACTCAAAAGGGAGACCCATCCTCATTTGGGTCAAAGCTCACCTGCACCCATCATGAAACAAAAATGTAAGAAATAAACCATAAAAATATCCTTTTAGTGCGTTTTTTGTTCATGTTACGATATGGTATATTCTAAAAACAATTACGCTGCGATAGACTGGCAAAGGGTGTACTCTGCCCTCGCCCAGAGTCGGTTGAGATGGGCTCCGGCCCATCCTAATTAGGATTAAGCGGCTCGGAAAATGAATGAATGAAAACAATTGTGCACCTCGATGAATGTCACTAAATTGAATAATCCACCTCGGCTTTGGTCGTTAATAATCCAAGACAGAATATTGTAGCACTCATTCATTCGTATCTCAGATCCAGATCTCATTCATTTATACTGCAAGACATTAAACTTCACAAATGGTGAATAAAAAAAAGCTTTTTTTTGGTTTAAAAAGCTAAAAGCAAAACCTGTTCTTTAGGCACGCCTTGAAATTATTCAACACCCCCTACACCACCACCCACCAACCTTTTCCGACGTCACTCTCACAATGCAGCCAATGTCACCGTGTGATGTCGGAGGTGCTCGCAAACACTAACTTCCAACAGCAATAATAAAACAACACAGCTCTGTCTGAGATTAAGGACAAATTTGTTAAAAATACATTTCGGAATAGGTGTTTCCTTTCATCCTTCACAATGTATTTTCTGCCTGACCCAGACAGTCAGGAAAGGCTGACGGATAAAAGCGATATTAAGGCCTCTATAAGAAAGCCGTCATTACGCGGAGCTTCCATATCAATTTAAAATCCACAGGCACTTCATTGGAATCTGACCTCTGGTCAACAGAAGAGACTCAGACATTTATTAAGAGTTAAAGAAAATGGCTGCCTTAATCCCCTTGTGGAAATGTAATCAGTTTTCCTACCTCATCAGCGAGCGTGATATTTACACAGAAACTTTGCTGTGTGACAGAGACCGTGAGCTAGGGTGAGTGAGCAGCGGATCCTGTGTATTTGCAAAGGCTTTAGCAGTCTGATCCCTAATAAAGAGGCGAACCTGATATGTGAAGCCAGCAGTGTTAGGCCTGAGTCATCTCAACACCCCACACTGGCATTTCACACCTGCTGTAATTGTTTAAATGTCCTCTTCTTGTGCGGACAGTGACTACCGGCCAGGCAAACTAGGCTCGTTTTTTAAAACTGGCAGATTTCTAGGAAATAACAAATACTGTGCAATCAAGACACTTCGTTTTTAACTGAAAGAGATCGATATGATTTCAATTTTTAAAGCTCTGTTTATGGAACGCAATAATCTGTCATTAAAAATGCAGGTGGCGCGTGTACGCACAGCTAGCATAAATGATTCATGGTTTGATATCACTCCTATATAATGGGCTTCTCCAGGGAGCAGGTGCTGCAGTGCTGAATGCTAGCCAGTATGCTCGAGATTGGGGGGGGGGCTTCTCTGGGATGAAAGGAGCACGGTGCAAACAGAGAGAGAGAGGAAAAAAACAAAACACGGCAAAGAATAACACTCAATCTAACCTAATGATACAAAATATCGACACAGCACCTCCCACCCCTGTGAAGGCGACGACACAGGCACCTTTTCTTTTTCGCCTCTCCTTCTTCTCTCCCCTTCTCTGTACTCCCCTCTGCCCTCACTTCCTTCTGAGAAGACGGAGATTATGGCTTGCGGGTCTGGTATAGACAAGGCAGCCGATCATAAGGTGGAGTTTAATACAATTGCGCATAATGAAATGCTTTGTAAACGCTCCCGAATGCATACTAATTTAAGACGAAGCTGTCGGAGGTATGGCGAAAGGAGACGCACAGCCAAGATGTCCGCTATGAGTAAGCACCCGTATGTTCTGGGTTTAGACCACACGTACCGACAAAGCATGTCTTCAAAGTGTGCGCAGGGAAGAAAGAGGCGTGTTAAAATGTGGGGCTGGGGCTCGAATGGAAAGGTCAAGCATCATTACCACATGACTAAATAAACAGCCGTGCACAATGGCGACTGCAGCTGTCGCTTATAGTCACAGCCCCACACACACAGAGAAAGAGAGAGAGAGAGAGAGAGATGGATATGCTGTTGCTGCAGCCTATGGCCCTGTCCCCCTCCATCCCCCATTTTTATCCATCTCTCTGCACAACAGGCACATTAGGATTGTCATATCCTGTATCGATCCTTATCTGTGCTCCATGGCTTTGTTGCTACTACTCTCTCAGCCAGGCGTGGAGCTCAGGCCACTCTCATGTGCTTCACGCTGCATTAATATTAATTGCAATAGTATCCAGTGTTATAACACACACACACACACACACACACACACACACACACAGAGAATGAGGGAAAGGATGAGAGAAAGCGATAGACAAACAGAAAGAAAGATATTTACACACTGCCTCCTTTAGTACACACAGCTCGATGCACATGCATGATGAACAGTGCTCGGAATCGACTTGTGCTAATCTTTTACGTTAATTACTTTTTATTCATGGCCATGATCTTTAAACTCCACCTCTTCCAGCACTGCCCTTTTCCAGATGTGCTTCAACACACTCTTTAAGAAGCTTTCACCTAATCCTGGATGTACATTCATCATATATTCTTATTCAGCTCTTAAAAAGCAATGACTTCCCTTCACCTTGAAATAACTCTTCGGAGTTTTGCTTAGATCATCATGCACATGTGGGCAGAGGACTGGGCAGGGGGAAGTTCTCGAAGTTGATGTGTTGGATGCAGGAAAAATGAGGATGAATAAGAATCTGAGTGCCTTTACATTACATTGTGATGGCTAAACAACTGGGTATATTCATCTATAAAACTGGGGTGTTCCTAGTGTGCAGTGGTGCGGAACGACTGAAGGTGGTCCAAGGAAGGACAACCAGTGAACTGGAAAGAGTGTCATGGGTGTCCAAAGCTCACTGATGCACGTGGGATGCAAAGGCTAGTACATGTTGGAAAGCTACTGTAGCACAAACATATACACACATACATACACACTAGGGGTGCCGGAAAAAAACTGATTCACGTCTGAATCGCGATTCTTATTTATTAGCATTCTGAATCAATTCAAATTTTCAAGAATCGATTTTTAAAAACACGTTTTTTCGAGCATTTCCAACCTTACTCACAACACGTACCGTTTGTCCACACGCGGCCTCCGTAGTGAACTGTTCCAGTGAGTGGCGGCTCCAGAACTAGCTTTTAGCATAGCATTGACATGGATGAGGAAAAAGAAATACAGCCAGCGGCGTCTTCGCTGAAGGCAAATGCTTGACTTCGGATTTTATAATTTCCGGGTAAGAAGGAGCTTGACATGCCATATGCGGTACGCAAAATAAAAGTCAAGTATTTCGGGAACACTTCAAATCCCCGAGCCCACATCTTACACCATCACCCGAAGCAACAAAAAAAAAAGAACTGAAGCAGCAGCACGACCAACTCCTGACCAACGCACACTCCATCACTTCACTAAACTCCCAACCAACTCTGAACCAGCAA
>JAQMYF010000003.1:23645367-23665367 GCA_030014195.1 Neosilurus mollespiculum | reverse complement strand
CAGGTGGCGCTGCGGTCCTCGCCTCATGCCGCCACCAAACGGCAATCGCAGCCCACCAAGAAAACAAACGCCCTGCTTGACGAGTGAGCCGCTCTCTTCCTCCATCCTTTGCTCCCACTCTTTCACCCGGACAGACAGATTGGAATCTCAGGAGTCGCCTTTTACCGCATTATTGTTTCTCATTTTGAGTGTCTGACACAATTAAGGTGTGCCTGTCATTTCCTGCCAAAGCCTATCACCCCCTGCTCCAATAGCAAGATTCATCCTGTCTCTCTCTCTCTCTCTCTCTCTCCTTTCTCAGCAGCTCTGTAGCTGAGGAAAGGTCACCCTTATTGCTCCTTTTCATCATCCTTATCACCACACCACCATTTACAAGCTAGACAAGCCCTCCTCTGGCAGAGCCTCAGAAAGGTAAAGTAAGGGGAGACAATGAGAGAGGAAATCGCTCCCTCCATCACGCCACCCCCCACTTCGTTTTTGGGCTGTTTCCACGGCTGCACAGGCAAGACAAAACCCTCTGGGGAGGAAGCAGAGAAAGCGCCAGGGAAAATTGTATTGTTTTCAGGCTAATTTGTAGCGCATGTCCATGATTAGCGGGGCATACTGCAACATTCTGTGAAGCTACATCAGATAGAAACAGTGTCTTTCTGACGCTCTCTCTCCCTCTCCCTCTCTCTAAGGCATGATAGCTGCAATGTGACAAACCCGCTTGGGTAGGGAGTGAAATTTAAGCGGCTGCTGTCAGGAGCATTATTTGGCTTTCACTGCAACTAGGTGCTCAAAGCAAAGATGATGGTGCCTCTCTTCTCCTTGCTTTTATTAATTCATGTTTGTGCGGGGCCTGTACATGATAATTAATGACAGAAAGCCGGCTTTGTGTGCCGACAGTTGACACAGAGATGAGTGATGACAGCACGGACCAAAACCTTTAAACGCAGCTGCTGGGTGACTATTAATATCACACGGCTTGCTGTCAGTGCCTGGGCAGAGCTGGGATTTTCAAAAGAAGTCTTTTAAGGAGCAGGGAAACGACAGTAAAGATGCCACAAACAGGTCACTCTTAGCTACAAGCTCAAATCACTAAGGGTCAGTGTAAAGATGTAGCATCAAGCGGACACAACCTTTCATTTCTGACTTGCTCAGCTCACTGCGGCCCACTGAAATGTTTTTCACCTCCGAAGTACAAAGCTAGCGCGGTGGCGTGGGCGAGCGAGATTCACTCGGCTCTAATTAGCATTCTGCCAAAATAGCACGACGACGACAGAGAGCTTTTGGTCTCGAACGTGGCTCAGGACAGCTCGAGCCTGGAGGAGAAGTCCCATCTTGACTTTTCTCTCCTCTGTAAGCCGGGGAGAGGATGAGAAAATGGACATGCTGTCCAAAACCACCTCATCGAGCATGTTTCTTAAAGAATCAACAAAACGCCCTGCCACCTGGTGGAAAAACACACACGCACAAGTGTGCACACACACACACACACACATCCTTCAGCCCTCTGTAATTTGCCTGAAAGGTGAGGAATGATTGCATGTGACAAGACAGTAATTAATCTCCGTGTAAGAAAAGAAAGGAAGGTTACAAAGCTGGCTCAATTATGCGTCGATGTGGTCTGCTCCTAACAGGCGAGGCAGGACTCGGAGAACACTTAAGATGACAAAAGAGAGCGGCGAATCTGATGTCATCAGAAACAGGCAGTGATCTCGGAAATCGATGGCGGGGATCAATGGAGCGCCTGCCTCCCTCTCTGGAGCGGCACAGGAGTCGATCGCAATCAACAAAGAAACGCTGATCCACAGACAGGAACAGGGGGAGCTTCTCCTTCTTTCTCTGCCGCTAGAACCTTTTCCTATGAAGGCTTGGGAAAAACCCTCCTGACGCAAGAAATTGTGGAAATAATGAGCAGTTAAAACAAGCTGGGGGGGGGGGGGGGTTATTTGATGGGGGCCTAATCAGTGAAAGGGTGAGAAAACTGTGGAGTCAGGCACCGTTCCCGCTTAATTAGTATTTCTGCTGTTTCGCTCAAAAGGAGGCAGGAAGTGGAAGGTTGATTGCCTTGTATTTTGCAGCCTCGCAGCTTCACCGCACCCACGTCTTTATTACCCGCAGAGCCTAAAGATTTAGAGCAGCTCCGCAAACATCAATTTCAATAATTACGAGAAAGTGTAAGCGAGAAAGCACAGGCACCCACTCATCCACGCAACATGAGCGCGCTCGGTTTTATACTGACGCTCCGCTTTAGGATAATATTTGACAGGAGTGTTTAAATGCGTATGAGCATAAGCGTGCTACACTTCACAGGGAAATTAATGTGAGCTGTATTGGAGCGCTCGAAGCAGAGAGGAACCCGATAATAACCTCTATAAGCAGTGATGTATGTCAACAAGATAAGAAGGACGAGCTGAGATCTTATGATGTTACAAATCCCAGATGTTTTTCATGCTGCAGTTTTAAAGACAAAAAAAACCCAAAAAAAACCCTGTTTTCAGGTTTTTCCTCCAGAAGCTTTACTGGAACAGTATTTGTTCTGTTGTAATAAAATATTAATTTTATTTAGCCGATTAGCAGAAACTGTTTAATAACATAGGAAATAGTATTAACCATGGCGTAAATAAACACTCATTTTCATCTGGTGTCCCCTGGCCAGATGTGAAAAAAGCTCGATAAAATACTGGAATACATATTAGACAACCTGAAATATCAGAATGTCTCCCATCACCCATGCCTACATGTACAAAGTACATTAGCATACACTAGACAGGAATGGCAGGATCTGATTGGTCCGCTATCATGAGATTAAAAATCGTTATTCCGAGTGGATAACACCTGAACTAAAACAGCAGACACTCATAGTTGGTCACGGTCGCTTGGTACAAGTGGTGTCGTCATTTCATACTTGAAAATGTTTCCTGTAGTATATACAGCACTAAAACACCCTTACAGCCTGCAGTTTACTTTCTTATTTGAATGCGCGCCCTGAGGAGACACGGAGCCGGCTCGAGGCACAGAGCTCACCTGACCAAGCACCTGGCTTTGCATTAGCCAGTGTGAACAGGCTGCTGGTTCCCTCTCGTGAGATCGTGAGAATAGGACATGAATCCCCCAGTTAATGGTAAGTTAATGGTAAAAATAACAGTATACAGATATTAAACTAACAAATCAGATCTAACCCAGTGAACTACTGAATAAGATCAAACTAGGCACAAATACCATTCATACGCAGTTCTGTTTACATATATTAAAACAAGTGTGCGTTTATACATATAAAAGAAAGAACCAGAGTCAAATATTCATAGGCAGATTAGCCCATATTGCCGGTGGAGACATGAGATGATCATGTGACTTTTCGCTACTTTCCGCATTGCAATGTCGTCCCCCTGTGTGTCGGATTACTACTTCTTTTTAAATTTTCGACACACAAAAAAAAGGTTAATGAAACAGCACAATAAAACAGAAACAGACATAAAATAAAAAAGTTTGGGTTTCATTTCTTTTTAATGGGAGTTTAAGAGACACCTGCACGCTCAAGATCACCTGCGTCTGTCATGATTTTAAAAAATATATATATTAAAAAAAAAATTTATATAGCGTTTTAGTTTGTTTTCGCACTAATGTTCTCATGTAGTAGATACTAAAACAACTATGCTCCTCAGGCTCAGTGGATGGTGCTGAATCGAACTACTCAGTGACATCCATCTTGTCTTGGGTTAGAGGGCATAATAAGAGGGCAATTATAACTGATACATAGATAATAAAATGTTGGCAGAGATGCAGACACACAAAACAATGACAATATAACATTATAATATATAAAATCATTCAGTAAGAGAAGAGGAGGAAGAGAGTAAAAAAATCCAACATGACAAGACTCTCAGCTAAAGGATCAGTTAAGATGACAAAGCAGCACAATGGAGATTCTAATGAGCGCAAATCTGACTATGAATAAGTCATGATTTCTACTGACTTATGAAAGCAACAGAAGTCTTCATCTGTCTTTTGAATTCCACTCCTCTGATGCCTTCGTAAGAAACGCTAGCTGGCTAAAAGCCTTCCTTCTGAAAAAGACTACACAATTCCCCAGTGTTGTTCCTCTGTGTGACGGAGATTTAAAGTCGAACAGGAGCGCTGTTATGCAAATTCTATATACAAGGCACAAGTTACTGTATTTCAGATTTTCCTCCGCTGAAAATGTTATTCTTTAAAATAAATAAATAAATACGATAAGAACTATTCGACATCTACTGGAATTCTTTAAAAGGGTTCACAATAGATAATGTATGATATGATCACTGTGTTTGTATACAACTGTATGAACTTTTTAGGGATTTGTAATGAGCCAAATTGAACAGAAACAGAAATAAACCCTTCCAGGCATAAATTAGGTAAAAATATACAAGGACTAATTAAATACCACATAGCAATACACCTAAAAAAAATTTTAGCATTCAAGTTAATTATAAAAAATATTTTTTTCAACAAAATACAGAAATATCCTAAAACAAAGATTTTAAATGTTTTTAAAAATATCTTAATTTTTTTTTTTTAATTGATGTCAAAGCTACTTTCAGTTGAGTTCACTTTGTTAAAATTGTAAAAGCAGGATTGGGAAATCCAAAAAAGAACTGAATCCAAAATGTCAAGTACTGGGTACCTGTAAATATAACCGGTTCTGCTGATGGGTTCATGAATGTACTAACATTAATTATTGCAAAAAAGTCTGCAAGGAAGTTCACGACATAGCTATCGGGGGCAGCCGTTGCCTAATGGTTAGAGAAGCAGCTTTGGGACCAAAACAACGACACTGCTCTCCGGTCGCCCCCAATGTGTGTGACAGCCCACTGCTCCGAGTGTGTGTGCTCACTTTGGAGGGGTTAAATTTAGAGGCAATAATTTCCCTTGAGGGATTAATACAGTATAGCAAAAAAAAAATAATAAAAAAAGAAGAAGAAGAGAAAAAAAAAAAAAAAAAAGAAAATCTGCTAGGACCAGTCTATATGACTACATGATGCATCAACATAACAGTTTGTTTTAAGCAAGTATGAATAGCTAACGTTACAACCATGTAAAAGATGGACCATTATGATATGGCAACGACAGTACGAGCGATTTGATTGGCAGTTGAACGGTCCAGAAATTTTCAGTACAAAGCGGTCAATAACGTTTTTCTCAGCCCACCAGCGATCAACCAAAGCACAAACTTCAGTTAAGTCAATCTTTTGTCTTATTTTCTTGCCCTGCATTCCAAATAAAAGTGTATCTAACCTTACACTTGGTGAAGCAAACCCAAACTTTGAGAAAGCAAACAGGATTGTGTCATTTGGGGTTCACAAAAATGTGATATTGTATATGCCACGTTATGAATAGCTTATCAACCGCATTAGTTCTGTTTCGCTAGTGCTAAATCAGTACATCAAAGCCTTGGTGTGGAATTTCTCTGTACTGACCTCCTGTTCAAATAAAAAGTCGTACTAGTTTACTTTGTGAAACGCTTAGCTAAAGCTTCAAGGAATAAAAGTATTTGTTATCATAAAATGTGGCCTTGCTTTGTTCAAAATTTTAGAATTGAAACAGGAAACTGATGACAGCTGGACTCAATAATCAGCATCAGAATTAATACAATTTAAATGTGATTCTGAGGCAACTGAATTCTAAAAATTGCTTTGTAGGTAAACAGAACACAAATACAAATTGTTGTATGCATTATTCCAAAGATGAAGCAAATCACCACACAGTAAATATAGAAATAAGATGCTGTTTGCAGGTATTTTCACATCCCTGAAAGCTAAACTGCGAGCTTTTCATAAAGTCTTGTGGGAAAGAGATAGACGCCCGTCTCTACTTACCTTACCAACAGTCCACAATGTGAAGCTTCTGGTTGTTTTTGCATGCATACAGAACATATACGGCTGAATTTTACTACTGATGGATACAGTCTGCCATGTGTGAATCCTTTCAAATGTGTCAGAATATGAGGTGAAATCTACAACATGTCCATTAAAACTAATGTACCGACAGAGAGGCTGAGCATGTGCTATGATCCTACAGCATTTTCGGTTTATGGAAACATGGCTACGCCCAGATCAGGGTGTCGTCTCAAAACTTTCAACTCTAAAATAAGGATGTAAACACATTCAAACTAATTTTGTCAAAGTACAGAAAGAATGATGCTGACTGAGGCTGACTTAAATAAATATCTGACCTGCTCCGGATTAAGTCGGAAATTTGACATACTGGGTTATTGATGTATGTGGAGAGAATTTAATAAGCTTTAAAATGAGGTATGACACATGATTATAGCATAAAAATTGAGTTACATCGCTTTGAATGTCGTCAATCATGAAGTGAGAAAATAACAAATATAGTTTCAGAACCAGTTTCTGAATATCCGCATCCGAAACTTGCTAACATCCATAAACTAAATGAATCTAGCTCTCCACCAATCAGCGTGATCTTTCTAGCAAGAGATGAGTTCCATTTACACCGAGTCATGTCCATTTTGAAGCTTCTCACTGGTTAACCGTTATATGATTCGGAGAATCCTTCAGGGATTCTGTAAGTTGGGAGAGTATTCTGATAGTGAATACGGATAATAAGGAAATACCCTGAGCAATCACAAAAACGGATTGAAAATCAGCAACATAAGTGGATCTTTCTATTGGTTTACAACAACATGGACATGGAAACCTTTCTTAAACAAGTATTTTAGCATGGATAGATTGTGTTTATGGATATTTGAACTTGCTCGTGTTGAAGATTTTGCTTTGAAGGATGTATTTTTGGTGATATTGCATTTTGATCCAGGTACGCCATTTTCAACTTAACCGTATTATCCTGGAGCGGGTCACATATATGGATATTACCTATCTAAGATTAACATCCATTAAGTGTGGACCCTGTACAGGAAAGAGTTAATCTAATGACACACTTTTTACATAAGTATTTAGTGTGTTCTCACACATGAAGCATGTGGTGTAAATAGAACCTTAAGACATGTTTGTGATTGCTGCAGTTAATTTACGGAGGGGACAACGCACACAGCAAATAACTGTCTCGCCTAAAATAACTGGTCGAAGCACTGCAGGAAGTGAACCATCCCGCTGTGTGTTTAGAGCTGTGTTGCGTGCAGCATGCCTTTGTAAATGCAGAGCTGCTGAACTGAGGCAGTGAAGGAGCTGTAGATATTTAGACTGATTTAGTTCTCGAATCATCACTCATCACCAGCTCGATGCTCTCTGTGTAATCTACAAGGGCACCTAGATATCTCCTCTTTAAAACTATGGAACCGCCACCACAAATCAGCCGTTGTATGTAAAAGTTTTGGCCCCCAGGCAAATCACACGTGGTGTTGATTTTACAAATGAAGTCATGAGTGCTAATATTACTATAAATATTAACACGGTCATGATCATTAAAAAAATAGGAGCAAATGTTTGGACACCCTACTAAGTCAGTACTTAGTAACATCGTCTTTGGCAGATTTGACAGCTTGCAGATATTTCCTATAGTCAGATAGGAGTCTTGGGTGACATGGTGGCGGAGTGGTTAGCGCGTCCGCCTCACAGCAAGAAGGCCACCTGGATTCAAGTACCAGACACGGGTGTTTGTGTGGATTTCGCATGTTTTCCCCGTGCTTGCAGTATTACCCGGTACGCCGGTCTCCTCCCACAGTCCAAACACATGCACACCAGACTAATTAGCTGTTCCAAATTGACCCTAAGTGTGAGTGCGAATGGTTGTGTGTGTTTTGGTACTACAATGAACTGGCAAACTGTTCAGGGTGTGCATCCAGCCTCCCCATGTCTCCAGTGGGAGTAAGAGCGATGAGATACAAGACTTGATAACCTTCCATTTAAAAATATTCACATTCTCATGTTCCTTGCATGAACACTTCTGGTCCTGAGAAATTTCTGGACGTTTCTTTTCATTTCAAACATCACGCAAATTGGTGAGGGGGTGCACAAACTATTAATTCTAAACAAAACTGATCCAAGTAGAGATCCTTGTGGGAAACCTGTGCATGAGGTATCATGGACTCGTAATCAGATATAATTCTATCCATCGATGACGTCAACAGAGCTTTGTGGCATCATTTTCACATAAAGTTAACATGCCATCACAAAAAAAAAAAGACTATGATTTACCAAAAGCCTTTCTAAGCTGAAGTAACACAGCTTTAACAATGGCATTCTTATGCAACACTGATTTAAAACAAAAAAAAAAAAACAAAAAAAAAAAAACACAACAGTTGGTGGTCTCAGCAGTGGTAAGCTTGAAAGACAAATTGCATGGCGTTATTGAGCAAATGGAGTTATTATTAAATTATGAAATGAGCTGCTTTGACACTGATCTCTCAGCTACCTTGGACACTACAGGCAAAACAATAATGACCCTGTAGTTACTAATACACTGAGGCTCACACGACTTCGATAATGCCATTACGGTCTTGCAGCTATTCGAAAAACTGACATGTCGATGATCTGTGCAGCAGGAAAAGCCAAGACTAAGAAATGTGTATTCATCCGATAGGTTTGGAATCGTGAATTGAATTTATGATCAGCTGTACTTTCTGTTCCAGGTTTTTTTTTTCCTGATAGAGAAGAGAAGGCTGGAAGTGAAGGCTTAGTCACATCCACTGAAGCATGATTCGAAGCAGTAACTGGAGAGCTCTGTGCAATCTTAGCAACAGAGTCAATACGGTATTCATTAATTGCTTCTGCTATTTCAGCTGGATCTTGTGTCGTTACCGTTTAAACCGTTTACTGGCCTTGATCTGCTGCCAGATCTTTTTTTGTGCTAGCTCAAGGCTCGTTAATGGTATTAATAAAGGTGTATATCACAGCCTTTATCATCTACTTTCTTTACCTTTAACTTTGCCCATGAATGTTTGATATACGCCTTCTATTTTATTACCAAATCCACTCCTCTACCTTTACACCAGCCAGCAACGTATTCCAGTCACTCCGCCGTGCCGCACTTCTACATTTTTCAAGCTCGTGTGTGAAAAGTACACTGCCCAGCCCCCTAAAACATGTCATGCATTATAAAACTTCGTTGGTACACCTTTAGCCTTGATTACAGTGCATAATCGCCATGGCAGTTGGACAGGTCGAAGCTTAGCATCACTACGTGGCAATCCTGATGGCACGAATATAAAATTGGGGCTCGAATAGTGAAAGAGTGGTTCAGGGAGCACGAGGAGTCATTTTCACATATGAACTGGCACCACAGAGTCCTGACCTTAACCCTACTGAAAGTCTCTGGGACGTGCTGGAGAAGACCTCATGGAGTGGTTCAGTTTTCTTGTCATCGATGCAAGATGTCGGTCAAAAATAAACCCAACACTGGATGGAAATAAATAGGCATGTAACGATCGATAAAACTACCGAATAATCGCTCGACTGGACCCGTGACAGCTTGTATCAATAACGAAATTACTCAGAACCAACATTCGCCTGGTATTTGTTACAGCGCCATTTTGGTTTTAACGAGATCTCGCGCATGTGCAAAGATGGGCGTGGTGGCATGACGTCATTAAGGGAGCGGCATGTAATTATTTCTGAATGAGTTTTGCAGACCACGTTGGCATCTCAACATTTAAATTTGGAGAAATAAACTTGTACATCACATTAACCAAATATAAAGGGGCACTTGTACCATGTGACCCGATTCAACACAAATCGTGGTATGTTGAAGGTGATGGTTTGTTTTCCCATTTTCTTTAAGATTGTTTTATTTTGCTCGATTATCACTTGGACATCGATGTCCGATGCTCGAGCACAGTATAAGTGGCCGATTTACATGCCTAGAAATAAATGCCGTGATGGTGCTTAAGTTTACCAAAACAAAACCGTTGCAATTACGCTCCGTAATCAGGCTAAATGAGGTCCAACCAAATATTAGTGTCTGATTTTTGTTTTGTTTTTTTGGCCAGACTGTGTATATTTGTAACCTAATTTATCCCTACTGTCACATCACACTTTAGAAAACACAAAGAAGCATAATAATTAGTTAAAAAAAAAAGGGGAAAAAAAAGGCCAATTAATCCAAATGCTCATTCAATAAAAGCCCAGTGTTTGATGAAGGCAAAGCTTATTTGAATAGCAGGCTAATTCTTCTGCACAATGAATCCCTCCCTCCCTCCTTCCAGCAGCCAAGTCCCATGAGAGCCAATGATATGCGCTGGAATTAATTTCTGTTTTCATTATCCTCCATCCACGATAAAGCGTCAGCTCCCAACAACCCAATTTGATCCAGCAATCAATACATTTCCATTTAAAACACAAGAAAGAAGAAAAAAAAAAACAGCACCGCAGCCCAAAACATCCATTAGCACCCAAACAAATTTTGGCTTCTCCTAAGCTGTTGCGCTGTGCGATCGGGTTCCTGAAGCCCACAGAGGTGTGTAAGTGCTCAGACAATAACCCACATCTCCGTGCATACTGAGGCTAAAACTGCCATTTGAATAAAATCAATAACTCTGTAGACTTGGACTTTATTGTGTTGCTCTTGTCGCCTTCTGTCTGCCCATGTTTCTTTCATGAGGCAGGTGCTGTGCCATAGTCTCTACGCTGCGAAATCCCTAAAGGATCACTTAAAACGGCGAGGATCAAATTACTGCCACTGCTCTCGGCGCGCTGACGGACACCCTTACATTTTCCTGTCAGATGAATACAGATGATTGCTAATATTCCGAGCACTACATTTTGAGTAGACTATCAAATTTATGGCAGAGCCATTCAGTAGCCAATATGCTTAATAAAAGCGGACAGGGTGGCAGCTTGCTCAGGGAAAAAAAATATGAGGACAGAATAATAACTTAACAGGGTTTTTAAAGCTGTAGTAGCTTTTTAATTATTGTATGAGCAGCATCTGGGTCTTTAGTGAATTTGTTATTCAAATGCACCCAAGTCTTTTCAAAGAGAAAAGGGAGAAAAGAAAGCAGGACCGAGGAAACAACAGAATAACACGTCAATGATCAAACCGGGCGCCACAATCTTGTTTCGTGTGTAAATGAATTACCAGTCTTCACTAAATTTCCCAACAATCTCAAGCCAGTGGGTTCATTAAATGCAACAAAACGTCGACAGAGTTCTTCTTTAAAATTGCGCGCTGCTCAACAGCTCGAGGCAACACACTTATTACAAATTGAGCCATTAGACGGAGCTGTGCTGTGGCTTATTGTTTACACTCTCCTCCCTCTCATCTCTCTTCTCTTCCTGTCCCCCACCAGTGCCCGAAAGAGGAGGCTCTATAAAGATATCACACCTATCCACACAACCACTGCTCTTCTGTGCACTGGGGATGGTGGTGGTGGGGGTGAAAGCTGATAAAAGACAAGACGTCGATCCGGTGTCGCTGCGTTCGTACACGGACATGGCGCAGTCATCTCAAGGACAACGCAAGGGCAGAGAGCTGGAGAGGCCACACGAAGCCCTGTCTCTGTTGACTCGGAGCTGATCAGAGCACGCGAAAGCTGCAAGGTCACGCTTTCCCCACCTCGTGCCCATAATTCACCAGTTTAGATCCCTGCACACTCCTCCATTAAAACACCAGGCAGAATTCGATCATCTCGGCAGTAAAGAATTGCAGCGCCCGGAGAACGCACAGTGCAACCTGCTTTATGAGCCAGTCGTGCTGCTTTTAAATATCACCCTGCGATGTTGCACTTTTTGACCCAGGAGCCCTTTAAAAAAAAAAAAGAAAAGAAAAGAAAAAAAAAAGAAAAAAAAGAAAGAAAGAAATGGAGGAGGCTTGAGAGCCTCTTTAATGAGCTGTAGTGTGTATGCAAGTCGTAAAGCTATTAAAGCAAAAAAATGACAAGCAACAGTACAAGAACCCATAATGTTATTATTAGTTATGATGATACAGAAAATCCACGACTGACCAAGCGGCTCTTAATTAAGCACATAGTCCACCCGAGTGTCCTTCTCACTAATCTCATTTCCTCAGTATTAGTAACATTTCTGCTGCAGAAAGATGAACAGTCTTGTTACCATGTTAAAAACAGAACACTGAAAATTCCTGACAGCTCGGCGTGTAGCAAGACAAATAAGTAAATCAGCATATAAATAAAAAAAACAAATGCCTTCACATGCACGCCGTGCATTCCTCTCTAAATCGACTCGAAGCCGCTGGAACTGAATCAAACATGACACGTTGAGTTCGGAGTTGCATGCAACTTTTTGTTGTAGACACGAGCTGCTAAACAGACCCCTGAGACCCAACCTGGGGCACGTGACGGAGCTGTGGTGCTGCAATAATATGGTGTGTTCTGGATATAAAGAAAAAACAAACGCTGGACATTGTTTTTAAAAATAACTTCTATATACAAGCTTTTAATAATTTATTATGCACTAGTTCAGTTTTCGGTTTGTGTGACCCCTACGATGGCGTAGTGGTTAGCATGTCTGCCTCACAGCAAGGAGATGCTGGGTTCGGGTCTAGGGCTCGAGTTCGCATGTTCTCCCCGTGCTTGCGTGGGTTTCCTCCGGGTACCCGGGTAACCTCCCACATTTGAAAGACATGCACGTTAGGCTAACTGGCTTCTCCAGATTGACCCTGAGTGTGAATGCTTGTGTGCATGTTTGGCCCTGCAGTGGACTGCTCAGGTGTACCTTACCTTTGGCCCAGAGTCAGCTGGGAGGGGCTTCAGCTTCCTTGTGACCCTAGTAAGATTAAACGGTTCGGCAAATGGATGGGTGAATGGCTGGATAAATAGATGATCCTGTATTTCCTGCCAATTATAAAGAGTCTTGTGGGGATCAATAATTAAGGTGCATGATGGTGAAGCGGTATGGATAATGAATGATCTTCACTCTGCAAAAACGTTTGTTTTTCTTCTTCCATTACAAAATTATGACCAATAAATACCTTTTTTTTTTTTTTTTTTTACTGGTTCAAATCTGGGTAGTGCGGGAAAAAAAACCCACTAGTGTTTATTCTGCTCTGATTCAGACTCCACAAGGGTACCAAAGGGCCCTTAGCTAACAAAATAAAGTCTGTTGGGCTTTTAAACACCTGGCCTACCTCATCAGAGCTGGAGTGTTTCCCAGTGTCCGTGGCGTGAAGCGACTACGACTAGTTCAGCTCCTCCTGGATGGGATGCTAGTCCATCGCAGGTTACTGTCCCAGTATTTTTACTGCCTCCCATTTACACTGCTGGGTGGACAGAGGCACACTCATGGTTAAGACCTTACCCAGAGGTGTTGGCACGCTCAGGGTCTATCAAGTGGGGCTGGAATGATTATGATTGATTAGATTATGACAATTAGGTATATGTGTGGGAATTAAACACTTTAGCGCATATACCTTAAAACAAAAGATCTATTAAAATGTTGTGCGACAAGGTGTGTGACTATCAAGTTCGAATCCAGGTTGATGCCATAGCCATCCGTGACCGGGAGACCCTGGGAGCTAATTGGTCGAGCTGTCACTGGAGGGAGGAATGGAATACGCTCACTTCCCTGTCACTCATGGCGATCACCAGCCAATCATGGGCGTCTGTGAGCTCATGTATACGAGGAGGCGGATAGCGCTTTCCCTCCAAAATACACATGTGCTGCAGTTCGTAAAAGAGGCGGGAGGCAGCATCGCATGTCCCGGAGGGGGGGGCATGGGCATGCTTACACCCCTCCCTGGTTGCTGGTGGTCATATGATTAGGAAAACAAGGCTGGATCTCAGTTTATTTATTTGCATTTTATTGAAATGATTTCAAGCCACAGGTTTTGCTCAGGACAGCGATGGATGGTGAAAATTCCGATCATCTTTAAGGGTTAAAAAAAAACAAATAAAAATCTCTGATGCAAGAAAAAGCCCAGAACAGGACCGCTGTCTTTACCGGCAACACCGAAATCTTCCCAAGGTTTCCCCGAGTCATAAAATCATCTCCATTAAAAACGTTCAGCACCTGATATCAAACAGAGGTATTTTAGACATGTTTACTAGTGTCTCCCGTGGAAACCGTTCGATCAGTCCTTCACTGTGGTGTTGGTGGTGGTGGTGATGTAACAAACCGCCAGTGCTCCAGGGAATCATTTACACCACCTAACTAAGTTTTTGATTCCCTGGAAGAAAAAAAAAAAACATCATCCACCTAGAGGAGCTTGTTCCACTGTGGTGATTCAGTGTATTCGGGCGATACTGTATCTCGAATTTAAGACCAACATCTCCGTAATCGATCACTGCCTATGAGGCCAGTCAATCTCCTGCAACACGAGCCGCTAGTTGGTGGTGGCCACGCTCCATGAGCAATCACTAATGAGCTATTGATTATCATTTACATTTCTTTGCAGAGTCAGGAAACAGCCAAAGAATGGCTCACCTTTGTGTAAGCCTCTGAACTGATACGATAAGGACTACACATCGGTTATGATGTATTCGGTTGGAGAAACGCCATGGATTGGCTTGAGGGTCATAACTAGATTCAGGACGATGACAAATTTCCTTTTGAAACAGGAAGTCAGAGCGATGGCATGCTGAAATGCTTAATTAATTTACACACCAGCCAATAGGCTTTCAGATATAACTCGGTAAATAAACAAACTTGGAAAACTAGCTAAATAATGAGAGCGTATTCATGTGATTATCGAATCAGCCAATCATGTGACAAACCGCAATGAACCAAATCATGCACATACCTCTAACAGCTGATTTATTCTCAAAGTTAAGAGACAGAGACTTGTAAGCAGAGCCCTACATTCACTTTGTCCAGATTTCTGCACTGTAAAGCTTGCCGATGCGAAGCAGTACCACCAGCAACTGTGGGGGCGCTGTAACCAATAGTTCAAGAGACTCACGATGGAGGATACTAGCACATCTTTAAGAGAGGTTATGCTAGTTCATAAGAAGTTACAATAATAGTTAAAAACATCTATATGGTGTTACCTCACCTAGGCACAGAGATAAACATTTGGTATGGAACACCTGGACATGATTGGACAGCAGTGATGGAAAAATGGCGGTCCATGCAAAACTGATGGGGTTTTTATTTCGTGCCAACAACAAATCCATGAGCAAGCGGAGCGAAAGAATTCTCCGTCTAAATGTCTACCAATACAAAATATATTTGATGGCCTGCCAGACCAATGCCATCCGCCACTCCTCAACGCTTTCACCTCATTCTTGATGATGCACATTGTTCCAATCTCCTCCACTGTCTGTCGACTGCCCTCGAATGGATGAACTGCTTAACAGCAACATCAACATGAAATTTACTTTAAGTATGTGGGCGGTATCGTTGAAACATTTTGATTTTCGGACATAAACAGAAGTTTAAACGAGCATTTAAAGCACTTTAGACAACGGAGGGGTGAAGTCATTGGTAAATTTGGCGTTAATGTTGGTGCTATTGATAAGTCAGAAGCCAGAGAAAAACAGCTTGACTAGTTCGGGCTGACGCCAAGGCAACAGTAATACCATGCAAGCCATGACGAACAGAGAAGCATCTGAGAAAGCATAACATCAAACCTTAAAGTGGATGCGATACAGATGGGCTCACCGAAACTGGACATCCAGATGATGTTTTTCATGAACTCCATGTACGTGACAACTGTTCCTGCCTCGCATGGGGGTGTTTCCAGGTGGTGTTAGACTGCAGTGACATTGTCTTGACACCGTAACGGTGTTCACCATCGACCGGCACTGGCCACCAAAAACCATGAGATTTTCACAAATGTTTAAAAATTTCAACGAGGTTCTCAAAACCGTACATCACCGCCCAGCTGTCAGTCACCTTAAGCCACCTTTCTAATCCGCATTCATTACAACCTACTCACATTGTGTTTTCACCTTCTACAATTGTTCTGCCACAATGCCATTATATTTTGGTGGTTCAGTGCTAACCGCCTGCATAACGCTTTGGCTAGTGACTGGTCATTTGTTTAGAATATTCCACAGGGTTTGATGAAACTTCATCCCAGCACCGTTCTCAAGGGCGGGGCATATAACTTCTAGAGAGTGTTTAACTGAAGGGATGTAAGAATGGGCGCATGAGAAGTCATCAAAGAAAAAAAAGAAAAAAAAAAAAGGTTAATATACTCCCCATCCCTAAAGGACAGACCGGAAAAGCTTAGATAAGCCTATTTTGTTTTCGGAGGCACTTAAAGCCTCGGATAAACGGTTCTCCTAAATGGAACGCCATGTTTACCGGGTGTCGCGGTGGAAAAGAACGCATCAAACACAATATAAATTCCACTGCTTTCAGCTTTCAGCCTGTTCAGTCACAGCTGCTGCATGGGAGAAATCAGTACTGCCTTCGCTAATACATCTTCATGTCTCCTTCATTCCTCACATTAATTCGCTTACAAATAGACAAACCAGACTGGAATCTCTGGGTGTATCTCCCTTGTAAACATCTGAGCGTCGGAAAAGGATATTATCAGAAGAAAGCTCACAACCCAGGCAATAAAACACTAGCACTCACTCCGTGTGTGTGTGTGTGTGTGTGTGTGTGTGAGTGTGTTTGGTGTGTGTGGCACAAAGCTAGCATCACGCCGTGTCATTACAGCAGGAAATCTCTTAGCTAATCAGCAGTGTAACACTCTGCCCCACACTCCAGTCGGCAGGGACGAACCAATATGGCTCCATTTTCCCACAAGATGGCATCTCATTTTCCACTCGCTTTCCTGACAACAGGCCGCCAGACGAACGGCTGCGTTGCTCTTAAAACAGAAACACCAGCATGTTCATTGCCCCCTTTTTTTTTTCCACATCAGTCCACAGCAATCCTGCGCTACTTCCAATCTCCGACATCTGCTTTGGTTTTGCTTTTAAATTACAAGCACTCCCTTCATCTGATTGGGCAGGACGGCTCCCTCAAAGAGCAGCTCCGTCTGATCCGGGATGACATCTTGCAGTAATCTGCGAACAGGGCTCGTAATTCGTAAGGAGTCTGTCTGATTCTGTGCTTCTGGGATGGAGGCTGTATGGGGACTGTAATCCTTGACCATGACTTGGTTCTCCACTGGCGTACTAGCTCACTATAACATCACGCCCCAGGCTGTAAGGCTGAAATTCAGAATCGCTCGATAAAATGTCATGCAACACTGACGCTTGAGTGTCTTTGACATTTACCGTGGTGTAAATAGTCAGCTTAATGGAATCTGACCTCTGTGCTGGTGTAACACTGAACTGCTTGGAATTGCAGGTCTCGTTTGGAAAGCAATCACGTCTATTCAGTTAATGGAGGAGTTTTATTCAGTTGAGCGGTATGATCCCCGCCAACAATCCTACACTACACCAATGGTGGTGCCAGCAATCAAGCATAGGACTGATTTAATGCTAGGATCAGGAGTCTGATTATACAGTACACTCAACGACCAATTAACAGCAACACTTGTACCCTTGCTTGGTCATGCAATTACCCAGTCAGCCAATCATGTTGCAGCAGTGCAATACAAAAAGAAATCATGCAGATACAGCTCGAGCACTTGGGGTAATGTTTATATTCATCATCCGAATCGAGATAAATAAGATCTCCTGTTGATCTTCAAAGGGATTTTCAAGAACAACAGACTCAGCCTGTCGCAATTATTATTTTAGTTAGACGATATATTGTCCCCAGAAAGTGACGCGATTAGTGATACTACTGTCATAACATGATACGGTTAACTTGTCCTCTCGAATATAGCCGCTGTCCGCATCCCTCTGTTTGTATGTTGGTGAGAAAAGTAACTGCGCTTACCCCACCCCTGCCCGGCCCCTCATCGCTCCTCCTTCTCGTGTCAGTCAGAGGCACAAGATAGAAGGGCAGGGCAAATGTGAGCTCCAGCGGAACCAGGAATATTATAGTTATAGTTTTTCTTGTGTAAATAAGCACACATTAATTACGGTAAAAAAAAAAAGAATGATGGCAATGATTTACATTAAACGAACAATGGGGCGATGGATGGACTATTCCAAAAGGCCAACAGCAGAGGCTAGATTCTCTAGAGTTTACAAAGGACGGCACAAAACAGTAAAATAAATTTAAAAATTAATAAATAAAAACATCAAGTGAGCTCCTGTTCAGTGGTCACAAAACGTGTTGATGAAAGGTCAGAGGTGAACAGCCAGACTCGAACTCAGGCTAACAAGAAGTCTGCGGTAACTCAAATAACCACTCTACAACATAACCATGAGTCTAGAACACGTCAAACCCTGGAGTAAAACATCAGGCTTCAGGAAGGATATTATAAGGAAGGAATCATAACACCTTAAAATGGATAACGGAAAAAAAAACAACATTTTATTAGGCTTCCAACAACGTGTGCCTCGATCAGCCTGCAGATCGTGAGTTTAAATCCAGGCTGTATCCTGCAGCTGGGAGACCATAGGAGGTGAGGAGAGGGCTCACTTCTATGTCACCTAAAAGTGATCACTAGCCAATCATGGGCATGCACACAAAGTGGCAAATAGCACTTTCACTCCGAAGTGTTACACTGCCACTGAATATGCACGCGCAGCAGTTCAGAAATATGTGAGCAGCGAGCATCAAGTGTCTGTCTGGAATCATGTGCACGCTCTCACCCCTCCCTGGTTAGTGATAGTGAGGCATACTTGACAGATGGGAATTGCTACGACTAAATTAGGGGACAAAAGAAACCAAACCAATTCCTGAATAAAAATCCATGAGGAAAGTCAGTTTATTCCAAAGATGGCGGATGTATGCACATATCCGTTCCCTCCCACCAAAAAGCTAATCATCTTTTGAACCAGGACACATTAAGCCTGTCGTGTTGGTACACTGCTACATCAATAGTCCAAAGATAACTGCTCAAATGTATTACAAAAATGGCTGCCAGTAATATGCCAGACTTACCCATAAGGACCTGGTTTAGTCCTGTCAATCAGGAACAGGAATGCAAGGCTACAAGGGGCACTGAAGATCGGAGATGACCAGGCTGAAGTTTTCGCATATGCAATGGTGCAGGTGTTCCCAACAAAGACTCCAGAGAATGCATATCACATCAAACCTGTGTTGAAACTGAAGCAGCGTTTCCTTATACTATACTGAAGTATATTAATATAAGTAATGGAAGGCCTGTTTGGAACTTGTACACCCATCATAGTCCCTCTAAAGGTAGTAAAAATCGATCGTTTGTAATTAAGAATTCATGCTAGCAGCCTGCGAGTAGTCCATCTCGTACGAGTATACTTAAAAAGCTCCAGCCGTTAGTCTTTCATAAGATCATCAGCATAGGGTAGTTTGGCTCTGAGACATCAAGAGTCTGATGAACAAACGAAAAGGCGTTCATTATGAATGTAGTAATGCATCCATCTTTTGTCCTGATATTTTTTTTTCTTTTCAGCTGGAGTACATTTTGCTAATATAGTAGAAAATAACATAACTTTTTAGGTACTGCCTAAGAGTGGAGCTCCAGAAATGTTTGCATATATAAGTTACTCATGGCTTTATGACATATGCATAAGTATGGCGCTCCGGAGCTCCACTATAAACACTCAACGCGGCAAAGGTCACAATACGGCCCGGTTCAGTGTTTGGTCAGAGCACAACACAATATAAAACAAAACAATCGAGCGATTTCTTAAGTTAGCAAATATTGAGTAATGATCTTGTCAACAGACACCTCAAAAAAACTTTGTGATCATCGATCCATGTTCTCTATTACCCATAAACCATTGCGTCCGTGTTATCAGTGTTACAGGACCTTCATTATGTACAATGTGATTTTAACAAATGTTAATCTACTTTTAAAAAAAGAGAGAAAGAAAAAAGATTTAATATTAACAAACGTGAGGGTATTAAATAATTTTTACCTTGTTAAGAGACAATTTGCATGAAAGATATTTTAGATTCCTTTTTATAGTTAATCTGGAGCTCAGCTTGCACACAAACACTGCAGACTTTTACTAGAAAAATCGCCACTGCAATAAATTATATTTCATTATATTGCCTGCACATTTGCATTTATATATATATATATATATATATATATATTTGTATCCTATATTTTATCTTATATGTATATTTTATTTTATTCTATATATTTTCTTATTTCTATCC
>JAQMYF010000003.1:23605511-23642919 GCA_030014195.1 Neosilurus mollespiculum | reverse complement strand
TACTAAGCATTTCACTACATATTGTACTGTGTATAATTTGTATGTGACAAATAAAATTTGAATTTGAATTTGAGCTTTGAGGTACAAAGATGTAGGGCGGACGTGTAACAGTAAGAGATGGTAAAGAGAAGCCATATAAAATGTTTTTATTGCTGTTTTAAAGTACTTGAACTAACAAAGGATGAGGAAAAAATCCCTCCCTTTTTCTACAGACTGCATACTTCTGATGTTATGAAACAGACTGATTACGAGGTTAGCACCCCGGTACAATTATGCAAGAGTGCGACGGTAAATATGCAATATTTACTGTAACAGTAAGTGATAGGAAAGAAGCGGGAAATTCCACTTTCAGAACATACTTTATGAGTTTACAGCATTTGTTAAACAGATCTGAAATTGGTAATTTATCAATAATTCATAATAAGGATTCATATGAAGCAACCAGGAGTTTAAACTTCACATGAAATTGTGACTAAGCCCATAACAGATCGTTTAAATGTTACATAGCAGGATATTTCTCTTTTGACATAAGAAGAATTTAACAAATATGCAAATTATTAGTTAGGCTTACCATCCACCCATTAGGAACGCCCGTACACCTGCTCTTTCATTATTATATCCAATTAGCCAATCACGTGGAAGTAGTGCACTTAGTTAAAATGGACTATTTGCAGAGACCATTCGTTTTCTTTCATTTAAGTTCTTTTTTGCCTTTTGTAAACAGACGCTCACGTGTAGCAACCAGAAGAACTGATGAATGCATTGTAACTGGCCACGCCTCCATAGATGACCACACTCTGAGTAGCCTATCCTGTGAACCATATGTTGCGCTTTCTTTGAACTGACCGATCCTGTGTTGCCTTACCCCAGGTTGCGATTGTCCACGTATATAAACCTCAAAAAAGTTGCAAAACTAACTGGAGAACTGCTGAAAAAGTGCGTGTGTTGGTGTTTCTTCCCAGGCCTGGAGTAAGGTAACACGAGTGAGGAAGGAGAGTCTAAAACCAAGCCTGGGGGACATTCTTTGCCTGTATTGTGATTGTCTATTTCTCTTTCAGTGCACCACACACAATCAAAAAAAGTAAACCCTAAGAAGTGCAACGTATATAATCCTGCAAATAAATCATTAAAAGGTCAAGCGCTTCCGTTAATGTCCACTTTAAACACCAGAACAAAACGTAGAGAATTAATAAATAATAATAAAATCTCAGAGACTTCAACTGTGGCATGGCTGCTGGTGCCAGATGGACTGTATGAGTATTTCAGAAATTGCTTGGGGGGGGGTGTTATGTACAGTAGTGGATTGGTGTGGAAAACAAAAAACATGCAAGGAAGTACATAGGGTGGCGACGCCCTGTTGATAAGAGACATCTATGGCACCACAAACAAGCACTCTTTACAAGCATGATGAGAAGAAAAGCATCTCAGACTGCACAAAACGTTGAGCACTGACTCTACACAGCCACTAGGAACAGAAACAGGACAGGTAAAAATTTGAAAAAAGGTCAGCAAAGGATGTTTTGCCACTGGGATCACAGCAGTGGCAATCTCTTGTATAATGCTGTGAAGTGCTTTTCTGCTCACGGCGGTTGTAAAGAGTTGCTATTCTAGGTAGCACTGCCTTCCTGCTTTCTCTGTAGGACACGTATAAATTACCAGAATAGGATTACCTTCAGACCATGATAACCGGCTTACACAATTACCACAACACAACACGTTTCCAGCAGTACACTCTTAGCTATAAGACACCTCGGTCAAAAAAACAAACAAATAATCTATGTCACAGATCCGGCCTATGCAAACAGATAGACAAGGAGAATTTAACCGCAAGAACATCAAGCCTGTGTCCACTCAACATGAACCCATGTGTTCTGAGGGGTGTCACAGCGTACACATGCTTCTCCTCAACAACACTAAAGACGACACAGGATGTAGCCTGTTCACACAAACCTCATGTATCCAGAATTGAGGGGGAAATAAGGATCCGTGAGGAAACCGACTTGATCTCTGCCTGCTTTTCTTACAGCAATCCTGCGCGCATCAAAGAACGAGGAGGGGGCATCTCATTTCTGCCAGGTTGCCCTGAGTGTCAGCTGAATCTCTTAAAAACGACAGACGAGCGGGCCAATTACCCTGCTTTTGGCACCCGCGTCACATTAAAAAAAAAAAGTGATTCTGAAGAACAGCAGAGTACAGGCTTGTTGTTTGTGCTGTCAGGGAGTGTTGGCAGATTGTTCCATTTAATGAGTACACAGCAAGTGAATACCCCATCAAGAGTTCTTTTGAAGGAACATGGCCGCCAGAACGCAGGAGAGCAGACTATACTTGATGTGGTCAGGACACACAGCACTGATTTCCAATGAACATTGTGGAAAAACACATTCACACAAGTGACTGAATGAAAGCCTTAAATGTTGGGTAATGTACCATAAAAAGAACAAGCGAAGATATTCAGCTAGACTCATCCCTCAGATAATCACTCAGAGGTCAGTGCAGTTTAAAAAAAAAAGCTAGTGTTAGGTTAAAGTACAGAACTAGCCATTCAAACTACACGTGTCTTTCAGAAAATCACTAGAAAAACAGGAAGGTTAAAAAAAAAAAAGCATTGAAACGAGACACATCTTTAGAAAATCAGTAAAGGATCAATACAGTTTTAAAATAAGATCGGTTAAGCTACAGAACTGGCCTTTCAAACTAGACATGTCTCTCAGAAAAGAAGTAAAAATGAATAAATAATAAGTTTAAAAGCTAAGTTAAGATAACCATTAAGCTAACCACTGAAACTAGAAACATCTCCGAGAAAAACAGTACGTTAATGAGGGGGTCAGAAAAAAAATTCAGTAGAAAAAGAATAATGTTAAAAAAAACTAAGCTAAGATAAAAAAGCTAACCAGTGAAACTAGATCCATCTCTCAGAAAATCAGTTACGGGTCAATGTTGTTTTTCAATAGGTTAAGTTATGCTAAAGAACTAGCCATTTAAACTGGACATATCTCTCAGAAAATAAATAGAAAGTCAATGACAAACAAAGCTAAACCAAAGATAAATATCCAGCTTTTCAAACTAGAAACTTCTCCCAGAAAAATAGGTCAATGTATTTTACAAAAAAAAATAAGCTAAGCTATGCTAAGCTAAAGTGCTAACCATGAAACTAGACACATCTCTCATAAAATTAGCAGAAAGTCAGTTAAGCTGAGCAAAGATAAAGAGATAGCTAGTAAAACTAGAAACATCTCTTAGACAATCAGTAGAAAGTCAGTGAAGTTAAAAAAAAAAAAAGCTAAGATTAAGAACCAGCTATTTAACCTAAAAACACCTTCCAGAAAATCCGTAAAAGGTAAATTAACATTTATATTGAAAAAAAAAAAAAGCAGCTAAGCTAAAGTTAAAGAACAAGCCACTGAAACTAGACAAATCTCTCAGAAAATCAATAAAAGAAAAATTAATAAACTTTATTAAAAAAAATAATAATAAAAAAGGAAAAGAAAAGCTGAGCTAAGGTTAAGTTAAACGAAGTATTTGAAATAGCTTTTTTAGCTTATGCCAGGTGATGAAGGATGACATCCTTCAACGAGCCATAAAACTAATGCTTTCTGACTTGCAAATGAAGAGAAAAATCGTCCACCTTAAACCAATCCATCCAAATACTGACTCCAATTTTTCATTTCACAACTAATGGACTGGGTTTTTAAGTGGTATGTGGCTCATACTGTGCCGTTTAGTCTCGAAACAAGTGAAGAAATCAAAGCTCAGATCAAAGGAGTGGCATTCAAGTGCATGGAAATCCAGGCCGGGTATTGAAAAATCAACTCCATTACACACACCAGCTTCCACATGGGATCTTCCCTACAGGTTGCCTGACACTTCATAAGAAAGCGGCTCTATTTGCAACACATTATTTACTGCTCTCTGCCTGCGAGTGCTTCACACAGGCTCTGGCAGCAGCCGCTCCAAATTGCCCTCTTGGGTGATCTCGGAAACACACTCTGGCTCAAAAGATGGATTAACGCTATGCCAAAAACACTAACCAGATTACTTCTGTTCTGTCACCGTCTCCCTCAAGGCTTCCCTGGTTCTGAAAGAGAGGCAGGAATCCAGGATGACAGAAGACAACGTGATTGATGGAGATAAAGCTGCGAGGGGCAAGTGAACAGTCAGCAGCGCCGCGTTCTCATAGCGAGCACTAATCTTCCATGTAAAACTACTCTAATAAAAGACTCGAAGTGGAGCGATGCCTATGAACGCTCGACTGACCTAGCCGGCGAGATGACACGTTGTGAGAAAATGATTGGCGGTTGGTTTAACGGCGGGGAGCCACACAAAAGAAATCTGCTTTCTTTAGTGTAGTGTTTTGTTTTCTGAAGCTCAGCACAATGGGATTGGGTTGGGGGTTGCGAGAGAAAGATTCAAATACACTGAGTCACTTTGAGAGAAGGGGAAAATAAGCACAGCTGTGAGGAAGTGTGTGTGTGTGTGTGCGACACTGGTTTTACTCAAACACAGCTTCTCTCTGTAGGACCCGTGAGATGTCTCCATGCCCTCTAGCCTGTAGGGAATGATTACTAATAGATCCCTCCTACGCTGTTTGACTGCGTCTCTCTGCAATTCACAAAGAAGCGAGACATTATTTCACCACGGCTCACCCCAGTGCTAACGACTAAAGTGAGCCGTTACTCTACGCCTGCACAGAACTGACATTTGTACAAGGAACAAATGTCATTTTATTTTATTTTTTTAAGTCTATGGAGTAAAGCCCTATCCACAAAGAAAGCTATGAGCAACGTGCGAGTCGCTTTGCTGCTGAACTGCATGCAGAATCATCAATTTTATACAGTCTTTGGAAGCAAAATGGAAAAGGTTTTAGGGAAGACAGTGTTTGGTGATATCTATCAATCAACGGTGTCTTTAAGCTTCGATTGGTAATCGCCCGCATCGTATCATGTGAAAGTTCAGCTCAGCTGAACTCCGTGCCCGCCCTCTTCGTATCGCTTGAGAAAATTACGCCACTTTTCACTCATTTAACTGGCGTTCATCGACTTTGCGCAGTCGCTTATCGTTAGTCGCTACCTGTGTGGATGTAGCTTAATACACAGATTAAGAAACCGCCTAAATGCAGCGCTCCCCACTACATTTTGGAGACTTGTGTTTGTGTTTCTTTTCTGTTCATAATTAATTATTCCCAAAATGCTTTAAAGGTTGAAGCCAAATTCTCCGTATCAGAATAAGCACTGCCAAACTATTCTATAAAATAATTTTGACGTGTTGTCATTAGGAAGTTTCGATAAAAGAAAAAAAAACATTTTTACGTTTTCAAAAACGAAACCTGTCTAAGTATATATTCCTGGATACACATCAGGTTCAGCATTGTGACGTGTAACAGCTAATCAGCATCACTGACACCAGATGGATCAATGGGAAAGCAATACAAAATCAAGTCGATGGTTTCTGATGGATGGTGCTCCGCCCACATGGGAGCTACACTACAAAATCTTCTGTGGAGGAGGAGATTACCAAAAGTGCTCACTAGGATAACCAAAAGAAATCTCTATTTTCCCCTGGATAAAAAGACCTCATATAACAACTGCACAAAACTATTGTTGATTGGTTGATGGGTACATTTGAATACCACCTTAAAAAAAAAACAGTGAACACATTCAATATAAATCAAGTTCTTCCTGTGAGAAACTGGTGGTTGCCTGTTGTTCTATTATTACACAGAGACTTTTTAAAGCGTAAATAACATTTCATAGCAAAAGCGTTCAATGATCTTAAACATAAGGGACGTCAGGGTTCGCTGTTAGCGCGAAGGTACTGTGCTGTGTTCTGCCCGAGACCCAACTCTGCCAAAGCGAAGACACAAGCACGACGGTACTGACAGTTTTTGGCGCTATGAGCATAAAATCTGAAGCTTTGGATGATAATTAGTCTGAGTAAAGGGTAAATATGAGTTAAGAGACCATAACAGACTAAAAGACTAAAGCGCCGCTGCATCGCTCTCTTCAGGTACAGATGACGTGAGGGATAAAGCACTCAACCAGAATTGTGGGAAATGCAGCAAACCAATGTGAAATGCGACTCAATGGCAGATCAACTCGTTAAGAGTGTTTTTTTTGTTTTTTTCTTTAGGAAGGTGCTAAAGATCTTTACTTCTCAGTGTGTTAGTAACCATTTTGTTTCCCAAAAATGAACACAAAGAATGGTGCCTCCATCTTAAATGGTGTCAACAAACACCACCTATAGAAACGCAACGCCGTTTGAGAAAACAAGGTCACCGCAAGGTGAAGTAAGCTTTAGACACAAAAGATTCACACACCTAGGACATAACTTGCAGGTTAAACCTGAAAATATCACTATGGATGGTGCCATGCAAACGTTTACCAGCGAGCAGCTGAGTCTGCTGAAGCATTGAGACGACACAGTGCGAGCACACTGACTCACTGTAAGCAAACTGTCGTGTTATACGACAGGCCTTGCTTGAGGAGTGTGTATGTGTTTGTGTGTGTGTGTGTGTGTGTGTGTGGAGAGAGAGGAAAGAAGGAGGGAGCGAGAGCACAAAATGATTGTGTGTGCTCCTCCAATCACACGCTGCTGAGAGCTCCATTTGGTCGTGGTGCAACACAGTGGCAGGTGGCCATACAATCCAGCCTGTGTCTCCTGCACACTGAATGGACAGAACACAATGACACGCTTATGATCTTATTCAACAGCACGGGGGAAACTTCCAATTAAACAAGCGCAACCTTTGTGAAATGGGGTGTAAAAGGAAAAAAAAAAAAAAGCTTGAATGAAGGACGTGTATGAAATTATGCCAACAAAACATCTCAGATTCGTACGCAATGTTTAAGCTTTCCTTTGGAGCTGTTCAAGATCACAATATAGCTATATTACCATGCGTCCCTACACCTTATGGAGATCTCATAGGGTTTTAGGACAAGTTAAATGTGTGAGTATATGATATCATGTCAATATATCATCACTGATGAGACTGAGTGATAACACTGCAATAATATAAAGTATCAAAAAACAATAGTGTTGAAAATATTTCAGAGATGTGTGATATGTATTATAATATACTGTAGAAAGGGTTGCTTTAAAAAAATAGTAATAATAATAATAATAATAATAATAATAAAAATAATAGCTGTTTTACTCACTCTCACTCACTTAATCATTTGCCGAACCGCTCACTCCTGTCAGGCTCGCAGGGATCTGGTACCGATCTTAGCTGACACTGGGTGAAGGCAGGGTACACCCTGAATAGCCTGGCAGACCATCGCAGGGCAACACACACACACACACAACCATTCACATTCACGCTCAGGAGCAACTTGGAACAGCAGATTAGCCTAATTTGAATGTCTTTGTACTGTGTGAGGAAACCGGAAAACCCGGAGGAACATTCAGTGGAAAATATGTACTGTTTTATAATAATCACACACTCACTCGCTCACTCACTCACCAAGCCACTTAATCCTACTAGAGGCTGATGCTTATCTTAGCCAACAAACGGAGAAGGCAGGGTACACCCTGAACAGTTCACCAGATCATCACAACGCACACACACACATACACCTAGGGGAAATCTGAAACAGCCGATTAGCCTAAAGTGCATGTTTTATTAAGAGTACCCAGAGGAAACCCACGCAAGCACAGGCAGGGAGAACATGCAAACTCCACACAGAAACACCCGAGCCCGCGCCTCAAACCCAGGACCTTCTTGCTGCGAGGCGGACGCACTAACCGCTACACTACCATGCCGCCCATTAGCAGTTTATTCATTTGCTAACAAAAATATATAAATCAATAAAAGTTTGCCATAATCAGCTTTTTTCAGGTGAACGAATCCTTTAATGTCACAGAAAAGTTCAAAGACAGGTTCATTTTTTTCACACCCGCGATGTATCTGGTGACGTGTCATCTCACTTTCAGGTAAAAACATCCACGTCACGCAAGACTGTTCCCTAACCTCTGCGACTCTTTTCCCATTACAAGTAAAAACATTATGTTGTGTTGTAGGCAGGATACAAAACTGATGTAAAAGACAAGCAGATGTTTTTAGGTCACTTCTGATCACCATCTGTCGTCTTCAGAATTACACAGTTAACATGCGCTCGGTCTGGCAACTTGTCTCACTCTACACAGTAGTACCATTAAAAGTTAACTGAAAACTTTTTAACGGCTAGGCTGGGTGAGTTCAACATATGAACGATTCTCGACTATGTTCATGGAGCTCTGCCCCCAGGATAAGTGGCTCGTATAGTGTCTATAAATGACTGTCAGGACGGTGCATCTAAACTCTAACAGGTATTCAGAAAACATCCTCCACGCATTTTCACAACCACTTAAAGAGCACTGGTATTGGTCATACCTACAGCATAATTTGTGCGTATGTGATATAAGCGATACAGACGCTTCTTTAACGTAAATGAACATAAAAAGCACAAAACTGGTCATTTCATCCCGCGGATTATTAGTGGTGTGAACTACGGGGGTCAGCAGTTTTTCCCCCGGAAGTGACATTGACGCATTGGGCGGGGGTTGACGTCTCTTGTGGAGAGAGTGAAACTTACGTTCTAGTGACTCTGAGCATAAGAATGCTGCCAGAAATGTGCGTGACGGTAAACCCAAAATGGCTTATGCAGCCAAAGTTTTGCCAACTCTGCTTTCCTGTCGTCACTTGGTTTAGGAACACTAAAGAAAAGTAGCAATTTCTGTGAAAATATGTTATGCTACACAGGTCAGCGACAGAGCCCTGCCAATCCAATGAACTTGCATCACTACCAGGCTAGAACAGCCAATCAGAAAGGCAACATGTCTCTAAGCATGCCTAGAGTCGTAACATTTGCACGCACTTTAAAATCAGGCATGGACTGATGTTGCCAAAAGGAACCACTGATGTCATACATGATCGTTTTAAATAGTTAGTAACACTGAGTCACCACGGCTACCCTTTTAATAAACTTTTGCTAAGGTCACAGATTAACCTGTTGTTTGTTGTCGATGTTATTGGTGGTAGTGGTGTTGTGGACAGTTGGCTATAAAACGCCTGCTCCTCTATTACTAACGATCAGAATCACATGAAACTTGGCAGACCTGTTCTAGTGGACAATACCAAGAATTCCGTGGAGCCCGATTCTGGCTTTTCAAATTGAAAACAGAATCATGATGTCATAACTGAAAAAAAGTACTTAACATGAAACATTTACATTTGGCAGATGCTCTTATCCAGAGCGACTTGTAGTCATCATTTTCATACAGTTATCATTTTCATAACATAACGGATCGAGTCCAACGACTGCATGAGGCATGGACAGAATCGGAAAAAATAATTAGCAACATTAGAGAGAACTGGCAACACAAGACAATGGCAACAATTCTGCGGGGTCATGTTATTCACCTTTCAACCCAGATGACGTCACAGTCATGAAGTATCAGAGTCCTACTACTCCGTTATTACTGACCAGAATCGCAAAACTTTACAGGTTTATACTAAATGACCTGACAAACTTTTGATTTTTAAACCGGAAATTTAATTATTGACATTACCAGCTATGTAATTAGATCAGAATGCATCACACCTCTGGAGCACATCTCAGATGACCTTTTTTATCCTAATCTACATATCCAGGTTATTTATCCAAGTAAAATAATTGTAAATACAATTTCACCTTGAAATGCATCACACTGACCTTTTTCTCTACAGACAGAGTTTATACTTTTTTATAGTCAATTAAAACCCACATCATTAAGAATTCATTGGTTATTGAGTATGGCTGTCTTAGAGAGTGTTCCTCTGTGGCTGATGTCACTGCCACCAAAGAACTCCAAATAAAGTTCCATCAGTGACGAGACAAACTATAATCTGAAGACAGTTTGATATTGGGGTTAATGCTATTCAAGAAATAGCTCTGTTTCTGACTCTAACCAAAATAAAAATGTACCATTTATAACTCATCCCCATCAGATAATGTGCTGAAAGATATGCCAAAATATATGTATCTGAAGGTTTTTTTATTTGAAAGGTTTAAGATGACCAAGCCATGACCTCAACTAAATTTTTGTAGACTCATGTAACTAGCCTGAAAACTACTGGTGAAGAGAAAGAGACAGTAAAAGACAGAGCGAGAGCGAGATGTTTTCACCCAGCAGTACTAGTTATCAGTTACCCAGCGGGAATTTGTAGTCTTTGGCCTCTGCTCTGCTCTGCTCCGTACGACTGGGGTGTTGTTGGCTGCAATTAATATAACTTCTTTAACCTAGCTTAGACCACTACACGCCTGTAAAATGGTCATTACAGGCTTGCAATACACAAAACACTCTTTACCCTAGTCAAACATGGCCCCCACTGTTGTGAGGTTAGTCATGTGACCAGCACTCGGATGTCCGTTGCAAATACGTGTCTAAAATTTCAGTAGAAAGAGAAGGTGATAGGAGATAGGATGGAGAGAAACTCAAAAAATAGATCAACAACCGCAACAAAAAGTTACACCATGCTAATGCCAAAATAGCACAGACTTTTTTTTTTTTTTTTTTACCTCAATCTAACTTTGAAAGGGGTTTCCATTCACGAAGCTTTGCGCCGATCTCGCTGACTGAAGATGTAAGCAGAACATAGTCCTTTTTTATAACTGCATCTCTATCATTACAGGATCTGCGCTGTATAATCTGACACGAAGAACACATAACACGGTCTGTTACAGAATTCAGGGTTTATTATCTTACAAAAGCTAAAATAACACAGTATAAACAAAGCTTACTGAGTGACATCTTCATTTTATGACGATCTGCGGAATCCGAGTCTGATTTGAAACTGACTTTTCTTTCTTTTTTTTTTGGAGGGGAGGCAGGTGTTTTTACTGACATGCTTCAGAACTTAAATGTAAACAAAGAACACAAACCGTCTTGAGGCTTGCTAGGAGTGCGCCTGTGATGTTTTGCATAACTTAGCAATAAAAGGTGCTTGTACAGGACCTGCAGGGTACACAGTGTGCACTGTGTACCAATAACCAAAATTAAAAAGGAAAATCAGTGTACTGGTAATGAAAGATGAAAGCGGTGTGGTCATCGTGATCACCATCATGTCAGAAAAAAAAAAAAAAACATAGGCATCACAAGCGGATTAATGGTTAAGCGAGCATCAGATAAGCACACACTTTCTCTCTCTCTTCACTTGTTAAGGTCTAATCTTGATGATTTTCCAATTCCCTTTTTTTTCTACAAAACTGAAGACATTTATTTTTTTTAACCGACTTGACAACACAAAAACCCAAACTGCCTCTGATGTTTTGCATAACTTTAAAAAACAGAATCCTATAAACGGAGAGAAGCTTTGGTTACTCGGGGAACGTTTTGGCAGCTGGACACTCGTTTCCCATGTCCGTCTCACGTCCCTACACACACACACACACACACACAAAGTCATATCTGTCCATGCAGTAATGAAATCTGGCACCCATATTACTGAAATCATAAACATAAGAGTCCTGGAGGTCCCTGGGGCCCAATTGGAGGAGAATCATGGGACTATCAAATTATAATTTTTTTTTTTTGTGGGGGGGGGTCCCTTGTAATGAATGAAACAAGTGCCATGTGAAAGACCAGCTGCTGGAGAAAGACAGACGACTGGAAGAGCAGATGGGTGAGACAGAGACCAGCTGAAGCCACACACACACACAAACACACATCAACAACAAAAGCAGGACTCCAGGATCCTCAACAAGTTCAATATGCACCACAAGACAGCTTTCCGAGTTCAAACTTGATCCTTTCTCCTGTCCACAACAGAATCCTAGCTGCAGCAGCCATGATAACGAGCATCCCTGACTACCGCTGCTGTTGCTAAGCGCCGTGCTGCTGTTTAGCTAGCTAACCCACCTCTCAGCACTATGGTGGCTAATCAGCTCCCCCTAACACTGCTAGCTAATAGCCACTGATTAACACCGAGGCTAATTGCAACAGCCGCTGCTACCGAATATTCTCTCTCTCTCTCACACACACACACACACAAGGACGAATAAAGACGCTGTCGGACATGTTGAGGCTGGAAGTCGTAAATGTTGTAAACTTACCTTGCTTCTTGCTCTACAACATCAGAGATTTGTTTGAGATGGGACAGCGAGCAACAAACACAAAGCGGCAGCAGGTAGCCTGCAGCTAAAGCTCTAAAAGCTCTAAAGCTACAGCTAGCGTGCTATAGCTGCTCTGTGGGTGGGGAACAAATGGAGCAGAGGAGTGTTTCACTAACGTCAGGGAGCGAGTTTAATCATTCGGGAAGGAATTTTTTTTTTTGTAGGTGTTGCGTGTTCAAAGTGATGGGATTTGGGATTGGGATCTCTGTCCTTCTTCAGTAAGAAAGAAAAGCCCTGCATGGATAAGCTCCTCCCCTTCCCAGTCAGAGGGACGTGACAAAGCCCCGCCCGCTGTCAGTGTCCTAATACGGGATTGGCTAGTTTGCTGACGTCGGAGCGAGAGCAGCCAATGTGCTTCAGGTTTTTGTGATTTAAAAACGCGTGCGTGGGCGCGTGTGTGCATGTGATAGAGGGTGCGTGTGTGCGCGCGCGCGTGTGTGTGGTAGATTAGGCGTGTGCGCGCGCGCGCGTTTTGTTGTCAATTCATAAAGCAATTTTTTTGTTGTTGTTGTTGCTGAGGAGACTTTTAACCGTACAAGTTACAAATTTTACAATTTTTTTTTTTTTTGTTTTTTTTTGTTTTTTTTTTTTACAAATACAGGAATTCATTACAGGCATTACAGTTTTACATATACAGGAATTCATGAATCATTATAAAGCACCATGACACTAATAAAGATGACACGTGACCATGCCTAGAAATAAGGAAGTAAGGCCTATAAATGAATTCTCTATTTATATAAGCATTATTTTGTCTTTCCTACACATTCTTTTACCACACAGGTAAATTGCTCTTAGGTGTGAGCTGAGTGTGTGAATGTCTATACAAGGTGCCTTCAACCGAATGAATAATTTTTACATAGAATTATATATGTTATATTGGAGTGCTCAGTCCTAAAAGAACTTGTAATTTGTTTTTAAGACATTATTAATATTCTGCATACTTGGGCTACTATAGTAGCCTGTTATCATTCTCAAAAGCTTTTTAAAAACAAAAATAAATATGGATATCTTCACCACCAATGTCTTGTCCAGTGCTTCTTGGTGGTATCTTGTATACCTGAAATACCCTAAAAAGTCAGATATTATACCCATTTTCAGACCTTTATTTTTCATTTCGGACACCAGTGGACCACCGAAGTACCATTCCTAATCCAAAAACCTTCACAGTTCTTAAGGAAGCTGCTCCTGCTTTAGCTTCATCATCCCATTTATGGTCTTTCCCCTCTCTGAGTACTCTGCTCTGATTGGTTGCCTTCCTGAAGGTTTTTTCAGAGGCTGCAGAGCCCCACTGGAAGGCAGACCGGCATGGGCGGAGATACCACTGTTCATGGGGGGGCATGCCCAGAAACAGCCCAGAAGGAAGAACTTAACATGCACTAAGCTCATTATTTGACATGCTGGCATCATTTAACACCGCTATTCCACACTGAATCAATATATATGTGTCAAAAACAGGGAAAGAGCATAACATCATCATTGGTCATTTGCCGAACCCCTTGATCCTATAAGGGTTTTAGCCTACTAGGCCAACAGTAGGCAAAGGCAGGGTAAACCCTGAACAGACCATCTCAGGGCCAATACTCACACAATCATTCACACTCATACACACACCTAGGGGCAATTTGGAACAGCCAGTTAGCCTAATGTCCAGGTCTTTGGACAGTGTGAGGAACCTGGGGTACCCGGAGGAAACCCGCGCAAGCATAGACACGACAAGCAAACTCCACACAGAAATGCCCTTGCCGAGCCCAGGACTTGAACCCAGGACCTTCTTGCTGTGAGGCGGGCGTGCTAACCACCACGCCTTGAACCTGTGTGGATCGATTACAAATTTAATCAGTTCATCTGGTTGCAGTGACCAATCCTTATAAATCCTATCACAGGGGTGCCCAATCCTGTTCCTGGTGATCTACATTCCTAAAGATTTTAACTCCAACCCTAATGGGGCCCACCTGACAAATCCAGTCATCGCTTTAAGTCTTCATTTCCAAGTCTTAAGGCTTGATTAGATGATTGGATGGTCAGGTGGGTGTAATTAGGGTTGGAGCGAATGTCTTTGGGAAGGTAGATAACCTGGAACAGGATTGGGCACCCCTGTCCTATCATGTCTTGTTCCTGAGATATTGCAGGAATCTCAGAAGGATGGCTGCACACTGGTGCATCATGCATTGGCGCACTGACCCATCTGCCCATCCATTTTGCCATCCATCTACCTGCCTATACATTAGATTTTTATTCTACATCTCAGTAAATATCAATGGGAAAGTACACAGTTGTTTGATGAATAAGACTCAATTTAATTACATTTATTCTGAGCGGGGCAGTCGTGGCCCGGTGGTAGGGTGCTGGATTACTGATCCCAAGGTCGGGGGTTAAAGCCCCACTATCAGCAGGTTGTCACTGCCATCCCCCCAGTGCAGCTAACTGGGTTATCAAAGGCCGGCCATGTCTCTCACTGTCTGTGGTGAGAGGCATGTAAAAGAACCATTGCTGATTTTCGTCAAGAGTAGGCTGCATAGCCGTCAGCGGGTTTCTGCCCTGCGATGGCCTGGCGATATATCCAGGGTGTACTCTGCCCTTGCCCAGAGATGGCTGAGATGGCCATGACCCTAATTATGATTAAGCGGTTCAGAAAATGAACAAATGATTTTCTGGGCGGCAAAGTGGCGCAGTGGTGAGCACGTCTGCCTGGGTTCGATTCCTGGGTTCGGGCGTTTCTGTGTGGAGTTTGCATGTTACGATATATAATAAATATAAATATAATCTGCTTTACCACTAAGCAATTAAGCAAAAATAAGTAAACCTTTTGGGGTGATGTTGATCTACAGTGTCTCACACAAACGATATAAATTGTGAACAGATGACACCCAGGACTGTGTTTAAGCCGCTGCTTTACATTACTGAAATTTTATTAACAAATGCTTTAAAGATAAAAGAGTATATTTATAGTCAAAGCAAACTTGATTAAAATCATCTACACAGCACAATGAAATGAGGTTCCAGGTACAATAATCTGAACGTATCTGTATTATAAAATGTTTTAATCACTTGTGATCTTGACGAGATCTTTCTATGGTGGCAGTAAATGGCTCTCATCCTGGCACCGATTTCACCTCCAGCATGAATATATTTATTGGAGACAAGGACAACTCATCATCTACAGTTTGCTTGATTCTATCAGTGAGTCTTCAAAAGCATTACAGATCCAAAACCAAAACGTTCTGACCGGTGGGATTGTTTAAAAACGGTAGTTTAAAAACTACCCTATAAGAGTAAATAAAAGCTATCCAAAGAAACATCTTAATGGACCGACAGAGTTTCAGTGTCAGTTTTGCTTTGTTGTCATGCTCTCAATGAATGAGGAAGGTGACCCCATGAATACAGCACTCGTGCACCACGAGCCCTGGCCACAAACTCATGCCATTATCTTTAATAAAAGCTTTCAGGCTATAAGGTTCGAATGTGCCTGTGAGTGTGTTCAGAGTACAGCCCTGCAGGAGGGAATGATTGGTTTACAGTGTGACTTTCTGAGCAGTATGTGTGTGTGTGTGTGTGTGTGTGTGTGTGTTTCTCTTTCCCTGTCTAAAAAGCAGTTCTGGTCCCAGAGGATTCATTCACAAGTGAATGATCAGGCTGAGCCATTACCACTGAGCTCTGCATGCTGCACTTAACCCCCTGTGTGCTTCCTAACACAATACTGTACACTAGTGATCGCTTTTCTTTCTTTCTTTCTTTGTCATTTTTGCCCCACAATAATTCAATCTGTGCTGTCATTATGCGCGCATACACACACACACACACACACACACACACACACAGTGAATAGATGCCTATTACAGATTTTGAGCTGAAGTGAGAACTGGCAGTGCACCACTAAAATGATGACCTTTTTTCAATTTTCTGTGCTATTGTGTAACATTGCAGTTGACAGAAAAAGCACGTAGGCTGGTGATGAAATAAAGCTACAAGGATGAAAAGGCCTGGGTTTGGCATAGCTGGTTGTTATTACAGAGCATGTTTAGTGATGATTGAGAGATAAGTAATTACAGAGCCCCATAAATAGTCAAAGAAAGAAAATGAAAAAGGAAAGGCGGGGTGTGTGTGTGTGTGTGTGTGTGTGTGTGAAGAAACAAAGACGACATAACACACCCGGAATGACTGAATCCGACACTGGTTGGTTTTGATATGCAGATCAGATTTTTATAGGGGGCTAGGAAAGCATGATAAAGGTTAATGCAAGCAGAGTTTTTCATAATTTACATATGTAAGTGTAGAACACAAAGAGTGGCAAATGGCTGTTCTGCGCTAACACTCCATGAGCAGTAGTCTTCCAGACGGCACCTAAACTGCTACTCTGAAATGATCACCACAGGCTGTTTTTCCTTTCCGTGTGTGTGACAAAGGCATGTGAGATATTGTGCTTGAAAATGCATGGCTTGCTGGGTCAGTGCAGCATGACAGGCCGAACAAACAATGCAAATAGGAGAAAAGGAGGAAATTCTAGAGTGAGTGTTGTGAGGAAGAGACAGGGTATGCCGGCGGTGATTGGAGAGGGAGGAGGCAAGAGGTGAGTCACAGCCAATTCACCAGAGTGCCTGTAATCACAGAGACAATAATGCCTACAAGTGCAGTTAAGAGACAGGCTCAGCGGCTCCAAAAGGAGCAAAGCACGCCACCCTTTTTCCTTTGTAACTTAGAAAATGCATGCTTAATGGACCCTCTGCACACATAATACCCCCATCATTCCTGCCAGCACCAAACAGATGGCCTGAATCTCATTCCCACCGCTCAGCTACCTTGTCTTGGCAGCCCATCTGAAACTCTGATATCAGTAATCCTTTACACGTTGTGTGTCAAAGTATAAGTTACATTAAAGACATTCTTTTCGCACAGTTTTTTCAGTACCTCGACTGTGTGAAAAGGATGTGATGAAGGAGCTGCTGGTGTGTTGCGGCAGCGTTCCAAGGAGTTCAGGCACTCCATTAAGCCAGATAGCACGGTTTTTATTTAAAAGTGTTATTTAATTATTACTGTACATACACAGCTAGGAATGTCATTGCATAATCTAAACAGTCATTAATGTGGACATGGTACTGCACATTTTGTGCTTACATATGTGTGAATTAGTATGATGATCACTTGTTATGAATAGACTGTACAAAAACAACCCAGTGCAGTGAAAAAAATCATTAATAGATGAGACATGAGTCACTGGGAGATAATTGCCCGCTGCATGTCATGACAGGCAGGGAGAGAATGATTATTGGCAGGGGGAGAATGATTACTAACAGGGAGCTTTTGGTGCATGCTCTCCCTGTTCATGTGGGTTTCCTCCTACCTCCTAAAAAAAACATGCCTGTTGAAGCCTTGAGTTTATTAAAGGCAAATAAATTTTGAACATACGTTTAAAAAAAATCCCCCTATCCCCCGTTATCGGGCATTTAAGCATTATGCTCAAATTAAAAAAAAGCAGAACATTAAAGAGTGATACCCTGCACAATGCTGGTAGTGTTTCTCCCCATACACAGCAACCCATGAAGCACCATGTTGAATGAATGATTATTTGCCAGGTGTTAGATTCAGGAGCCCATGAGCCAACCCAGTAAAGACTGTGGTCATGGTAGATTTATACTATTTATGTAATTTAAAGTTTTAAAAATGTGGTTATTGACTATACATGATGTCATGTCTACGCTGTTTTGAAGAGCAACCCAGAAAAATCACTGGAACTACAGTTGGAATTGTATGTTGTGATCTAATGAGAAAGGAAATTGAACTTTTTGACCCTGAGCACAACTGCCATGTTTAATAAAGATGGGGAGTGAATGCACAGTAAAGCACCTGATACCCACTGCAAAACATAGCTGTGAATCATTGATGCGCTGGGACTATTTCACATAACTCAGATAAAAATCTGAGCAGATAACTAAAGCAATACAGAAATGCTTTAAGAACACAAAATCCAAATCCAAGAAAATCCTAGTTCTGCAATGCCAAAGCCCGGATTTAAACCCCACCGAATACCAGTGAACTGACTTGAGGATGAGAGCGCCTGATACACAGCTTTCACTCACTCACTCACTTGTTTAACCACTTTATCCTACTAGGGTTATAAGGAGGCTGGAGCCTCTCATTCAGTGAGGGCGGTGTACACCCTGAACAGCTCGCCAGACCATTGCAGGGCAAACACACACACACACACACACACAAAACCATTCACACTTACACCTAATGCAATTTGGAACACCCATTTAGCATAATGTGCATAATAACCGGTAACCGGAGTACCCAGAGGAAACCCATGCAAGCACAGGGGGGACCCTGCAAATAGAAAGGGCCGAGCCTGGGACTCTTCCCCAGGATCTTCTTGCTGTGGAGCGGATAAAAACACAGCCCCTCAGAGTATTTTGTTACCCAGTACAGTTGAACGACCAGTGCATGTCTTAGGACTGTGACCAAAAAAAAAAAAAAAAAAAAAAGTGAAATTCTGTATAAAACGTCTCTAATTCCAATAAGGTAAGACTTTTAACTTGACTTAAATTTTAAACTTAACTTTTACATTTTAAACCCCTTAAATTAAATCTACACTTCAGTGAATAATTAGCAAACTGGGTGGAATTAGAAATGTCTTTTTTGCATGATCAACCTGTAGACATTGTGTTAGGCATCATCTGATTTCAGAAAAAATACCTAAAGTAAATTTACTTTATTTCATTCTTAGATGTTTTAAAGTTTCATCTTTTTTTTAACATTTTTTTTTTTTTTTTTTAAACATGGATGAACCCACTTTTGTTTTGCTTCAACACGTTTATACTTAAGTTTTATGCAACTCCTTGCCAATGCAAGCTGAGGATGACTGGGGGGGGGGGGTTCGGCGCTAAACAGAACACTACTATGGATCTTTAGATAAGCTATTCAAAGAAGTGGTCAGTAGGGGGAGCTCATCCTCTTCAGAGCAGCACCAAAATAATACAAGTCTGGAATATATGGATTGTTACACAAGCGAGTTGGTCTTATAAAATAAATAAAAACAAACAAATTAAAAAAAAAAGAGAAGTGTCACACTGGTGCAGAGTTATTTTACCTAATAGCAACATGTACTCAATGTACATTAAATTAGAGCTAACAGTCAAAGCTGTTACAGTTGAATGTGCAATTACACTGAAATAACAGCAGAGGTCAGTATAAACCTCTAAAGCATTCCCTCAGTTTATTTCATTTCTCAAGCTCACCTTGATATCCCAGGCTGGTCATCATGAATTGTTTTGCAGCTAATTACATTTAAACATAGTTTCACAGACCATACAAACCAAAAGCAAACACTGAACTTATATATACACACACACACATCTCTGTTTCATAGGTTCTTACAGATATAAATGAAAAGACAGAAGTAAGGATCCAATGCCATGCTAGTGTTACTGCTCTGTCTGGGCATCTTTTGTTACATGTTCCTCATGAGGGCATCTCTTATTACCAAACTCACCCCAAGGGGCACTACTGCTTTTCCACTCTACTCATGCTCCTGCCCAACAGTCCCTCCCCCCACCCACCCCCATCCCCAATACGAGTTATCCATTGTTGGTCAAACATACTTATTCATAAATCTTTTTATAGAAGAGCTTCATGTAGCCAAGCAGGAATCCTTGAAATCAAATCAACAGTAGACTGAGCAACACTTCCACACAAGTTTATTTGTCGTTATGCCACACTTTACAGTAGCACTACAGCTTTTCAGCAGCAACACAATGAGCGTACGTTACACTACATACAGTGCAGAAGACTGAACAACTTCATTCTAAATTAATGGAGGACCACACTCAGGTACAACACACAAGAAGCAATTGAAACATCACAATACACAGATTTTAATTAAAGGACCAGTGCTATTATTTGGGTGACAAAGCATGTAGAAGATCGTTCAGTTGGCACAGGAACACATTCATGCCTTAGCCTACAGACTTGGACCTTGAATTTCAATGCCTGCCCAGCAGCCTTCTGCTCTGGAGAGTGAAAGAACATGGCTTAATATGTGGAAGTGTGACTACGGTAAACAGTGGGCCGAGAAAGGCCGGCCGTTCAGACGGGCCTCCTGAAGTTCTGGCCGGCGAAGCGGGCCTTGTCTCCAAGCTCCTCTTCAATCCTACACACACACACACACACACACACACACACACACACACACACACACACACACACACACACACACACACACACACAGTCCTATTAGCAAACTTTAATAGTAGGTCAGAATCAAGTCCAAAAGCAAATCGATCACCATAACCTTGCACAAGCGCTGAACACCTCACTTGGTCGACCACAGCAGGCACTTAACAGAGCAAGGTACCTATGTGGACTCCGCTATGAACCACAGAAATCACACACTGCGCGGTGTCCCTTGTAACGCCATCCTCCCGAGGCCAGTCCCCATTCCATATATGGTAAAGGACTCTGGTGCACATCTTTAAATTTGTCATTACAGGAAAACACTTACATAGAACATTATAAATCTAGTTGAAGTGGATGTGTTAAGGTTCTCCAGGCTTAGAACACCACTCGTGGTATCCTTTACATTCAATTTATTAATGAAAATCAACAGACATTTTGGGGGAGAAAAAAAAAAAAAAAATTTGGTTCCTCTCAAGGTTTCTTCCTCAGGTTGACTGCCATGGGCTTGCTCACTGGGGATGTGACTCATTTCCAAGTTTAATAAATGTCTTTAGGCTTTAATTATACATGCTATACATTCATGTTTAGAAACCACTGACATAATCCAGATGTAGCATGTTACTTTAAAAATGCCAGAGTCTTTAAAGAAAAAACAAAAAAAAACCCCATTAAGCTCATGCTGTGTAATCTAGCTGTAAAATGTATGATAGATTTACCTGAGCAATTGATTGTACTTGGCGAGGCGCTCAGATCTGCAGGGGGCGCCAGTCTTGATCTAATTTAGGTGTGCACACACAAACAAAATTATATATATATATATATATATATATAAATAAAGGTTACTCCTAATTTTTCATTCAGATTTATATAGAATATTTACTGTAGTCACACACACCTGGCCAGTGCAAAGGCCAACCACCAGATCAGCGATGAAGGTGTCCTCGGTCTCTCCAGAGCGGTGGCTCACCATCACACCCCAGCCACTGGACTGAGCCAGCTTACAACTACAAGATAACCAGGAAAAAATGTCAATACACCTCAACAACTTTTCCAGTATGTGCAATTGTAACATGCTAGCTGATAAAAATCTCATTAATGCTCAAGACATCAGTGAGTGGTTACTTACGCCTTGAGGGACTCGGTGACTGAGCCAATCTGGTTGACCTTCAGCAGCAGGCAGTTGCAGGCCTTCTCTGCTACAGCCTTTTCGATGCGTTTGGGGTTGGTCACAGTCAGATCGTCACCCACTACCTGGATACTGGTGCTGCCTGTGAACTTGGACCAGGCTTCCCAGTCATCCTGGTCAAAAGGATCCTCGATGGAGACAACTGAGGTTTAAGAGACAAAAACAATTTTAGTTATAGTGCAAGCCAACTGTACACACATAATAAAAACGGTGAGGATTAAACAAAGAAAAGGGCTATTGGAATGGCAAGTCTCTCAAACTGCACAGTGCACACATTTCAGAAATTAGCTTCCTTGAGCTTTTATATGTAGCTTGGATTAAAAATGCATTCACCCGTTAAATATAAATTGTACAGAGTGCCTGTAAGCCCCAAGGCCAAAGTAAATGGGGGCTGTATGTGCTCAGGGGCACGTACATCACATTGCGCATTATCATGGCTCAGCTGATGGCTCCAGGCTTTATCCTGCTAAAATTAACCCATTAAATGCCCTCCCACCACACACTATAGCTATGACATTCAAATATATTGACCTAATAAACCTTGATTTGTTGACTGTTGTAATGAAACTTATCCTGCTTAGACAAGTAGCATAATAGCTAAAGGATTTATGTACATTTACAGCATTTGGCAGACGCTCTTATCCAGAGCGACTTATAATTATCATTCTTGTTATACAACTGAGCAATTGAGGGTTAAGGGCCTCGCTCAAGGGCCCAACAGTGGCGATATTAAGGATTGAACCGCTTACCTTCGGATCAGTAACCCATCGCCTTAGCCACTAAGCCACCACTGCCCTGTGTAATATGTAATGTAAAGACTCATCCATGGCAGGAATTCATTTATTTAAAAAACACTGACCAGGATAATCCTTGACAAAGCTCTTATAGAGGTCAGCCAGCTTGTCATGGGAGATGTAACGGCTGGGATCATCAGGTGACTTGAAGTCCAGGTCATATTTGCCACCTTTGTAAAATTCAGAGGCTGCCACATCCATACCAATCACAACCTTGTCAGTGTAGCCAGCCTTGCTGATGGCAGTCTTCAGCAGCTCAAGAGCTAGGGGAGAAATGCAAAATTAAAAGATTTTCAAACCAAAATTTTATAAACGGGGTTGAATTTAAAAAAGGCCGGCACGGTGGAGTAGTGGTTAACATGTCCACCTCACAGCAAGAAGGTACTGGGTACAAGCCCCATGCTCGGGAGTTTGTGTGGAGATTGCATGCCCTGCCTGTGCTTGCGTGGGTTTCCTATACTCCGGGTTTCTTCCACAGTTCAAATACATGTACATTAGGCTGACTGGCTGTTCCAAATTGACCCTAGTGTGAAGGCCCTGTGACGATCTGGGGAGCTGTTAAAGGTGTACCCTGCCTGCATCCAGGGTTTTCTGAGACATGCACCAGCCTCCCTGCATGCGTAGTTGAATTAGTAAGAATAATCAGTTTGGCAAATGAGTGAGATTGTTTTAAAAGGACATCTTTAAAAATAAAACCAACCAACCAACCCACGGTTGCATCATTCTTCTGCTTTTAAGCTCGTTTGCAATTTCCACATGAAGAAATCTCCAACCAAGAAGGAAACGCTGCTTTGATACAACATCTTATCTGAGTAACAGGACCTAAAAATCCTATTTTTGTCTTTGAGGTTGGAGAAGGCAGGGGTCAAGAACAGAAAGACATTCAACACAGCAATACGGGTCTCAGTGTAGGAACTGGACTGTCACTGCAGAGGCCTGGTCTGAAATTAGAAACCCTGTGCTGCTGCTTAAGGAAGGAATTTCCAGTGACATTACGGTACTAAAATTAAACTAGGTCTTTGGTTTAAACCAAAACTACGTTAGGGAGACCTCATTCAGAAAGCAAAAATGTTGTACATTGAATTAAATGACATTGCTGAATAGAATTAGTACTCTTCTGTTCTCGCCCATGCTTCTGCACGTATATTGAGGCTCTAAAGTGGAATTTTTAAGAACGTGAAGTGCATGTGGATATGTGTGTGCATGTACTCGAGATGAAAATGGGTAATACAGTACGTGAAAGCATGACAGGATCTTTCTGAACAGATCTAACAAACGTATCACCATTTTCTTATAATACTCAATTAACTAACAGCAACCCAATGAAAGCAATGAAATAAATACAAATAAAATACACAAAAGCCATGATTTGTATGTAATTTAAAAACAAACAGTTTGATTTTACAATTAAGTACAGTAAACCTACACAATTGTATACCCTATATGCATGATATGGGTAGTCAGAATATCAGAAGGAGATCTATTCATCTGGCCAGTAGCTTATTACTAAGCTTTGATAAGCAAAACCAAAATAATGCCTCAAATTGTACTGAATGTCCGTTTACGGGAAAATGAATAGAAAGCCTTCTGAACTCTCCTGTCACAATAAAGGCAGGTTTATTTGCATCAGGTGGTTCTGACTTACATTTTTAAAGTTGCCTGTTTGAAAACGCAACCACTCTTGTGAGTGCAAAATCACGAGAATAGGACGTTGTCGCATTAGTTCCAAAAAGTCAAAATAACAGTATACAAATATTAAACAAACAAATCAGATATAAACGGCTGAACTTCTGGATAAAATAAGGCTAGGCACATACCACATTAATTTACATACATCAGACAGGCTTTTTCACGTTTACTTGAACACATGGAACATACCTCAGTGCATTTAATGCACAAGACTTCCGTGGCATCCCCTTTGCTTGAGTATTTATTAGTCTTTTTTTTCTTTCATCTCCATAAAAGTGGTTTTATTAAGTATTGTGCATTTTGGTGGGTACAGACAAACTATGCAAGCAAGCTCTTATTACATTTGGGTTTAATACCCCTTTAATTCGTAATGTCGAGTGAGAAATTCAAAAACAGTTTTGATACCAAAGTTCCCAAGTTGGGGTGACCTTTAACCCTAGAACATGATGGAGAAGAGGAGAGATTTAATAATGGATGGAATGTAATCATTTAAAAGTGTAACTGCTATTAGCTATCGCTTTGTGTACTTAATTTTAACCTGCAATTTATGTGCACTTAACTTGGTACAGTCCTATTCATCTTTCTATCAATAGCAAATGGATAATGCCTGCCAACAGCACTGTGAAGTCATAGTAGGGAAGCAGCTGTAATGGGAACAGCAATGTTAACCTCGAGTCCACCATTTTTCATTTTGCACAAACAAAGCAGTTGAACGCAACACTCGTAATTCTGATTTCAAAAGCGGAAAGCACCATAATTGACAGCACATGGAGGCAGCTTAAGCAACAAGAGGTTCACCACAATTATAGTTTGTGGAACAAACTTGGCACTCAAGCCCAGGGACCAGGTTTTGCTACTCAGCACCTGATCAAGAAGTGAAATATTTCTTACTTTTTCAAACTTGGGACAAGGCTGAAGCATGTTCAACAGTATATTATATATTTATATTTTTGGGTATAAAATTATACAAAATATTAATATTATGAATAAGAGTAAAATTCATACACTTGAATTGTATGAACAAGAAAAGTTTTAGAATGAAAGTCTCTGTAAACCAATGATATTTTATTATCATGGTTTGTACTGTACAATATAACAGCAGATTTCTTATACAAGGAAACACTAACACCAGCTGCCACTCGGCACCTTTCTCCCCTCACCTTCTTTGTTCTCCAGGATATTGGGGGCAAAGCCACCTTCGTCTCCCACGTTGGTGGCGTCCTTGCCATATTTCTCCTTGATGACATTCTTGAGGTTGTGGTAGACCTCAGCACCGATACGCATGGCCTCTTTGAAGTTGCTTGCTCCAACTGGAAGGATCATAAACTCCTGCATGGCCAGCTTGTTACCAGCGTGGGAACCCCCGTTGATAACATTGAAGGCCTTGGGAATACAATTGGCTTTATTATGAGTGTGCCAGAACATTTTTTTTATTTTATTTTATTTTTTTTTAAAAACAAGACACCCTTAAGAACAGAGGACAGATTACACTCTGGTTTGAGCACAATGAAAACAACAGGTGCTTACAGGCACTGGGAGGATGACTTCTGGGTTTCCAGCAAGGTCAGCAATGTGACGGTAGAGTGGGACGCCTTTCTCTGCAGCGCCAGCCTTGCACACAGCCAGGGACACACCCAGGATAGCATTGGCACCAAATTTAGCTGAGGATTTACAAAGACATGGATTCTAATCTTCACAAAACAAATGAACTTTGCAAGATTTCAATCTATACTAATGCTGTATACATTTATGCATGTAGCTTACATTTGTTGTCTGTACCATCCATATCAAGCATCAGCTGGTCAATCTTCTGCTGCTCCACGACAGACACATCCTGTTTGATGAAAGGAAAGTCATAAGAGTAAACCTTATGGTGGCAAGTATTAGGCCATGAGGCTGGGTTAAATATCATGCAGTAATCACAAAGGTGGTGCAATGTTACAGGTTCAAAGCATTCATTGGTTAGGAAAAAAAGGACATAGTGCCTCCTAAATTATTGGCACCCTTCATAAAAATGAGTAATGATTACTGTTATATGATTTGGGGAATCCTTCTGGGATTCTGTAGGTAGGGAGGGTAGTGAATATGGATAATAAGGAAATACCCTGAGCAATCACAAAAGTGCTTTGAAAATCAGCAACATAAGTGGATATTTCTATTATTTTACAACAACGAGGACATGAAACCCTTTCTTAAACAAGTATTTTAGCATGGATAGATTGTGTTTATGGATCTTTGAACTTGCTCATGTTGAAAATTTTGCTTTGAAGGATGTATTTTTGGTAATACTGCATTTTCATACTTACTTTGGCTCTTATTCAAAACACTACCTTGCCACTTAATCCGTATTATGCTGGAGCGGGTCACATAAAGAAGCTCAAATCCATATTCTTATGAAGACCCCTTTACAAGTTAGACATTACAGAATCACACAGTGGTGTTTTCTCCAGCGTTCGAATCACAAAATCTATTCATTACATGGAAGTCCATGAGTTTAGCAGAAGAACTACACAACTTAAAATGGTTTTATTTATTCATTTTCACAAGCAAATGAGTGAGCTCAATATATTTTTATGAAGGGTGCCAATAGTTTTGGAAGGAACAATATTAACAGCAATGTCCTGAGCAAATTAATGGCTGTCTCATGAAACTTCTGTCTGTCTATAAATCACTACATCAAAACGGAATTACTGCTCCATCATCTAAACCAAGTCAAAATGCTGTAATCTACAATAACACACATTACGTTAGTCAAAGAATAAATATTCCTACCTGGCTAACCAGGAAAGGTGCAATTGTTTTATTGATATTCTCAACAGCTTTTGAGACACCTGCAAGGAACAAGCAAACCATCACTGACCCGAGAGGAGGGGAACATGCAGAGTAGGCACGGTTAGACATTAGATCACAGGCCCGGAACTTGTCCCAGATTTTTTTATTAGTATTGTAGTGAGGGAGCTTCTGCACATGTAGTAGAGTTTCAAATGTTTCTCAGGACTTCTGTGATCGCCTGTTAGTTGCAAATACAAACTCATGCTTGGGTACACATGGCCGAGGTGACTTCAATATCGCACACATTTAATTACCTGGTTACACAAAGCTGGGGCCAAGAACTCATTTACATATTTTACAGCCCTTTTCACCCCTGACAGAGGAGAAGAAAAGCGTCAATACAGGCAGAAAGAGAAAGAAAAAAGGAAGCTGGGGTACACAGTGACAGGTCTACATTAATGGATAAATAAATAAATGATGGTTGGGTGATAGAGGTGAAGCAGATTTACACACAACTGAAATACTGGGTAAAGTCTTGATTTAATTGCAAGCATATATGCTCAGCACCAGATGTAGCAATATTACTATCTATCTATCTATCTATATCTATATATATATATCTATATATCTATATGGGGAGCGGGTCCCCTCTCATAAATGCCGCCATTTTGCACCACGTTTCTACAGTAGCCCAGAAACAAACAGGCTTCAATTGATTGCACTCTGAAACCTCACCACTAGATACTGCCAAATCTTACACACTGCACGTTTAATACTAAAATGTGCCTAATTATCAAAAATACTATGTAAATAAATAAATAAATAAATAAATATCATTTGCATTTATATGATACATAATTATTAGTCTAGGCGTTATACTAATCGAACTGTCATCACTCGCCCAACATGACACGTGACCGTATTGATAAATTCTAACCACCTAAGCAAATCTTAAGGTAAATAATCACACAACCAAAGTAATATATACACGTGTCATTATGTAATAACCTCCCCAACCGCACCTTTGCCCAGATAACGTGTTTTGTCATTGTCACGAAGCTCAAGCGCCTCATAGATGCCAGTAGAAGCTCCGCTGGGCACTGCAGCTCTGAAGAGACCTGAGGAAAAAGCAACACATTACTGCATTTAATTAACAATTTCAGCCACTGTCAATAAAAACACATACAGCCCACCGTCCAGCAGGTCAAGGCCACTCTCTTCCTCCTGCTGTTCCACTACTGTGACTATCTGTTCTGTTGCCCATCACCCCACCCACACTTTCACATACTACCGCTGAGAAGTTACGCAAACCCAGCATTCACACATGCATGCGCCATAAAGAATGGCTGATACCATGCTGATCCTTAAATCCATCTTCAAATCCAGTTTTGTTGTATTAGAGTAAAAAAAAAATAATCGGGATCAAACCATTGTCAAGAGTCAGCAGATCAAGTGGATCTTAGACACGTCTGAACGTTTGGGTAGCTGTACTCTCAGCCATAGTGATAGTTACATGCAAGGGCACATATCTGTGAAAAAACTTTTTAGACATTGTGTTATTGGTAGTGTGCTAATCAGTCTTTGGTACAAGTCTGGTGGCTAAGAAGAGGGGATTTCACTTTCAGAAGCCACCCAGATGATTGATAGGGGGTGAAAAAGTGACCAAAGGGAGAGTGAAAACATTTCAGGGCAAGCTAAGAATGAAGTACAGTAACTAGTCTTCAAATGAATGTCCTACAACACACTATAAAACAATTTTTTTTCATTTAAAGAATTAAGTGTTGGTAAAACGTAACTATGGGGAAATTAAGCTGTGCACTCCAGCAGCCCCTTATGGTTAAAAATGTATAATGTTAAAACCTCCAAGGTACTGTGATCAGTGACAGTGTACAAAATCCCAACCACGCCAGTGTAAGGATTTTCCCAAACTTGGTGGGGCCGCTAACCTACCCAAGAGTATTTGATTTTGTAATGTCAAAGTCACATTTCAAGTACAGCGAAAGGTCTAGTCTCAACACTTCGCAACGAGTGCTGATAGACAGAACGTTAATATAGAACACTAACAGGAAGTCATATAATTTTCATGTTTGAAAGTCCTTATATCTTTAACTTTGGGTGATCTTGAAAATATCAATCCCCACAGATTATATACAATATAAACAACAGAATATCCAGAAATTTTCTGATCATCATCCTTACAGTGAGGCCCTACAGCAGCTCACCAAAAATAACTTGAAGTGCAGAAGATGACTAAAGTTGCACTCAGGTTGCAGCTAGAGGGGCTGTCCCTAAGCTCAACACATTCTGGAACACTTACTTAGCCACGTGCTCACTCAGAGGCCCAAACTTTAAATAATTAGTCCCTGAATTTCATTAGTAGTCAGGTCATGTGTTAGAAGTTAAACTGCTGCACTGCTAGACAGTACCATGCATTAACTAGAAACTTTACACAGAGGTTTAAAGGCTAAAGGACTTGATAAAATTCATTTACAAAATGAGATGACATGTATACTTACTGGGTACAGTAAGGAATGCAACCACTCAGAGCGACATAGTATTTATTTTATTTAGTCACCTTGCAGTTACACTTGGGCACATTAACTTCTAGTCCAATTTACAGTGAGATGCAACGCAATCCAGGCTGTATACAATTACAATTACTATTTATATTCCTCTACCACTCGATCCACTTCTTCCAGCCTACTGGACAGCACATGGGAGACTGATCATGTAGAAAGAAACTCAACAACTCATTCATTCGAAAGCTCACTGCCTGCATTTAATGTCTTTTGCCTAGCAAGCCCTACCATGGCATCATTCACAGCCCCTTTGAATAGAACTGGCTGCTACAGTGGACTAGGCTCTATCTGAGAGAATGCCCAGATCAGGAGTCTACGCATACAGAAAGAAGTCACCAAGTACAAAGTGCAATGCTCTAAAGCTAACAGTAACCTCAACCTTTTTATCCAACATAAACAAACTAGAGGCCCTCGATGGGAGGACTGACCAGCTGCTAGCTAGCCATTATAAAAAAACCTGCAACCATTTTGTTGACCTTGAAACTGACCTACAATATATTTTTCATAAACACATTTCATGCTTTAGTCCGAAGGTGCCACCTTGAAAATTTGACAGCGATATGTCAAGCAGTTCGAGATACAGGCTTGTGTATCCACGAAGAGAGAGAATTTTTGTTTTTACCAAAAGCACAAACTGACAGAAGTAAAAATACCAGGTATGATATAATATCTGATAAATAGCTACCTTTCTTAGTGTAGAGATCAACCTCAACTGTGGGGTTTCCACGTGAGTCAAAAATCTCACGAGCGTGGATCTTCAGGATAGACATATTGCAGGATCTTGGGGGGAAAAAAATTTAACAATGATGACAAAACTCATTAAAGAAATGCTAGGCAAGGAACAAATGACTGAAAACAGTGAACTGCTTTTTACATGCAAGTCAGTTATAGAAAAACTGATTGTAAATTTTTATATTTATCTGACTTGTTCTTTTCTTCTTGTTGCTTTTATAGTTTGTTCTTTACATTTTGGACAGTCGTACCAAGCATTTCACTACATATTGTACTGTGTATAATTTGTATGTGACAAATAAAATTTGAATTTGAATAAACGCTACTCAATGCATGATTCATTCTAGTAAGGAAAACACTCATCATTTACAGGAAGACTGAATGAACAAAGATACGCTTTCCTTGAATTGCATCAGCATGCCAACACTCACCAGGGCCAACCACAAGTAAAGACCTAATTCAGACATTCTCTTCTCAACCCTTCAGTCAATACATCCAAGGCTTAGCAAACTACACCAAGTCCAGGATCTCTCACTCGCTTTCATTAACCGCTTTATCCTGGTCAGGACTGCGGTTGATCCAGGGCCTAAGATCTTCTCCTCTATCTTAATAACAGACAGCATGATGCAGAAATACATGCTGCTGGATGGGATGCCAGTCAATCACAGAGCACAATGCAGACACTCATTCACACTTGGGGGCCAATCAACCTACTGCCATGTTTTTGGGTGATAGACACCCAGATGAAACCCATGTTGCCATGGGGAGAAGATGCTTAGAAACTCAGGATCAAACTAACACTGGAGCTGTAAGGCTGCAAAAGCTACCTACTGCAACACCATGATGCCTAATCATGGATCTCCACAAGATGAAAATAGGTGAGGATGGAAGGAAACACGGGATCATCAATCCATCCAGACATCCATCCACCGAACCGTTTAATCTTACTAGGGTCATGCTGAGACTGGAGCCTATCTCAGCCGACTCTGGGCAAAGGCAGGGTACACCCTGGACAGCTCAGAGCAGGGATAAAACGCACAATTCATACTCACACTCTCCCCTAAGGGCAATTCGGAACAGTCAATTAGCCTAACGTACATATCCTTGGACTGTGGGAGAAAACCCACACAAGCACCAGGAGAACATGCAAACCCCACACAGAAACGCCCTCGTCGAGCCCAGGACCGGTTTGCCCCACGACAAACACTCATGTACAATAAAATTTAATGGCTTAAACCTTGCCCAGGAACGGATATGTTTAAACCTTAAAAAGTCAAGTCCTATAGTTACATGGAGCAAGAACTTAGCCACCAGCCACATAACTCATTTTCCACTTTCAGACCAAGATCAGAACTAAAACTCAAACAATACAGGTGGGGGGAAAAAGCCACAGCACCACAGCCTGCAAGCCTAAATTAACAGGAAACAACAGATTTCCATAACCAACCAATACTACAATTAACTCCCACTACATAACCAAACACCTAATTAAAGCCCTACAAGCATTTCTTTTGAATGCATAGCCTGCCATTTAAGCGAACAAAAATTCACGACAACTACATACGCATAAGCTGGACCAATAGAAAAACATGTGGCCTTAAATGTCAATGAAAACTTGCCTACAAAAAACAGCAGGCTGCATCCACAGCCAGAAGACAGACAGCAGCACATGCGCCTGCGCGCCGCAGCTCGGGTTTTACAGCATTAACAGTACAGGAACATGTAGGATACGGGCGAAAGGCCTGGGTGAGAGCATGGAAGCAGGCCTAGTGTTCCACAGCCAAGCTCAACAAGTGAAGGTCAAAAAACAGCACAGAATCAAGAAAAAAAAAAAATCAACATGGTACATTTCCATGCTAATCGCCGCCAGGTCAGATTCGGACGTCATCAAATGCCCATAATGAGCACAGAATTTTTAAGAATTTGGCACGAGCGAGGTCAGGTTGAAAAGTTGAAGCCCTTTGGAATTGTAAAGGCAAAAAAAAGAAACTTATTTTAGCGAGACAGAACAAATACTTAACATGAAGGCGGTTAAATTGTCAAATTTAGTTACTACAGGCCAGAAATCAGTCATGACAAGCACAGCTTCACGCGCCTCTTCTTCCTCCTCCTCAGAGAACAGCCACAAACCAACACGAGCCCTAAACATGGTCGAACTTTAACTCCTTTGCAGGATCAAAATTCTGAACCTAGCTCGCCCGACATTACTTTAACATTAATACCCGAGTTAACTCTCATAACTAACGCGTTTCCGTCCTCAAACATCTTATCACCAAGGTTAAACTGAGCATATTGTGTCATTCGAACAACAGCAGGAAGATTACTTTGTGGTAAAATGTATGAATGTATCCTCACCTTGCCCAGATGTGTGCAAGGACGGGGATCAGGTCACTTGACTCTCCGCGGCAGGAGCAGAGAAGGCAGACGGTTACAATGTTGCGCAGTGATAACCCTCCGGAAAAAAAAAATCAGGAAGCAGCGCGTGCAGGCTTTTGGAGCGACGTGATTGGTCAAATCGGCATCACGTGCTATGATCGCGCATGGACAAGAGCACGTTCCCTCTCAATCACAACTTTTCTAATTACTAGATACATTCCGAAAACAAAAGGGATTGGGTGGATAAACAAAACCGAATCATTCAAATCTCTTCCAAACACTGATTGAGAGCATTTGATTTTTCTTGGGTAAATAAATAAAACCAGCTTTTCTATGAGGTGCCTGATGTGGGCGTTACCCAGCAGCCTACGTGCCGAGCATCAGCTACAGACAGAATGCGTCACCCGGTGCGACTCAGTACATCCGGTACCAGAACCACGAGTTCTTTCCCAACCGCAATTATTCATGAGCTTTAATTCTGCAAAAGTGCACTTAATTTGGAGGGTACATATTACACATCACAGTTTTAAACACTTTAAAAGTAAATGTTAAACAATAACAATCTAAAACTTTTAGATTTATTAGTGAAATCATGTATTCCATTCAGTAATCAAATGGCATTAAAATGTCAATTAATAAATACGTTTATTTAATAAACTACATGAATTACTACTACCAAGATACACTCATCTTTCACATTTGACAAGTAACATGGAATACCAGAGCATCATCACTGTTTCAGAAATACACTCTTTCCAGTCTTGTGCCCACACACACTAAAACATCCTTTGAAGAACAGACCTATGAGTGTGATCTCTGCTTGCTTTAGTGATGCTGTGCAAACCCAAGCATCGCCTATGGCCGCCACTGCCGCAGTGTGTGTGTGTGTGTGTGTGTGTGAGTCAGTGTTTGACCTTGAGAGAGAACGACTCTGTAACCACGACACCTGGTGTCTAATAGATGAACAGCAAAACTGGGGTTTTCCTTTGCAAAATATCTCGATCACACGATTAACTTTACTGGTATTTTAAGTCTTTCATGGCAAAACATACTGTATCTGAAAGTATAATACCTATATTATAAAATAAACAAAATAATCTACAATAACTACTTAAAGCAATTATTTAAATCCCTACTATTCTGCAATAAACCTGGATTCTAAAAGTCTTTATAATAACACAAAAAATGTTAGAGTTACCAACAATAGGTCACAAAATAAAACAGAATAGGCAGCACAGTGGTTTAGTGGAAAGCGCTGCCACCTCACAGCATGAAGGTCCTGGGTTTGAGCCCGATGAGGGCATTTCTGTGTGGAGTTTGCATGCTCTCTCCATGCTTTGTGTGTGTTTCCTCCGGGCACTCCAGTTTCCTCCCACAGTTCAAAGACATGCAAATGGATAATTGGATATTAGTGATTGCTCACTGGTGTGAGTGTGGGTGGGAGTGGTTGTGTCTGTGTTGACCCAGCGATGGTCAGGGTGTACCCCGCCCTCGCCTGGAGTCTCCCCAGCCTCCCCGTGATCCCAGTAAAGAATAAAGTGGTTTACAAAGTAAAATAAAAATGAAATTAATAAAGGAGAATAGTAATAACCAGCAATACATAATACTGGTATAACACCAGCTCAGGGCTATACCCCTCCGCACCAGCAGAGGTCATGTTATCCTGAGTTGTAGCTTGACCTCAGTTCCATTAATTAATCATGGATATGTTTTGAGCATAACCTAACCAATAATAAACCAATAAGCACATCCAAAGATGTCATATACCATTCCCTGTTAGAGCCAGACGTGCCTACACCTTGAGGATTGCTAATATAACAGCAGATTTGCAGGTGGTAGAAAAAACCCCGACTTATGTTTCTGAGGAAATGGATTTGATTCTGCAGAATAAACTTTCACATTGTCATCTTTTTTATTTATTTATTTATTTATTTTTGCATGTTTATGTGCTTCTGTATGTCCCTGTGCATACACCTGCGTACAGTATGTAGAAACATAGTACTATTTTAATATAATTTTTTTTACTAATAACTTGAGACCAGGTTACTGTCGGTCAGTCGTGCAGTCAGTTCCCACTGCTTCAGGATTGCAATGCACCAACAATGCATTTGACCACACCTTATTTTAAGACCAAAGCTGAATGGGAAAATGACAACTGTGTTGGTCTCAACTGAGGTAAGGCTCTAACGGGATATTCTTAATTGCCCATAGGTGCAAATGTGAGTGTGAATGGTGGGGTGTCTGTGTTGGCCCTGTGCCACCATACCACCTTAAAGGATAAAATGGTTCAGAAAATGAAATGGAAGGAAAAATTACATTTTTATTTTGCAAAAATTCCACACTCACTGAGGACTATTACTGTCGGTGTTCTCACTAAACATAATTCAGCTGAACTCAGCTGAGTTGCTATTTACAATGCAGAAGGCAAGTTTGCTTATGTCTGCCATTTATTCATTTCTTTTGGACATTTATGGTCCTAAACAGCATGGAATATTAATATAAATCCACTGATTAAATATAAAGAATGTTAATAAAGCAGTGCATGGTTAAAGGAATTTTTAGGCATATTTTCATCAGGTTTATGCATGCTGTATAACTGGTGGATAATCGGAGAACTTTAAGAACAATATACTACATGTAAATATCCAAGAACACATAACTTAATGAATAGAAAGCTGATCATTCTTAACATAAAATGGAAAAACTGGTCGTATAAATCATAACTTCCCAGTTAGTTACTTTTAAGTATTGACACCTACTGTAAAAAAACACATACCAAGCAGGATGTGCTTGGACACGGACATGTTTAGACACGGACTACAAATGGGTTGTTGCAACTATTTTGAATAATTAACTGATATTTGAGTAACTCCTCTGTCAGTGATGGTACCCAGAGCAAACTAGAATTAATAGTTTATTCATGTGTCCTTTTTAGATAAACACATCATGTGATAACTGAGACATCTCTGTCATGTTGTCACTTTATACCCTGTCACTTGGTGACGTAATGCTTTACTTTAGTACAGTGTAATTCTTTGTGTACACAACCAGCTTTCTTTCTTACCTTGGCATGTGTATAATTATTATAGTGAGGTTTATTATATTGTTGCTGTACTTATTTTAATTCTATTTGTTCATGCGCATGGGTTGTATGTGTGGTTGATGAGTATTTGTGGTTGTGGCTTGTATTGTATGCTCTATGGCTCATATGGTAAGCAATTTATTCAAGCCTCAGCAATGGCAAATCAGCTTACGTACAAAAATTTTATCAAAGGGTACCAAAGGGAGAGAAATTGCATGAAATTCCCATGAAATGCACTACACAAGCACACACACACACACACACACACACACACACACATATATATATATATATATATATATATATATATATATATGCCCATTCTAAAACCATGGGCATTAAAGGAGCTGTGTGATTATTATTATTATTATTATTTTTTTTAAATTATTTTTTATTATTTAAAATAACATTTTTTTAAACACAAATTCAGTTGCACAAAAAGTTTATATGCAGTGAATGTCCAAAAATACTAGTCTATATTTGTTAAATTGCCTTTCAGCTTGCAAATCAAAAGGAATTTAAAGTTTTTCAACCTAACATGGAGTGGACAAGAATAGATTACAAAATGAACATTCTGAAATCTTGCTGGGCTGAACAGCTTTCAAAAATTAAAATACTGCTCCAAAGTACTACTTGATAGGTTGTATGAATTAAATTGGTTTCTGTTAGCCTTTATAAACCAAATAGACTTTCGCCAAAAAACATCACACAGCTCCTTTAACATGGACAAAGTTCCTCTGTTTTTGTTAAAATAGCCTCCACTCTTCTAGGAAGGCTTTCAACTAGATTTTGGACATAGCTGTGGGGATTTGCGCCAGCTGAACCGTGCTCTTCCATATCATTCTTGGCACAGTCGTCCCTTAACATGCATACAATATGCATGAGCTGGTCAAGTGTACTTTCAATTAAAAAAATACATAAAATATCAAGGGCTAATGTGTTCTTTTGTCCAACCTGGTGCTTGAAATAAACACTGGTGTTACTTTGGATCAGAAGCGAAGAGCGTTCCATCATTCATTTTTCATTGTACTCCATTCTCTGACATGCAGTTTATAAAAATTTATGTAAACACTGAAGTATAGAGGAGTGACAGGCTCGGCCTCAGGGCACCAACGTGTTTAAACCCGCCTCCATTCCCTTTCAATAGCTGCTCCAGTCTGAGTGTGGCAAACACACATACACATAGATGCGCAATGGAGTTGTTCACTACGATCATACATGCTATTTCAGTGAGCTTTGTTCTGGCTGGAGCTGGGGTACATTGGACATATAAAGGCAGGTACTATTACTTTTCTACAATAAATTTAAATAGTAAATTTACTCCTACAATATTACAGTGCTGGGTTTACATATATCATGGTTAATTGAGGTTGATTCACTGAGTACTGATTGTTGCTGTGTATGACAGTCACAACTTTCCTACAGTTGTATTAGACATGAAAATTATGTGCTACTGGAATGAAGTCACACCTTTGGGGAAATGTGTTACAGTAAAATGTAGCACAAACTCTGAACCATGCATTCTCAGAGAAAAAAGCAGCACCATTCACTGTCCCTGGAGTGATACTCTTATCCTTAATATGTGCCTTATTTACAAATGTTTATATATTGTTAAAAAAAAGGAAAATACACAACTGGACTGTAATTTTCGTAAATATTTAATATTTAGTGGTATATTATGTGTCTGTCTAGGTATTCCCAGACACACACACACACACACACACACACACACACACACACACACACACACACACACACATACCGTATTGTGCAGTGAAGATTATACACCACCACTTTTGTCTAAAAGGGCTCCTAATAAAAGGAAGTAAAAATTACTTCTCTATAATTTTTTGGTGAAAATGTATTGAACAATGCTGCTGGCAAAGAAAACAAACAAC
>JAQMYF010000003.1:23579640-23589657 GCA_030014195.1 Neosilurus mollespiculum | reverse complement strand
ATATATACACACACACACACACACACACACACACACACACACACACACACACACACACACACACACAATGATTCATACACACACTATCAACTGTGGGCACATTGGATGTTGGCAATTTGTGCACGTTTTTGGATTGTGGGAGGAAATGCGTACCTGAAGGAACCCACACAAGCACGACAAGAACATACAAACACCACTCTGAAATCCCCCTTTTGTACTAGGGATTTGAATTCAGGACCTCCTTGCTGTAAGGCAGAAGTGCTAACCACTATGCCACCATGCCCTGATCTAAAAATAGGATTGTTAAATGTTGGATCTGTTACATCTAAAGCTCATATCATGAATGAAATCCTTAATGATCAGGAGTTTAATGTAATGTGTTTAACAGAATCATACATTAAACCAAATAAATATGTAGCATTAAACAGAGGTAGTCCTCCCAGATATATACACCAGCCTTGTCCAACTGGCAGAGGTGGTGCAATACTTGAATTTATGTGTTAATTTGCAGACTACATTTCAAACCTGGTTGTTTCATCAAAATAACTACTCTGTGTGCTAGCTTCAGTACCTACACATTTCTTTAAAGATATACTAAAAGGAAAGTAATCAGAACTTTACTAACTGTAAATATTTCTTCCCTTAGCACTGGTTACCTACCTACTTCCTTTAAACTAACAATCCAAATAAACAAACCTCTGATTAAAAAACCTGACCTCGACCACTGTCAGCTGTCCAACTACGGACCACTTTCAAACTTTCCCTTCATATCCATGATCTAAGAAAAAGCAGTAGCACAGCTGTAATGCTCACGGCTATGCAGGAATAACATTCATGAAATGTGTCAGAATTTAGGCCTTATCACAGAGATGGTGCTCATTAAAGTAGTAAATTATAAACTACTGGGCTCTGATCAGGGTTGTTTCTCTTTACTTGTCACACCAGCTTAATTAAGTTAAGGAATGTGTAAAGGACATTAGACACTTGATGCATACTAACTTCCTCTAATCAAATTATAACAAGAGAGATGTATTTGTGCTAGGACCACAAGTAGCTAGAAATAGGCTTAATGACTATATTAGTAATACTGGATGGTATTATTAGTTTCATCATGTGAAGAAGTAAAAGACCTTGGTGTGATTATTGACCCAGGTCTTTCATTTAACGCTCATGTGAAAAATATTACTTGTATAGCCTTCTTTCTTTCCTTCATCTCAGAAATAGTGTCAAGGTCACAAATATGATGTCACCACACGAAGCAGAAAAACTTGTTCATGCTTTTGTTACTTCTAGATTTGATTACTGTAATGTGTTACTGTCTGAATGTACCAATAGGTTCATAAATAAATTCCAGTTAGTCCACAATGCAGCAAGAATCTCCATCCAATTCACAATGCATTGGCAAAATCAATATCAGCAGGGCTGCAGGACCAGTTAAGGTGGTCAGTCATGTGCTGACCAGCTGGCAGGTGTTTTCCTGGACATTTTCAACCTGTCCCTGCAGCTTGCTAAGGTCCCTGTCTGCCTCAAGTCCTCCATCATTGTGCCTGTGCCCAGAAAATCAGCCACTACCTGTCTAAACGTGGTTACCCGGTTGTCCTGACCCTGGTAATCATGAAGTGCCTTGAGAGGATCCTCACAGTAGCACTCCACACAGCCATAACTCATCTGGAGCACCCTAACACTTATGTCAGGATGCTATTCATGAACTTCAGCTCAGATTTCAACACTGTTCTCCTGGACAAGCGGGTACTGAAGCTCTACAACCTGGGACTGTCAGCTTCACTGTGTTCTTGGATCAGGGACTTTCTCACCAACTGACCCCAGGTGGTGAGGATAGGGAACTCAACATCTTCCTCCCTGATCCTGAGCAATGGAACATCACAGGGCTGTGTGCTCAGCCCGGCCCTCTACAGCCTTTTCACACTCGATTGTTCTGCTATCCACTCCACAAACACGCTTGTGAAGTTTGCGGATGACACCACCGTGGTGGGTCTCATATCAGATAACGATGAGACCCACTACAGAGAGGAGATCCAGCACCTGGTAAACTGGTGTTCAACTCACAGTCCCATTCTGAACGCAAGCAAGACCAAGGAGGTCATAGTGGACTACAGGAGGACCAGGAAGACAGAGCATGCTCCTCTTTGCATTCATGGGAAGGTGGTGGAATGTGTGTACAGTATTAAGTTCCTGGGCATCTGCATTTCATCTGACCTGTCCTGGTCTGTCAACACCTCACACCTGGTGAAGAAGGCCTGACAATGGCTTTTCTTCCTCAGGAAGCTGAAACATACCAGACTCTCCTCTCAGCTGCTCAAGAACTTTTACAGCGCTACAATAAAAGCATACTCTGTCTCAGTGCAATGGTGTGGTATGGCAGCTGCACTGCAAATGACAGAAAGGATTTGGCCCGGGTGATGAGAACTGCTCAGGGGATTATGGGCTGTCGTCTACCAGATCTGGACACAATATATGCTGTCTGGGTCCAGAGGAAGGCCAGCCGCATTGCGGCGAATCCCACCTACCCGGGAAATGGACTGTTTGTACCGCTTCCTTCAGGAAAGCGGTACAAAAACATTAGGACCAGCACAACCAAACTCAAAAACAGCTTCTTCCCCAGAGCTGTGAAAGCCATCAACCCTCCACCCCCCACTCCCTTGCAGTCTCACACACACACACACACACACATGCAACCTTCCTCCACAGCCACATACTCACTCGCTCACACACACACTACCCCACTCTGCTGACTCTCACACAGACATTAGCTCTCTGTAAAAGAACATTGAATTCACAAACTGTATGACTTTCTTGCACTGTCGCATTTACTTTACTTTGTTTACTTTTATATTCTAGTTTATATACACTCTGCTGCTGCTATTTATCTATTTCATCTCATAGCGCCTTCAAAGTGCCTTTTGTTGCCCGATACCAAATTTTTAAAAAAGTGTTACTGCCATCAAATTCAAAATTACATAAATAATTTGTATTGTGAATAAAAATAGGTTTATGAGATTTTTTTGAGAAAAAACCTGACTGATAAAATTATATTTTAAGATAAAATGATTTTTTTTATTATCTGAAACTGTTGTCAATTATTTTTGTTTTTAAGCAGCTACCAGCTTGAAGATACATAGTAATACAATGTCTGTAATTCTGCTGGTCACCTGTATGACTAGCGATACATTTGCTAAAAAATTATTATTATTATATCGAATCAGTGTCTGATCTCACTAATAGAATACTCCAGAGTCTTCCCAGAAGAGTGGTAGCTATTTTTACAGGAAAGGTGGGACTAAATCTGGTAAAGAATGTTTAACTAGCACACATGGGTGTGATGGTAAGGTGTCTACAAACTTTAGCCATGTACTGTATGTAAATTTAAATGTGAAGAGATACAACAAACAATTTGGTAATACGGTTATAATATATGGTATACTATCATGATTCCTATCAGAATTCTATTAGGTAAATAAGAGTACATTTTAAAAGAGTGCTTCAATATAATGTAGAATGATTAATGGTTCGGTTTGTTTTTCTGGGAAAAACAGTGCAATACAACTCAAAGTGGAACCCTTTCTAAGAGTGTGTGTTAGGTAGTCTCGCAGAATATCACTGTTATTATATCATTGTTATTACCTCAGGATAAAAAAGAAAATATATCAGCAGAAAAAAGGTATTCATGGGTAGATGAGTTTGATAGTTAAAGGGTCTTTGGTTCCTAAACTGTTTGAACCCTGTGTGCTAGGAAACAAACAAAAGAAAACCCGGGGATTTAGCTTTTTTTCTTTTTGAAGTCTAAGCATAATGTGTATTAAAAAAATCTGGTTACCTTCCAAAATTATTCACTAGTGGTGCCACCATGAGAGAGCCAAAGAACCCCCCCAGGGGGTACATTGACACAGTCAAGGACCAGAGCAGAGTTAACACATCATTGGTGACTGTACCATTGCGACTCGCAGACACATTGGTGTAGAACGTCTGCATGTCCTGAAAGTCCATTTACATGCATTAGACTACACTGGATTACAAATAAAAATACACAAAGACAGTAAATATGTAAACTCAGAGTTAGTACCGGGGCTGGAGAGTTGATAACAGCCACATTGTAGCCATATTGAAAAGACGAGCCAAATGCCGAGATCAGGGTAGCAAAAGCCAAAATCAGGGTGAGTTTCTGGAAGATAAGCACTTGTTTACTAATAAAACTTCATATTAAACTACACAACGTTGATAAATCTTGCAGAAAAATGTTCTAGAATGCAACACAAAGGCTCAGTGACACCATGACATGTTTACAAAGTGCTTCAAACTATAATAATGAGCTCTCTTGCAACATGAGAGTCAAATAAAGAAACTAAAGTTACTCACCCCTTTTCTTTCCCCTTGGTTCTCCATATAGATGTCTTTTGACAATGACAGATTTTAATCTGTAAATAATATAATTAATGCTGAATATAAGCGCTGTTCATGAGAAAAATGCCTGCATCTTCCCTAAATGCACTTTGGACATTGGTATCAGTGCAACAATATTGCTGAACAGGTTACTGATTAATGTTCCTTGATAAAGAGAGATCCAAAACACCAGTGGCCCCTGTTTCCATCAAGGGCATCAGTGTGGAAATGGTGGTGGATTACAGATACCTTGGAGTTCATATTGAAAATAAACTGGACAGGGTTAAGAACACTACCGCACTTTACAAAAAGGGCCAGAGCCGTCTCTATTTTTTGAGGCGGCTAAGGTCCTTTAACATCTGCTGAACACTGCTTAGGATGTTTTATAAGTCTGTTGTGGCCAGTGCCATCCTCTATGCTGTTGCATGCTGGGGCAGCAGGCTGAGGGTTGCAGACGCAAACAGACTGAACAAACTGATCCGCAAGGCCAGTAAATTTGTGGGGATGGAGCTGGACTCTCTGACGGTAGTGTCAGAAAAGCAAATGCTGGACAAAATAAAGGCAATATTAAACAATACCTCCCACCCGCTTCACAACCTGCTGATCAGCCATAGGAGCACGTTCAGTGAGAGACTGATACCACCTAAATGCTCCACTGAACGGCACAGGAAATTATTACTATCAGTGGCCATTAATCTGTACAACTCCTCCATATAGAAACAACATCCACTGTTATACATTTACATTTTGCACTAAATTTACATTCTGCGGTTTATCATATTGATAATACTGTACATATTACTCACTGACAGGATTCATTCTGGATCTGTAGATATAGATTGAGACTTTTATTTTTGTCTTTATCTCATTCTCACTTGGTATGGAGCAACTGTGAGCACACAATTTACCTTCTTTATGATCTCACAATATACTGTATATAAACACAATATAACAGAACTTTGCGTCACAGACATGCATGCCACGTAGCCAGAATGCCATTACTAAAGCATTGCTATAAAATCCCAATTAGCACAATTTAATAGGGCTTCAAACACTACAGCCACAGCTGCACCACACAAATCATCTCCAGCAGCATCAAAATTTACTAATAAACAACAAAGACATTAACAATAAAATGTATTTTTAAAAATAAAATAAACCTTATTGCGGCAGCACTTTGTAGTGGATAGAGCACATAAACCTCATAGCAAGAAGGTCCTGGGTTTGAGTTCCAGGATCCCCAAGGGCATTACTGTGTGGACTTTGCATGTTCTTTCCACGCTTGTATGAGTTTCCTCTGGGTACTCCAGTTTCCTCCCACAGTACAAAAAATGCACTTTTTGCTAATTGGCTGTTCCAAACTGCTCTGTATGTGTTGGCCCTGCTTAACTAAGTGGAAGAAGAAGATGATGTTGTACCCACCTTTGCCCTAGTAGAATTCAGCGGCTGTGCTTCCCAGTATTGGAAACAATTTAACATATATGGTATTAAAGTTAAAAACACGAATATATATATTTAGACACTGCATATAAAATGAAGCTCTCGACAGATGTCTCTTCATGTGTGTCCGAGACTGGGTTTGCTTTTTACTGATTTTCTGATTCCCGCTTTCTTTTGTATCGCCTGTCTTCTAAGTGTAATTATGTGTTTACTGAGCTCATGTTCTGTCAAGCTTCTGATCTTCTGCACATTTGCTCCACGAACACTTATTTACCTGCAGTGGTCTCTGCCTACCAGAGTTAACCTGTGTGTTTTATTCTGTGTGAGTCTGAATGGTGGTGTATGAGCCTCTATTTTTATGGGTTTCAGTTTTGGTAATAAAAATTGCTGCCCATCATCATGCAATGCAATACATAACAGCCAATCAGCATCAACTCGACACGGAAGCTTTGTTGGATTTTCTATGGTGGGCATGTGGGAACACTAGACAAGACATGGGACAACCATTCAAACCATGTTCCATGACTATGGTGCTTTGCTTGAGATCTTATTTATATTTCAGTGATTGTGACAGTGTTTAGGCCAGCAGAGAAGGCCTTTTTTTTAAATAGAGAAATGAGGTGACTGTCAAAGCCCAAATACTTCATTCATTCATTCATTCATTCATTTTCTAAACCGCTAAATCCTAATTAGGGTTGCGGGGAGGCTGGCGCCCATCTCAGCCGACTCTAGGCGAGGGCAGAGCACACCCTGGACAGCTTGCTAGGCCATCGCAGGGCAGAAACACACTGATGGCAATACAGCCTACTCTTTACGAAAGTCAGCAATGGTTTTTTTACATGCCTCTCATCATAGACAGTGAGAGACTTGGCTGGCCTTTGATAACCCAGTTAGCTGCACTGGGGGGCTCAAAAGCGTTTCTAGCTAAATGTAGGTAAAGTGACTGAAGATAGGAACTTGAGGTAACTTCCAGCAATTTGTTGAGGATTAATTTGTTGAATAAATTAACAAGAATAAGTAACAAAAACCTTTTAGAAGTTTTGTATATTTCAATTTCCTGCTTCACAGTACACCTGAGATCACCAGTCATTTACATGTACATTTAACATGCATTAAACTCTGAAAACCTGTCTAAAAAACCTGTTTATCGAACAGCAACCTGGCAGTTCCACAAATCTTTATTTACTTTTTTTTTTACTTAATTTATTTCCTGTAATCTTTATTCACTATTTCAAACAGAACTAAACCAATCTCAGAATCACAATTGCATTCTGTGTGGTTTTTATGTTGCCTGAGGTGTTTTTTGAGGTTTTTAGCATGGTTTTTTGAAAAAAAAAACAAAACAAAACAAAACAAAACAAAACAAAAAAACATTTATTCGATGGCAATTTTGGGTGTGGGTGCTGATGAGAAACAGAGTTTTTTTTTTTTTATCCAACCTTAATACTTATAATAATCTAGCCAATGCTATCTGTACAGGAAAATTAATTCTTGTACATTTGTTGACCTTAAGTAACTCCTGCTTTTTGTAATTCAGACACAAATCTGATGTAAAAATCAGACTTCCCCCACCCTGACCTTATTCTGTCTTTGCCCAGAGAGAGCAATGAAAGCTCAAATGACAGCTGAAGCGTGCAGACAGTGTAAAGGCTTTTCATCTGACATGGCAAGAGAGGAAACACTAAAGGCTGTTTGGAACTGGTTCGAGTCTTTTGTCAGGTCTGGGTTAACCCCCCCAACTTTGATCACTGTAACAAGCAGTTGGCAGGAAAAAGAGGTCACGAACAGGCCATTTCCACTACCTTTGTGTATGTGTGTGTGTGTGTGTGTGTGTGTGTGTAAGGGGGGGGTGGGGGTGTTCCTAAAAGATACCATTCTTGTCTGAGCAGGTCTTATTTCTGCTGGTGTAGAAGGAGGAACTGCACATCCAAAGCACACTGACTCCCCCTACAGACTCGAATGTGGATGAACATGGCTTATGAGAGTGCCTGGGAAATGGATAAATAGCATACCCAGCAAATGCTTCTGCAGGCTGGTACTGACTCAGACTCAGACCTTTCTGGAGTTTTTGCACTGGTTAAAGGAATGGCCCAAACGGCACATGGCCTATTATCACCAATTTGAATGAAGCATTCTAATTTTTGATACACTGCTTGGTCAAGAAAAGGGATTGGATAATTACTGCAGTGATTCATATGTTTTAGTTAGTCAGTCATTTTATAGGCCGCTTAATCCTAATTAAGGTCGCGGGAAGGCTGGCGCAAATCTCAGCCGACTCTGTGCAAAGCGGAGTACACCCTGAACAGCTCGCCAGGCCATTGCAGGGCCAACACACACACACACACACACACACACACACACACACACACACACACACAACCATTCACACTCACTCACATACCAAGGGGCAATTTGGAACCACCTTTCAGCTTACTGTGCATTTTTTTGGACTGTGGGAAGAAACCGGAGTACCCGGCGGAAACCCATGCAAGCACGGGAAGAACATGCAAACTCCACACAGAAACGCCTGAGCCTGGGAATCGAACCCTTCTTGTATTGCTGTGAGGCGATCGTTTCCAAAAGGTCAAATTATTGACCTGCATCAAGCAAAAAAAAGCAACTAAGGCTGACTTTTGGGTTAAGAGCAGTTTATAATAACGGTATTATTAAGGCCTGGATGGACTGTGATGAACTGTAAACTTTGTAGAAGAAATATGGTTGAAAAAACAAAACAAAACAAACTTGACTGACCATGACTGGAGATCACTGAGTAGCCGACGGGTGGAAACCAATTAGCTTGGTGAGGTTGACTGTTGATTTTCAGTTATGTTTTCAATCACTAAATGGTCTAGATATAGCTGTTTGAATTCTGAACTAATCACAATAAATGTAATTGATTATAGGTGGAAACCAATTAGCTTGGTGTGCACTGAAGGTCGATTAGTGACACCTGACTGAGTTTATAAGTATTTTTTTTAGGAGGGATGATCTTTTAACCATCTCACTGATTCTGTAATATGTTGTGCAACTTTTTTTGGCCTGGCACTGTAATGTATCACACAAATTAATCCCTCATGCACTGTGTGCTTGTCCTCTCTGTCACCTTTGCTAATCCATGGCAAACATATTACACACTTTGCAAATAAACTGCCTCTTAATTAACACAACTATTGTTCCCTATTTCACTCACAGTTGCACAACAATGGTAAGCAGATTACCAAAGCTCACTACCCTCTGTCCACAAAAGATATATGACCTCTACTTTTTATATACAAAAGAACATGACAAAAGAATATAAAGACCTCCTGGGAGAGATAATTGAAAGACCATTCAATGTCAGGAGCTGCACAATGTAGAACAGGGTTATGAGCAATGCACAATGCAGGTGTCCTCTGATGATAATAAAAGTACTGTTTACGATTTAATGTTAATACTGTTAACAGTATTTAATATTATTCACATTCAGAAAGATTGCATACAAATTATCCAATTTAAAATGGCAATTTTCTAAATCAGTAAAAAGACCACTCTTTGATCACACTGTTCTGTACTCCATAATGATAAAACTGCAGATAATGTTTCATAAGAACAGGATGTTTTCATTGTAAAGTCATTTAAAATGGCCAAAAAAAAAAAAAAGGATACCATAAAATTTTTAACGAATCATTCATTCATTTTCAGTAACCACTTTACTTGGGTCAGGGTGTCTGGTGGTCAGGGTGTCACTGGATCTGCCAATTTATCACAGTAAATAATACATTATTTGCGCACACACACACACACACACACACACACACACACACACAACCTACACCTACACAAACAGAAATTTCACTGAAATGTTTTTGTGGCTCTATTCCCTTTATTTCTATATGTATATTTTTATACAACAGGCTACAGATGTAGTCTGGTCAGCTGTTTAGGGTGTAACCTGCCTTTGCACAGTGCTGGCTGAGACTTCAGCCTCCCTGTGAAACTAGTGGTTTGGCAAACCTGTGACTGAGTCAACATATGTCCACAATATATACTTTTCTTTCTTTCTATCTTTCTTTTTTTTACATATTTAAAATAAACATAATTTATTAATTCATACATTCATATGTATACACACACACACACACACACACACACACACACACACACACACACACACACACACATATATATATATATATATAT
>JAQMYF010000003.1:23545144-23577644 GCA_030014195.1 Neosilurus mollespiculum | reverse complement strand
GCCAAAACACCGAGAAGGAAAGTACAAGAACTCTAGAAAAGAGTGCATTGAATGGCATAACTCAGTGGATGCAGAAAGCTTCCAAAACACTGTTCGTGCTACAGCAAATGAATTATAAAACATTCCTTGTACAGCATTTCCAAATTATTAATGTAGAATGTGCCTCTGTTAAGAGTTTAAGGCGCTTAGCCCTGCAGTTAATCAGTGTAGCACTGCATTCACATCAGCACAGTGTTTTAAATTTCAAATAATTAGAATTTACATCAGACATGTACATATTTGAAGTGAGTCAATAATTATATGCAGTTTTATGGAGATTACCCTATTCATAAATTAAAAGAATATATTGCATCAGTGCAAGCTTATTCTAGAAGTTCTCATGCTAGAGAGTTTAACTTTAATGGCAGACTAGTAAAGAGAAATACTTTTAAATCTTCAAAATAGTATTGAAAAGTAAATATCAAATAATTTTCATTGATTATCAGGCATGTCAAGGTCGTGCATGTTAATAATACAATAAGCCAAACTTGCAAAGAATATCAACAACATATATACAGTCACAGCTTCCCTCAATGATTCTTAGTTAATTATTTTCAGATAATTTCCTTTTTCAATGAAACATTCCTCACTGTTCATTTCTCTGGATATCTGAAGCAGTACTTAGTCGACAGTAGGGGTCTCTGTGCGACTGGGATTGACTCCCTCCTGCAGTGCAGCACTGCAGACTGCCTCATTCCTATTCCTCCCTGAACAACTCATTAATCTTATTGATTGTAGCGTACCTCGTCAGCTTAAACAGGAAGGACCTGGCTTTTATTTCTGCAGTGCACGGGACAAACGCAGAACTGAAGTTCAAAAAGAAGAGAGCGACCACACAGCATGGTCTTGGAAAGCTTTTTTTTTTTTCTTAACGTGGGATGTTCCTCTGCAGTGTCATAAAGCATTAGAATGAGGGAATCTGCACCACCCAGGAACCGGACACTGTGAAGGGAAGAGAAAGGATTGATTGTGCAAGTTTACAATATTCAATATATTGTGTTGGGAACACAACCCTGAGGTGCAGTGAAACAGGCTAGGCCAAGGTCACCAGTTTAGTGTTGCAGAAAACAAAGTAGAGGTGGCTGGGGGATATGTGATAAAGTTGAATATATATAGTGGACACACGGTATCTGACAGTGAGTGTTTCCGAAACAGTAAACACTTATTCATTAATTCAGACTCTAAAGCTGGAGACTTTGAGAATCTGGAGATTGGTGGATCCACTGGGCACAAAGAAGGTATATATCCAGTGTGTTTTACACTCATCTCACTCATTTGTCAAAACACTTAATCCTATTAGGGTCACGGGAGGCTGAGCCCATCTCACCATAAAGAGCTCGCCACAAGTGTAGGGCCTACACAAGCAACCATACACACTCACACACACACGGGCAATTTGGAACAGCCAATTAGCCTAATGTGCATATCTTTGGACTGTGGGAGCAAACCAGAGTACCTGGAGGAAACCTTTGCAAGCACAGGAAGAACATGCAAACTCCACCCAGAAACACCCGAGCCCAGGACTCGAACCCAGGACCTTCTTGCTGTGAGGAGAACGTGTTAACCACTACGCCAACATGCCACCCCAGTGTGTTTCTGTGATTTCAATAAGCTCCTAATGAAATCCTTTCCTTTTAGCTGATGCAGTATGATATGCAGGCTTCCTGGTTAGAGCAGTGTGTGTACATTTCATGTCCCAATTCCTATTTGTATTTTCATACTGCTTTCCTTTTTCGTGGTTCATCAGCACCATGGATTGTGTCCGCCTTGTCTGGTCCACCTTATGTCCAACAGTGCATAGGAAACGCACTTTTTAGACACCCAGCAAAATCTGGGCCTCCAAAGACAAACTGTGCTCAACTGAAGTAGAAGTCTACAATGCGCTTATATTGCTTTTTCACCTACGTGGTGCGGAAACATGAAAATGAAATTCATACCTTCGAGATGGAATTTCTCACAAGAGTCATGGGGGTAACCAGACTGGACCAGATCATGGAACACACACATCAAATTTAGACATGGAAGAAACAGTCAGTGATATAATCACCACACGTCAGGAGAATGAGCTCTTACAGACCTTGAGGAAGGTCAGCAAAGAGATAGATGGACTGTATAGAGACTGAATGTGTGACCAGGTGCCTTAAAACCCTTATACACACACACACACACACACACACACCAAAATATTGACAGAAAACTGGAAGCTATGGCAAGATGACGTGAAGTGGCAACCATCACACATCCTTGTGATGGTGTGGACAGTTCAAGTCAAGTAGGTCAAAGCCAGATGTGCACAATGTCATCTTAGATGAGTAGATTTTGCTGATTTCTCTGCTTCACCTTGACTACAAATAGAGTCTCCAGAATCACAAACCCACTTCATGAACATATGCTTAGTGCTGTTTCCACACAGCAAGAAGGTTCAAATCCTGGCCAAAAGCCTTTGTTTTTTCTTCCACAGTCCAGAGACATGCTTATTAGGTCAACTGTTTATTCTTAATCACCCATAGGTGTGAAAGGGAGTGGTTGTTTGTGTCTGTTTTTTGCCCTTCAGTGGATTGGTGACCTGTTCAGATTAAACCTCACCTTCACTTTCATATCTGAAGTGAGCTGGGATTGGCTCTTGCTTCCCCGCAAAAGTGTTATAGTGGTATAGGTGATGGATGGATAGATGGATAGATGGAATAATGGAAATTAAATTGAAAACTTTCCCCACAGACCACACCATTATACTCCATGACCAACATATACTGTTGACAGTCTCTTTAATGGGTTTATTCTAATTACAGTAGCTACATGGATTTTCATGCCTATGTGTCCTTCTGAAGGGCTTTTCACACAGTTTTTTTTTTTTTTCTCATGCAATTTATTCGCGTAACACTATACATTATTTCGAGGGCTGACAGCAACTAGTGGATGACTCCACTTTTCATAGTTTTGAGGAAACGGGGATTTTAACATTTAAAATCCCCGGGGAGTTCACATATAAAATCAGTTGGTTCACGGTTTCTTTATACACCAGTATATTTGGGTAGTTAAACCACTTAAGAATCACCTCACCTATATATCTGGATGTAATTCTTGTCAAAGTTGTAAAGTGGAGACTTCCACTTGTTGCTGTCACCACGTGCCTTGATTTGCACGACTATCTTGTAAATTAACGCTTTCACATCAAAGAAGAAACGTCATGTGCAAAAAATTAATTTTTTTGCCACAGGGTTGAATTTTGCAGTGCTTTGCCCGTGAGAGGAAAGAATTCAACCAATCAAGGTGCTTCTTGAAATCTCACACATGCACTGACAGCCAAGGGAAGAAGAGTGGCACAGATTTATTTTGTATCTCAGTATGCAGCAGTATTTGACAATGGCAACAAATATAAAGATGATTTAAAACTGACCCACGGACATCCTGAAATAGGTCTGAAAGCGTTTTAACTCCTGGACTAAGATTTGAAACTCCCGCGTTATTGCCTTCTTCTTGGATATACCCAAAATGTTCTTTTTTCCATTTTTCATGTAAAAGAGCAAGCAGCAGCTCATCCATTAGCGATTAGTTCAGCAGAATGCTAACATGATTGCGTCAAGTTAAATTCGTCAATGTTCTTTACCCCCCCGATTTGCATTCTTTATTTGCATGATGCCGTATATGTGAAGGTTCTTAAATTAATAAAACATTTTTGGCTCCACAGATATCCGTGATGTGTAGCCATTATATTTAATTAGTCATCGTGGGATACCCTATGTAATGGGCAGACCACTTAGCGGTGCTCCACTGGATTGATATAAAGCATACCCCACTGGATTTTGGGGTGGTGGAATCATTATCTGGACTAATTAACCTTGCTTCACTGTCAGGGAGACAGATGAATTATTCTGATTTACACAACTCAAAAAACATTCAAACGCCACCAGGTAGCATATCTCACGTTAAAACTCTTGCACACATAAGATGTTAGTACTGATCAATCACAAGACTTGTTTATCAGTATCTGTTGCCTCTGGAGTAGTGAGGAAACATCCTAGTCAGCTTCAGCGTGACCTTGTGCCTACAGTCACATGCTAAGTCAAAATGTGTTGAATAGTCACTTCATCTTGTCTGCTTGGTCTGCCTTTCTCTAGCTCCAAGAATGGAAAGCTTGTGCTTGGATTTAAAAGTGTTTTGAGTGGGTTGAAATGCTATGTGGCAAATATGACCATCTCTGATTTATGGTCTTAAAATATTTCAGTGTGCTAACTACCAGATCAGCACAGATATCTAACATAATGAAACACAGTCACACCGCATTAGATTCAAATGACTCTTAGTCAATGTAAGTTTACTAAAACAAATAAAAACAAGTCCTATAAATATTCATAGAAATACCTTGGCAAATCAGTAAAGTGTACAATGTAAAAGTCTCAGATTTCCCTTTTTTACTGCATTTTCTTTAAATACTCAATAGCATCTTACCCCCACCAGATATCCGATAGATTTCACTAGCCAGATTTCAAGATTATGTTTAATAGAAAACAGTCTGGTAACAGTTTAAGACATGCTACATAAGGCATTCTGTGCTATGAGATATGTTTAGTCAGGGAAATTGACCGAGGTATTTGAATAGTGAGTTCACAGTATGCTCAATTTTTGGTCACTAAATTATAAATGACCTCACATCCCTGAGCTGAGATTAAGTGGAAAAAAGTGCCAGCATACAAAATGGCACTGCCATACTAAAACGCACTAGTACTCCAGGGACTGTACATGTGACTGTAGTCTTCTTTAGTCCTTGAGGCCACTCTGCAAATTCAGTCGACACCCACACACATTAACACTCCCCTCAGTGCAGAAAGCAGCGCCGTCTTCACTTCACAGTTTGTCACCTTTTTAGCGAAAGGACCCTTAGCTGCAGATCTGCTCGGTTGAGTGTGGTGCTCTAGCTGAGGCGCTGAAGGTCAACAAGCTGCAAGGTTTTCACTATAACACTTACTACTCCTCATCCTCATTTTCATCCATCCCCACGTGGGAGATACTGGGCCTGTCTGTGTAAGAAAGTGAAGGTGTGCGAGTTGGGTAATGGGATGGCAAGTCTGAGTTGCTCTGTGTGTCATGGCATCTGCAGCAGAGCTGAGCTGCTAGTCTTGTGCGTACAGGCCTTGTGCAGAGAACGAACATGATGCAGTTTGCGGCTCCTTGGAAGGTGTTCCCAATGCCCTGTACAAAACCAAACAAAGCAGAATAACTTCAAATCCTCTGAATTTGATGAGAAGTAAATATTTAAAACATATTGTTATGGTTTTCCTCCTTACATACAGTGGTACTTAAATGTTTGTGAACCCTTTAGAAATTTCTCTATTTCTGCAAAAGTAGGACCTAAAAGATCAGTGAGTCCTAAAAGTAAATAAAGTGAAGCCAACTTATATATTTTATCATTTATTGAGGAAAATTATACAACAAACCTTTGAATTGAAAAAGTATGGGAACCACTATGCTGACAATATTGCGGGGGTTTATAACAGGTATTGGGTGGAGACCTGGTTTATTTAAAAAGCATGGAGAAAAAAAAAAAAAGTCTGATCTTCACCACGTTTGTGGAAGTGTATCGCAAACCAAACAAATCAGATTTCTAAGGCCTTAGAAAAAGAAGTGCTGATACAAAACCATAGATGAAGGAAACTCAATGTCATTGTTACCTTCTCCAGGAGTGGTGGACCAACTAAGATCAATTGAAGAGCGTAGTACTGCATGTGACACTCTGTGAGGGTAACTTTTAAGCAACTAAAGGTTAATGTTAATGTTCTTAAATCCACCATCAGGAGAACACAGAACAACCGTGGCATGCAAGGCTACAAGGACAAAGCCATTCCTCTTCAGAAAGAACACTGCTGCCCTTCTACAATTTGTTAAAGATTACATGGACAAGCTGGAAGGCTACTGAAAAAGAAGTGTGGACAGATGAGACCAATCTAGAACTTTTTTGGTTCAAATGAGTAAGATTCATGTTTGGAGAAGGAACAACACTACATTCTAGCATAAGAACCTTATTCCTTTTGTGAAATATGGTCGTGGTTGTATCATGGTTCGGGCCTGTTTTGCTGCATCTGGGCCAGGACAACTTGCAATTGTTAATGGATTGTTGATGAATTCTGAGTTATACCACTGAATTCCAAAGAAAAATATCCGGACATTTTTCTGTGAACTGAATCTCAAGAGAATGTGGATCATGTAGCAAGAAAATGATACTAACCATACAAGTTGTTCAATCAACGAATTAAAAAACATTCAGTGAACTTTTTGGAATGGCCAGTTGGATTAATGACCTTAATCCAGTTGAAATGTAATGTGAGCAGGTCATAGGAGTAAAGACACCAATATCAGAGTAGCTAAAGTGTTTTTTTATGGAGGAATGGGTTAAAGTCAGGACTCATCACTGGTTACCAAAAACATTTAGCTGTAGTTATTGCTGTACAAGATGGCCACACCAGATACTGAAAACAACGGTTCACACACTTTTGCCACTCACAGATATGTAATATTGGGTCTTTTTCTTCAGCAAATACATGACAGAATATAACATTTTTGTCTCCTTTGTTTATTTGAGTTTTTATATATTTTAAGACTTAATAGGACATATTTATGCAAAAATATGGAAATTTTAAAGAACACTTTTCCCACATACTTTAAAGTGCCACTAAAATGGAATAAGGAACTGATGCATCACCATAGGAAGGTTCAGTTCTATAAAATTAAGCAAAAAGTACATACTTTTACATGAAAAGCTCACTACACCTGAGGATATAACACTTCTTCAGAACACATGAGCAACATCTAACAGTTTGCAGCTATTTTTTTGCGCCATATTTTGGATTATTGTTCTGCTTAGGTATTCAAGCACAGTAATCATGGTAGATCACTTTCTTGTGGATCATTATTGTTTTTTTTAAGCAGAAACCAGAGGATGGGCGGATTGCATTCTCACTCACTAGTACCATAAGTCACACTGGGAAAACATTGCTTACAGAACATACAAAATGTTTAAGCAGACAGCACTTCCATCTAAAATCTTATCAGAATGTGTATGCAACTCTAAAACCCTGTTCAAAATGCACCATTTGTCTATTTTACTTGGTGGAACTGAAAGCATCATGCTTACATGTAAGGTGACGAGTACAGGGTTCTGTCCTGCAGGTGAATCAATGAGCAGCAACACAAAGCGAACAGTGCTCCATATACGCAGTGCAATGAAGATGATAGGGATGAGGGTGAGCTTTCTGTCTGCCATTGCAGGAATCGAGTGGGAAAGTCGGTTACGGGCCAAGATGGGTCGGTACTCTGAGAGCGCTGCATGCTGCATGGAAAAGTGAGATGCTTACTACAAATAAAATCATGAACTGAAACTATGAACAGTGATTTTCTTGGAACTCCACACCAGTGTTGTATAGATTTATTACTGGCTGTAATAAAACAACACACCTAGTCACTGGAACATTAAAATGAAAATGAATACCGATTTCAATCAGCTACAGTATATGATGAGAATATAAAGCTGGATTTCGCACTGTGGTTTTATATGAGGTGTCATAATGCACAAAATGGGGTGAAATATGATGCTTATATCCAGATATGGCTCTCTTCTAAACTCCATTCATCCCATAAAGGAAAATCCAAGCTGCAGATTAAAAGATGCTAAAAAACCTTGACGTATTACGCTTCGCCTTATAAATATAGCAAATCAAAGACAAATGTATATAATATGAATTAGAAACCATTTCAACTTCCACAAGATACACTATCTATACTGAAAGCAGAAGCACAGACAGTTTCACAATGTGACATATCTATAATGAAAGCACTGGCACAGACACCAGCGGCTCACCGCTTTGTGGATGTGTCTCTTGATGAGGATGTAAAGCACGGGAAGTATCACATAAGCAAGCAGTTCCCATATCTTTCCAGTAAGTAGCATCCACAGCACGTGATCATTTTCCTCAATGCTGACCCAGCACCATCCAACAGACACCTCGGACGCATCGTAGCCGATCTTCTGTAAGGAAACCGCTGCCACTGTGATGGCCAGGGGTACACCCCAACTATAACAGAGGGCATTAGATGAAAATACATGGCAGACAGTTATACAGAGTGTTTGACAAATTGGGTTGGCATTTATCATGACTCATGACACTCTTTTTGCGTTGATCCATGTTAAATATAGGGATTAGGATCATCACCTACCACCCGATACGATATCACAATACCTAGGAGCCGATTCGATATGTATGTTGTATTGTGAATATATGTATCTTGATATGTATGTATTCTGTAAGTATCTTGATATTACTTGATATTCATTTTCTAAGATGCTTAATCCTAATTAAGGTCGCGGGGAGGCAGGGCCAACACTCACACAACCATTCTCACTCACACTCACACCTAGGGGTGATTTGGAACAGCCGATTAGCCTACTGTGCATGTTCTTGGACTGTGGGCGGAAACCGGGAGTACCCGGAGGAAACCCACGCAAGCACGGGGAGAACATGCAAACTCCACACAGAAACGCCCGAGCTGGGAATCGACCCCAGGCATTCTTGCTGTGATTCGGATGTGCTAACCACTATTTTTACACAAAGTTAGTAAATAATTTGCCCAGTTCACAGGGGATGCTGTGTTGCCTGCCAATGTGTGAATAGTTTAGAGTGCGCCACCTGTAGGACTAAAGAGAAACAGCAACATTTCACCAGCTCAAATTCAAACATATAAACCAAAAAACGAATGAAAGGAAAGTCCGATTTGGGAGCCAGTGTGGTGATACATAAATCACACTGTCGGCCCTGTAATAGTCCGGTGAGCTGCTCAGGGTGTACCCCGCCTTCGCCCAGTGTCGGCTGAGATGGGCTCCAGCCTCCCAGCGACCTTGGTAGGATTAAGCGGTTCGGCAAATGGGTAAATATTTACAACATGGCGGAAAATGTACTATTACGAAGCATGTACACTGGAGACATGTTAAAAAAAACCTCTTTACAGAAATCTTCACATATTAATGTCAGACCTTTTTAATTCATGAATGAATGAGTTTTGCAGCACTACAGTCAGAGCTGCTCCTCCAGAAAATTAATCAGACCAATGAAAAACATGAAACGGTTACAGTAAGTGACCGACTGCTTTACTGTTGACGTGCCAGCAGCATTCTGATCATATAAATGAAAAGGAGAATGTGAAAATCTGAAGTGCAATGAAACTATCACTCAGTCTCTTCTGCAGTGTACAGTTTATGACGTCCTACAACAATTTTATTTTAAGCGCCGTATGAGGAGACTGACTGCGAGAGAAATAACCTTATCTATAAATATACATCCAGTGGCCACTTTCCTCTTTTCGTCTTGTCGTAATATCAGATAAACAGTACTAAACTGTATCGTTCCTATTACTTAAGCATACACCTCCTGTTCTTTTATCATCGTTTACCTAAAGGTGCACATACGCCATAAACTCTACTCTAAACGCTAATTAGAGTGCTGCTATTACATTATATGCACATTCACAGGTAAAAGATAAAAATTAAAAGGCGCAAAAGATAAAGGGACTAACCTCGGAGATAAGGAAAGGAACAGATTAGCAGGTCTAACACGTTTACAGAGTGCGTTATATAGTACTGCGCAAAAGTTATCGGCAGAGGAAAAGAAAATGCCTTAAAAAATGATTAAATTAAAGGTTTATAAGAAAAGTAAACAGTAGTAAGTGACACAAAGTCAATATTAATTTGATGACCACACACATGCACACACACAAAGTTTGACCATGTTTCGGGGGGCTTCCGAAACATGACATGGGGTAACTGAAAGCTATTATTTGATGTGGATATTTATAAATCTGCATTATGTGATGTCTGAATATGTTAAAAAAAATGATGTTTATATGGAAAAATGATCAACAGGGTTCACCCAATCATCACAGAATAATGTGCAACAAAAGGCCGATTTCTGGATGCATCATGCAGGGTTCATTTTGTATGGATGTTTATTGTTTAATACACACAATCGTACACTACTCTGTACTACAGTCATTTATATGAGTAAATGAGTTAATATTATTTACCAATATAGTAAATTATACATAAGTAAACTACTATATTAGTAACTAGAACTTGTGTATGCGAGGATGGAGCTTTGCTCACAGCAGACCTCGCCAGTGGAACAAGCCACCAGTTATCAGTCCCTCCAAATTAGTCCATAGTCTCAAAATGTGGCCAGCTTCAATATTTCTATGTCTTGAGATATATTCATTCATTCCTTCCTTCATTTTCTGAACGGTTTAATCCTATTTAGGGTGGCGGGGAGGCTGGCGCTCATCTCAGCCGACTCTGGGCGAGGGCAGAGTACACCCTGTACAGCTCGCCAGGCCATTGCAGGGCAGAAACACGCTTACGGCTATGCAGCCTACTCTTGACGAAAATCGTCTTGAGATATATATCCAATACACATTAGGCTTTTCACAGCAATATATTTACTGCATAGAGACTAAAACAAGATTTTTCAAAACATGTTGCTTTTGCATGAAATAATTGAAATATGGTACAAGTTCGCATTTTGGATGTTATTTATGAATGATAATTACAAGTACATACTGATGAAATTTTTTAATAAAACATGCCATCATGGATAAAACTACACTTTATATATATTAAAACATATCGTATTATTAATTTACATGGTCTGATTAGATGTTAAACGGATTACTGATCCAGAGAAGAAAGTTACGGAAAATTAAAATATCGCCAAATTTCGGTCAAAATGTGGGTTCTGGGGGACCACTCAGATTTATTTTACAGGCCTAAAATTTTTACTGGGTTATTTTTCCATCAAACCTCCTAAAATAAGAGGGTGTGCGATAGAGGAATAAAAAAAAAATTCTTTTGGTCCACCCTACTTACTATTAAAGTTGCAGGGAGGCTGGAGCCTATCTTAGCCAACACTGGGCGAAGGCGAGGTACTGTACATCCTGAACAACTCCGGACCATTGCAGGGCAACACACTCAAGGGCAAAATCTCTAACAAAGTTTGTGGTCCCTAAAAGACTTTTTTCCCAGTACTGTGTGTCAAATACATACGATGTTTATTAAGTAAAGAAATGGGGCGGCAGGGTGGTGTAGTGGGTAGCACGTCTGCCTCACAGCAAGGTCTTGGGTTCAAGATCCGGCCTTGAACGTTCCTGTGTGGAGTTCACATGTTCTCCTCAGGCTACACCGGTTTCCTCCCACAGTCCAAAAACAGGCACATTAGGCTAAGTAGCTGTTCCAAATTGCCCCTGGGTGTGAGTGTTGGCCCCACAATGGTCTTGTGGGTGGCCCATTGTTGGCTGAGATAGGCTTTAGCCTCCCCGCAACCTTAATGTGATTGAGCAGTTGGCAAATGAGTGATGAGTAAATAAGTAGGATTAAAATAAACAGAAAGAGAGGAACAGATTTCTAAACATGGGTAACCGAAGTGGAAAACTTTCTGCATGTGGTTACAGACTAAATAAAAATAATAATAATAATAATGATGATGATGACAATAATAATAATGATGATAATAATAAAAATAATAAAAATAATGAAAACAATAATAATAACGAAACTTATAATGATAGTACCAATAATAATAATAATAATGAAAATAATAATAATAATGGTGATAATAACAATAATAATAATAATAATAGTAATAATAATAATAATGATAATAATTATAATAGTAGTAATATTAACAATAATGATGACAATAATAATAATAATGATAACAATATTGATAATAATAATAATAATAAAATTGATAATAATAATAATGATAATGCTAATAATAATAATAATAATAATATTGGTAATAACAATAATATTGATAATAATAATATTGATAATAATGCTGATAATAATAATGCTAATAATAATAATATTGGTAATAATTATGATAATAATAATAATAACATTGATAATTATAATAATAATAATAATGCTAATAATAATAATAATATTGGTAATAAAAATAATAATATTGATAATAATAATGCTAATTATAATAATATTGGTAATAACAATAATAATATTGATAATAATAATATTGATAATAATAATAATAATAATAATAATAATAATAATAACATTGCTAATAATAATAATAATAACAATAATAAAATTAATAATAATAATTATAATAACATTGCTAATAATAATAATAATAACAACATTAATAATAATAATAATAATAATAATAACATCGATAATAATAATAATAATAATATTAATATTGATAATAATAATAATAACATTGATAATAATAATAATAATAATAACATTGATAATAATAATAATAATAATAATAACATTGATAATAATAATAATAATAATAAGAAGAAGAAGAAGAAGAAGCACCCATGCTACCTGATAAGATGAAAATATAAGACCAGACTGTCCGCTAGTCTCTGACTGGACCTGACGATGAAGATGTGGAGGTACACGGCGATGGCGACGGTCCAGAAGAACGAGCTGGTGTTGGAGAAAGTGGAAACCGCTCCTTGAGTAACGCAGTCCCAGGTGCTATCTGTAAAAACCATATAAACCCCGTACGAGTAGGAGACCGCGGAGAGGAAGTCGGCGACAGAGAGGAAGACTAGAAGCTGTCTCGGGGTGGTTCTCAGGTCGGGCCACAGCGCGTACGAGCTGATCACCAGCACCGAGCCCAGCGCCGACACAGCGCACGACAACAACACCACAACCTGCTCATACACAGCCACGTCCGTCTGCTCCCACACCGCCATGACTTCCGGAACGAACACCACACTCCTCTCAGGCACCAACACCGGACCGGGACCAGGACCGGGACCGGGACCGGCTCTAACAGCACCAGTCGGAGAGAGAAGTCAGGAAGGCGCCTCCATTTCACTGGGGCTCGTCCCTGCGACACACTTTAAACTCCGCTTCCCTGAGAAATCTCCACAACTGCTGTGTTTACACCAGATACATAGAGTTCAATAAAGTTTCACCATTTGAAGGAAAAACATGGAAGTGAGAGAGAGAGAGAGAGAGAGAGAGAGCTTCTTTTGGTGTCTCTTTATTAACTCCTCCCAGTATCTCCTTATGAGAGAAGGTTAAAATAACTTAAATTAATATTTATATAAAATGTAATAACTCATTAAAACCATTGTAGTATAAGACTCTGTTCTAATTTTACTTATTATTTTATCTGAAACCATAAAACTCTTTCATCAGAGCTTAAACAACCTTTTTTTGTCCTTCCTTCATATTCTTTTTCCTTTATCGTAGAATTATACAACACTAAAAGTTTTTTTTAAAAATTTAAATAAAACGAATTAAGGCAACAATAATTATGTAGTAATAAACTCTTTTTATTTAAAAAGTTGCTCCATGTGTAGTTACACAAAGTGGCCATTAGATGGCGACATAAACCACGAGCGCTTTCCTCTCTCTCTCTCTCTGTCTCTCTCTCATTTGCCGGACCGCTTAATCCTGTTAGTGTTGCTGGGAGGTTGGAACCCATCTCAGCCGACTCAAGGCGATTGCGGGGTACACCCTGAACAACTTGCCAGACCATTACAGGGCCAACACACACACACACACACACACACACACATATCCATTTACACTCACACTCACACCTGGGGGCAATTTGGAGCAGCCACATAGCCGAATGTGCATGTCTTTGCACTGTGGGAGGAAAATGGAGCACCCGGAGGAAACCCACACAAGCACATGAGGAACATGCAAACTGCATACAGAAATGCCCCAGGTCAGGACTCGAACCCAGGACCGTCTTGCTGTGAGGTGGATGTGCTACACCACCATGCCACCCAGCCCTTCACTGTGCTGTAGTGAATCTACACAGGAGATTAAAAATATATTATTTATTATAAATTAATTCATTTCAGCATTTCTTAAAAAAAAAAAAAAAAAACAACCCTGTCAGCTAAATAATGTAACCACAACCTTATAGCCTCGATTTTTAAAGAGGGACAGTAATTTGCCCTTCAGTTCATGGCTTTCAATCCTGAAGCAGCAAATTGAGTGAAAATATTCAGCTGATATTAGTTGACTCTAGTTTTCAATGTATACCATTTGAAAATAGTTTAAATAATATCATTTTATCTCATATAATTTATTAATAAATGTAATACTAAGTAAATAAATGTATTTACATTATTTAATTTTGTTATATTTACAATCATTTTTATTGATATAAGGAGCACATAGCGTGAACATAAAAATACAGAAAAGAAACAAGAGAAAAGCGTGAGAGAGGAATGAAGATGGTATTGATCTTTGCTATGCTACTTGTTAGGGAGCCTATATTGTAGAAAGAAAGGATCCAAAATCTCTTTTTATTTTATCCATGTGCACCAGATATGAGAATTCACCCACTGTGATTGGCTAATGTACTGCTAGCATATCAGCTCATGTCCTAGTCTGACTTCAGACGTCACTGCAGGAAAGAAAAAGGACTTGTTCTGTGCTAAAAGCTAACAATCAAGACAGATTCCATGAAAAGGAAGAATATTTGGAATGAAAGCATTTGGTGGTAAAACCCCAACCCCCCAACAATCGCAGCTTTATCAGCTTGCCATGAGGAAAAGGCCTTAACCCTTATGCCGGTGTCCGGAGAAGAACGCATTGTACCCTGTGCTGGCAAGTTAGAAGTGCTGCTAACTATTTTTAAAGCTAAAACTGCTCTAACAACTGTTTTGACTAATTCCATGAAAAGCAACAAAATATGGAATTAATGTATTTGTGTACATGTGTGATTTTTACATTTTTTGAATTTTTTTTAATTTTTAAAAATATGATTTTAAAAAATAATTTTTCGATCAAACCCGGGTGTTTCTGTGTGAAGTTTGCATGTGCTCCCTATACTCCAGTTTCCTCCCACAGTCCAAAGACATGAAGGTTAGGCTAACTGGCTGTTCAAAATGTATCCTAAGTGTTAGTGCGAGTGTGTATGGTTGTGCGTAGGTTGCCCTGCGATGGTTTGTCGATCTACCCCGCCTTTGCCCAGTGTTGACTGAGATAGGCACCAGCCTCCCTGCAGCCCTAGTAGTAGAATTAAGCAGTTCAGCAAATGAGTGAGATGAGTGATGAAACCCGACTTTTTTGACTTGCTGTGAGGAACAGGTCTTCAACTAAATAGCTATTTCTGGCTCTACGGCTCTGCTGTAAAATTTTTGTGGTAAAAACACAGGCTGTGAGATCACATCTGAACTAGATTTTACAGTATAATTGTTAAATATCACTATCAGTATGAGCATGGTATCATCAGTCTTTTGTGAGCCAATTAAACCTGATATCGACTTTAATTATATTTCACACAGTCTGACATGTTATTAGCTTTTATGTGGTTTATGCACTTTTAATTTTGTCTTGTACTTCTCTTATGCTTCAGAAGAACTTTTGTTTTGTTTATTGAGGTCTCCTTTTGCATGCATTTCATTGACCTTGTTTCACTATGGGCTAGCAATTCTATTTATAAGTTGAGTTGAAATGGCCTAAGTCTGTTGTTTTATCAGGATGAATAAATTACAAATTCTACTTGAAAAAAACAGTCTTTTATTACAATCTTTTGGTGCTCATTCATTTTCTGAACCACTTATTCCTAATTAGGGGCTTGGGGAGGCCATTTTGCCCATCTCAGCCGACTCTGGGCAAGGGCAGAGTACACCCTGGACAGCTCGCCAGGACATCACCACACTGTCGGCTATGCAGCCTTCTCTTGACGAAAATCAGCAATGGTTCTTTTACATGCTTCTCACCATAGACAGTGAGAGACATGGCCGGCATTTGATAACCCAGTTAGCTGCACTGGGGGGACAGCAGTGACATCCCGTTGAACCCCCGACCTTGGGATCAGTTATCTAGCACCCTACCCCCGGGCCACCACTGCCCGTCTTTTGGTGCTGAAATAATTCAATTGGGAACATTTTAACCAGTTCACAAAAAAATTAAAATAAAAAAAATAGAATAATAAAAACAAACAAATATAATATAATATAATATAATATAATATAATATAATATAATATAATATAATATAATATAATATAATATAATATCAAAAAATAAAATTAAATGATTATAATAATAAAACTATGTCTTTCTGGATTTGAAAATAAGCAGATCCTTCTGCCCTGTAGATTCTCTTGTATTATATCTTTTTGATATAAGAGCATGTTTTTTGCTGTATAAATGGATAGTGAGCAGGTTTCCAGTGGCCAGATCACTGACTTTGCAGTTTCACTAATGCGTTGTAGGAGAAATCTCCCCCTCCTTGTTTAGTTTCCTCCAGGCCGATGCAGTGCTTTGCCTCCTGAAGAGCTGCAGTGTTTCATCGTGCTACACTCTGCAGCAAATGCATCATCTCATCTGAGAGAGAGAGAGAGAGAGAGAGAGAGTGAGAGCAAGAGAGCAAAAGAGAGAGAGAGAGAGAGAGATTTTCCCCTAAAGATGAACCAACATATGTTAGGCCTGTTTAGCTGTACAGTTTTCTCTGTGTGGGTGTCATGCTGTGGCTCATTGTCATTCTCCATAGCTGTAGGACGTGTGTCTCCATATATCGCTTGTGAATTCTACACCAGAAATATCCACATCAGACCTATTGCTACATTGGCTTGAGATCAGTGATCTCTGAGTTTTAACCTACTAAACTGTGTCTTGCATAATTATGTGTTTCCACAAAAAGAAGTCAAAACAGCCTAATTATAGTCGTTTTATAGGTTCTTAAACCCGAGCCGCGCTTTGTCCTCTGATTCTGGTGCAGATTTCGCACTAGGAGCTATGCTGCATGACATGGCATGTTTTACTATATAGTGAATTATTTTGTTCACTTAAAATAAACATGTTCTATTAATCAAAATACACTTTTTGAATAGTTTATTAAATAATTATATTACTTTAAACACTTATTATTTCTTAAAATGTATATATCATTTACACCCTGGGTGGCACGATGGCATAGTGGTTAGCACGACTGCCTCACAGCAAGACGGTCCTGGGTTCGAGTCCTGGGCTCGGGCCTTTCTGTGGGGAGTTTACATGTTCTCACCGAGCTTGCGTGGGTTTTCTCTGGGTGCTCCGGTTTTCTCCCACAGTCCAATGACATGCACATTAGGCTAACTGGATATTCTCCGCCACAAGATGTGAGTGTTTGTGTGTGTGTGTTGGCCTTACGATGGACTGGCAAGCTGTTCAGGTTGTAACCCCACCTTCGCTCAGAATTGGCTGGGATGTATTCCAGCCTCCCAGAGACCCTAGTAAAGGATAAAGGGGTTCGGAAATAAAATGAAATGAAATAGTGTAGTTCACACCTCAAAAAATATTCAGGCCACAGAAACAGCAAGAATGCTGTAATTGTGAAATTTTTTTTGGTTGATGATTCTATATTTTTTATAATTTGTTTGAGGTATGTTTCATGAAGCCAAAATGCTCATCTATTAAACAAAAATTGGTTTGTGTTATAGCTGTAATTTGTTTATTTGATAGGAAATAAAAAATCCAGGATGAAGATCATTTAAGTGAGGTGATTCCATAATTTTTGCCAGGGATTGTAATAACAACAATAACAACAATAATAAAGTGAGGTGTTTATGGAATAAATATTACAAAATTGCATTAGTATCCTATAATACTGTTCGTTTAATATGTAGAATAGTTTTATGTGGTCAGTAGCTCAGGACAGTGATATCTCAGTGATATATTTCATTATAGATCATTCACAAAATAAAGTTTGTTTAAAGATATGATTTAAGTTCAGTGATTAAACTCGGATTGTTTTTAATGAGGGAAATCAGTCTATAAATCTACTCTGTGTGTACTCAGTACAACATATGTCATGTATTTAAGCTATTGTCTCATTTGTTAAATGCAAATATATTATTAAAATGAATGCTTTCATATGTATGTATTTGGTGGCATTGCATGTTTGAACATTTCTATTTGCAAAAATGATGGTAAAGGAGGTAAATATTACTATTTTATTTCCTTTTTTCCCCTTATATTGATATATTTTTGTATTTACCTAAATGGTATTGTATACATCTGGGTAATCGTTGGACATGAAGTATAAATAACAAACCCCAAAGCAACAATTAATGGCTTATAATCCTGAGGATGTATAAGAGATATAATGAATGTTATACACCACGTCATTAAGAAATCTGACTGTTAGGTTATAAACCTTCTTATAACCCCTTTAGTCATAAGGCTGGATTTTAGCTAATGCTAGTAAACATAATTTGAGTGAAAGTAACCAGTGGCTCTCAGTTTCCAAAGAAATGATCTCACCTTTTGTGAAGCTCTTTTTAAACAAATGAACTGATTTACTGCTTTAAATATAGAAGAAATTCAGTCATCTTTGACACGGATTTGAATGTGTGCTTCCTTTATTTCAAGTACAGGCACATCAGTAGCATCAAATGATTTCATCACCAAAAGCCCCTTCTGACTCACTGCCAAGCGATTCCTCTCTCTCTCTCACACACACACACACACACACACACACACACACACACTCACTCACTCACTCACACACACACACACACACACACACAACCTGCTGCTTGCAAGGAAAACCAAGCACACATCATTGAATGGGTTCATAACCGATGATCTTTAATATTGTAACATATTAATAAAAATCTTTAAAAATGGTAAAACACTGTTCATTTCTTTAAGGAATTTTATCATGTAAGGAAAAAAAAATCCACTCTGAATGACTTTAATCTTTATCAATAATCGGCAGTGTCTGTTTGAATTTGTTTTCATTTTTTTTTGTATTGAAAATCTAATTAATTTCTCAAATCTAATTTTGATTATTTTAAATGAACTTGTAACTTGTATCTGAATGTCTTTCAGTGACACTTTCACTTTGATTAATAGCTTCCTATATCACTCGTAATGTCTTTTTTCTTGCTTGCTCGGAGCTGCATGACTGATGATCAATCCTCTCAAAAAGCCACCTCTAATCAATAAACACAACTATTTTTTTGGATGCACAATTTCTATTCGAAAATTACCATATACTTAATTATATTGTTTATACAGCGCACTGTGTGGGCTTAAATTTTTTAAAATGTTACATTTTAAAATTTGCTTTGTCTGCCAAAAATAATTCCTGTACACTCGTACATTTCTACAAGAAAGTGATTCTGACAGATACCTGCCCATTCTCACTTACGTTTCAGTTTGCTCAATTATTTTTCCTATTCAAAGCTACTGTAACTGCGCTAGCAAAGCCCCAGAGACGTCTCATAAAAATAAAAGTACAGCACGAACCAACAAATCAGCACCAGTATTGCTAAACACATCACAAATAATTCTTTATAAACATATTTATTGTGTTTCAGTGCTTTCCTTTAAGAGCCACATTATTGTATTCTGCTGAAACAGACTTTGCAGCTGATTTAAAAAAAAAAAAAAATAAAAAAAAAAAAAAAAAAAAAGGAAAAAATATATTTCTGTCCCAGCCAAATGGATGTCTGGCTTCTCCACTATGTTTCAGTAAAGTGGTGCACTTAACGCTATCACAGCTTAAAAGAGCACAAGTGCAAGATAGCAGCAATTTTATTAAGACCTAAGCATTGGCAGTCTGTGAAACAACTGCAGATATTCAGTATGCCAGGATGACATCAAGCCCACGTTATGACCAGTGAGCCACTCTTACAATATGTATTTAAATAAAAATTACAAAAAAAAAAAATCCATAAATCAGCTGCTGTTTATTGCATCAGGTGACTAAGGCCTTGAAGTGAAGTTGAAGTGAAGTTGAGTGAAGGTAAGCAGCATGTTTCAGCTGATTTTATTACAAGAGAGACTCAGAAACGAGAAAACACAATATAGAGTGATGATACATTACAGAATTAAGCACTACAAACACAGAAGGAATGCAAAATTTAGGCAGATATATGTATTAAAACAAAAGGAAGAAATTACTGTCTTACAGTGCAGAGCAGTCCTGAAATGGAGGCTGATGGGATAAGATGAAGTTCCTTCCTCTACCAGGGTAACATGTGGAAGATGCGACAGGACTGGCTTCGCATGGTGACGAGTTTCTGCGGCAGTATACTTGCTGATTGCTTCGTTCTCACTCCTCACAACAACCAGCTAAGACACTGCCAGAGAAACACTCACAGCAGCCTCTTCTTGTGACACGCCTCTTCTTCTACTCTTCTCCTCCTCCCTTTTACCTCTCCTCTTTATTTTCCTCATCCTTGTCCTTTGAGAACTCATATCGGATGCACACGTTCTACTTCCTGGAAGCCTTTGTGTCAGTAAGTTAGAGGTTTTAAGAGCTGTCCAAATATTTTGCATTAGCAGCTGATGACAGACAAGTACGAAAATTTCACATTAAGGTGTAACAGTCGTGGGTCCAAGTTCTCTCTCTCTTGAATTTTAAACATGGATGATGAGTTGATCCTGAGGAAAAAACAAAAAAATTCATGAAAATGGTGAAGAGTAGTGGTGTATTTTTTTTAATACTTGATATTAACTATAAAGCTAGTTTAGCATAGGATATACTACACCAGGGGTGTCAAACTCATTTTCACTGATCGCCTCATCGCTAAATTTAAAGGTGATCAGGGGCTGAATAATCACAGAACATCTATTCTAAAAGGGCTTAACAGCATAGCATGCAATCCTTCTTAAGTCATAAACGACTAGCTGTTTTTTTGAAATAGGCTGCCACCACCTAGTGGATGGATGATGATTTAGGATTCATGGTAATGGTCGATGCAAAGAATGTACGATAATCATATGCTTTGAAAGCTCTGGCGGGCCACATAAAATGAGGCGGTAGGCTGGATTTGGCCCGCGGGCCTGAGTTTGACACCTATGTACTACACAAAATATGCGCTGTAATTTAGTGTTACTCTATATGAAAAATGGCATTACTTCAAAGACTTCAAATGACTCATATTTTCAGCAAGCATCATCATGCCCTCTTTTACCTGTTCCTAATTATAAAGAGGTAACATGGTAGTTTATTAAAGTCATTACCTTTAATATTTAATTATCTGAAATCCTTAGCAATGTAAATGCCCAAAATAAAAAGGAAGCAGTATAGAATTAATTCGATATGACCAAGAATTTAGAATAGAAGACAAACAGTTATGGAAATGAACCAAGCAGGGACTGGAAATAAGACCATGTAAATATCCCTCCGAATTTGTTTGATATATAAGAGAATGGAAAATGAGCTGTGTGTGTGTGTGTGTGTGTGTGTGTGTGTGTGTGTGCCTGCCCTTGTCCATATGTGTGGAGGGCATCTGCAGTCACTCCTTAGTTACACTATCCACAAAACATGCTGTTCAGCAGGATACAAAAGGGTGTGATCTAAAAAAAACAAGCAAACAAAAACAAAAAAATTCCTGAAGAGTATAAAAAAAAATAAACAACAAAAGGCCCAAAAAGAGTCTGCTGTGACATTCTGTAGGTAAGAGCAGCCATTTTTTCAGCATGTCTCTCCAGGCTATAAACTATGATCGCCTTCTTAACCTCATAAACAAAATGGTGACTCACTTATTTGCAAACAAATGCTGAATCCAGGTTCATGAGGTTCAGATTATATTTGCCTTAAAGAACTTATTAGATGAGGGAGTAGGTTGTTGTTTGTGTGTGTGAGTGTGTGCTGTGTTGGTGTTTCTAAGAAAGGTGGCTGATATGAACATGCCGTAGGAGTGTGAGAGGGAGGAACGAAGTAGAGCCCAGGCTATGATTTGCTGAACACACAGAGACAGTGTTCAGGTTTATCAGCTGGTATTCCCCACCACTGGGTTATTTTAGGTTACCCTCTCTCTCTCTCTCTCTCTCTCTCTCTCTCTCTCTCTCTCTTTACTGCTCTGACAAAGACATGGGGCTCACAGTTGACAGAAACCACCCTGCTCCTTTCAATTACAATAGAAAAGAAAAAAAAGGATGAACAAGACAGACAGAGAGCAAGAGAGAGCAGAGAGATAGAGCAGTGGGCAAAGATAGAGATATCAAGGCCTGCCAAGGACGATGTAGTTAACAATGCTTTACCCTCACATCAGAATCTGCAAGCTATAATAACCCAGTGTGAAGCAGCGAGCTTCATCCATTACAGGTGTGTATGGTCAAATCTGATCAACAAATCCGAGTGCACAAATTCTCTTAACATCCATATGAGCAAATATATATATTCAGAATACATGAACCTGAAATAAGACCGATGTTATCAATATCAAGAGCATATATAGCAAGCAGAGTAAATACAGTACTGACATTATTAACTACAGGAACCTTGTACTAATACATAGTGTTAACTGACAGGTTTAGTAAAATATGAATCAGAATTGGCGGATGTGGTACTATAACTACTCATTAGCGCATGAATTGAGTAATTCATGCTACATTTGTGCACAGGAGGCAAAAAAATACACAGACCCAAAACGCTGACTTTGATGATTGGACAGATAACCATGTGTGGATATCATGGAAGATTTTTCCGAGGTTACAACACATCCGAGACTTATTCAGTTTTATTCTGATTTTCACTCTCACTCACTCATTCGCCGAACCAATTAATCCTACTTGAGCAGTTGGGAGGCTGGTGAATATCTCAGTCGACACTGGTCTAAGGTGGGGTACACCCTGAACAGCTCGCCAGACCATGGCAGGGCTGTCAAACCCCCCACCCCCCAAAAAATATATTTACAGGAAACGCGATTTGTTGAGGATGGAAAAGTGGCTCGTCTGTATTCATAAATAAAACTTTAAATAGAATCTGAACGGTTCACATAAAGGAAGAGAATTAAAAAAAATTTAAATAAAACCTAGCTATAAATATGCTCAAATTTTCTACCTGATGTTAACATTAAACAGCTTAAAAAAGAACAAATAAGTTTTTACTTACACATAAAAGCTTCCGTTCATTTCAGTTAAAACAAGGAATCGGAAAAGCCAAAGAACTCTGTCCTCAACTGTAGCTGTTTTAATGTATTGATAAATGATATTTGTGAGTTCTCATTTTGTGCCCACCTTCTCTTCCATTTCTGAAGCTTTTGAAAAGTCCACTAACACCTCTTACTCACTTTCACTGACCTTTCTTTTCTCCTTCCCATTTACCTTTTCAGTTCATTCATTTATTTATTTTTTTCAAATCTTGAATAATCACTGGATGCTTCCTTTAATTGGCTAACTGTCAGTAATGATGAGGAAATTAGATGGATAAGAGGTTAAATTAGGGCTTAACATATTTATATTCATATTTGGAACTTGGATCCAGGCAGCTCGAGCTGATTTATCAGCTGTAATCAAATCATGCTTGTTTTTGCTGTTGCATTATAGTTTCAAGAATCAGACAGTAATTCATTTGTCATATGCCTTAGATCTGTGTCTGTTTTGACAGTTACAATCACATTTATTAATAGACTGCTCTACCATTTTGTAAAGTATTTGCTATTTATTGCATCTGTGTAGTGGATGTGGAATAACCACTAATAAAAAGAAATTCCCTGCAATGTTTAAAAAAATAAAATGTTTTTGGAGAATAGGGGTGGTGGTGTAGAATGCTTTTCTGATTTCTCTGAAATGTCATGAATTATATCGTGTAAGTATGATTAAGCATAGTTACATTTCTCCATATTGAAAATTAAGATTAAACTTTATGAAACATTTTATTCTTATTCTGAATATAGAGTGCCCTGCAATGGCCTGGCGAGCTGTCCAGGATGTACCCTGCCCTCGCCCAGATTCAGCTGAGATGGGTGCCAGCCTCCCCCGACCCTAATTAAAATTAAGCATTTTAGAAAATGAATGAATGAATGGAAAGTGTAAACAATAAAAAAGTAGATTTGAGCGCACCCATTCTTCATCTGCCCCTTAAAAGTAACTAACACATGCATATAGAATTATTAATTTGTTATAAATGAGATAATGAAAGAAGTGGTGGTGATTAGATGGTGGTTAAGTGCCCAAATTGATCGTTCACTGCATCTGATAAAGGTTTGTCTACTAATGATAAGATGAAGTGAAGATATTTGAAGGCACAGTGTACAAAGAAGAGGAGAGATGAGGAAGAAAGGAAACAAAAGTATAAAGGTATAGAGAAATGATTTTCATGGACATTTTTAAAAGCATCTGTCTGTCCCAGAGTTTAGCTATTGGAATATAATGCAAGCTAGCTGACTAGCGGATGCATTTTTATTTATTTTGTGTTTATCATATAAAAACTAATAGTTGTGTCCCGAGACAATGACTTTTTTGGTGGGTGGGGTGGAAGTGGGATTTATAGATCTCACCTAAGACACTAGAGTGGCCAGAAAAGCTTGTTGTTGATATCTATTACAGAAGCAGTAATTAGAAATTAGTTTGAAACATGAGTATTGAGTAATCAAGTGACCTCACTGTTACAGAGCCTCATTTTTTGTCATTATTTTGAATATTACAAACTATCTCAAATAACTAAATTTATATCAAGTCAGAGATGCAAGATAGGAAGAACTATTCATATTTTTAGGGCCGGGATGGTCAAAGGTCAGGGGATCAAGACCCAGTCCGACCCAACTGCCACTGTTAGGCCCTTGAGCAAGGCCCTTAACCTTCAGTTGTATAAATTAGATTTTTAAAAAATGTAACTCGTTTTGGATAAAGGCATCTGCCAAATTTCGTAAATGTAAATACTGATTGTGTTCATACAGTAGTTTTAATACAATATGTTTAAACTATAAACATATATATTGGTCCTGTGATGGACTGAGCTGTTCAGGGTGTACCCCACCTTGGCTCAGAGATAGTGTGATACATAGGTTCCAGCCTCCCCATGACCCTAAGTAGGATTAAGCAGTTCTGCTAATTAATTAACTGGTCAAGCCATCATGCAACATGGTTAGTGACTGGTCTGTAGTTGTTTTTAATGCACATTATTTACTAGAGATGGGTGGGATTCCTGTATCACCACAGTGGCTCCAAACTAAATAATTTTTAATTTCTATGTTTGAACTCAAGGTGGTAAAATATCGCCATTCCTCTATGGTCCTGCAGGTGGCACACAATATGTATGTTCCATAGTGTTGTCTTCCTGGGAGTCTGGCAGCATTCATGCCATTTTATGATAGCTGCTGACACAACATTCCAGGGGCCAGATGTGTTATCAGTGCTTGAGCAAACACACCTCTAATTACGAGGTTAAGTCAGTTCCTGCTCTGTTTACTGCTTTATTCAAGAGTCATTTTAGCCAAGGATTGTGGGAATGACTGAACTTAAATGAGTCACTCTGAAACTGATCTCGAGTTGAGCAACACAGCAAGTAAGCATTAACCCTTACAATGTGTAATGTCATGCCTGATATTTTTTGTTCCCCACATGACAACGAGAAGCTCTGCTAAATAAATATAAACATACCTGTAATCTAGTTATCCTCCCATTCGATAGTGTATGTTTCATTTCCATATTTCATACACCCTGTTGGTCCTACAGAGCCGGGTGCGTGTTGCTGCGTCATTGTGCATCACCTCTGTACACGCTTCTTGAGGCGGAGAACTCTTTTGACTAGAAAAACATGTGAGCCAACATGCCACTTTGTCTGATCACATGTTCAGTACAAAATTACAGGTGAGTCCAACCACCAGGGCCACTGACTAGTTCTTGAAACCGATCAGGGAATGGTGCAGTAAAACACATCAGGCTAATAAACATAACCTCGTAAACACATTGAGGTCATTAAAGTATCATTGTTTGCCAGATGACACACACATGAAATCTTTCCTGCTTTCCTAACAAAGGGAAAGACACGTATCACTCTTTTTAGACTAGAATATGCAAAACTTACATTCTCACAATTCCCACCCCAAGCCCACACGCACACACGCGCACACACACACACACACACACACACACAGGCGCAAACACAATCAAAAACCTCGTGATCTCCTTTCTGCTGCACTTGCCAAACTACAGCGTTGTGTTCGTGCGTGTGTCTCATGAGGCAAATGAAGGCACATGACGGCAGGAATTCCGCGCTGCCTTAACCCTGATGTAATCCTTAATACCGGCCTTCAGGAAGTAGGGGAAAAACATGCGCCTGCCAGCTGGCACTCTCCGGCGCTGCTACCGGTGTGTATCTATGCGCCTGCATACATCTGACACACCACCTTCTCATTGATTTGTATCTTTATCCCTAAAAATAGGTTGATATAATAGATGTGACATTCAGAACGTGCTTAGTCATTGTCTGTACTTCTTTAAAAATTTACTCACAGCATGGAACTGATGTGATAGGAGGCTCATCTTGTGTCTAGTGGTTGAAAATGAAACCTTGAGGAAAATAAAATCATTTTAGACACAGCTTTTCCCCATGTTTGTTGTGAAAATACATTACTACTGCCTTTTTTTTTTTTTTTTTTTTTTTTTAAAATTGCTGTTTACCAAAAGAGTTAACATCAGGCACCCAAGGGTCACACGTGGACAGGAATAGAAAGTTTACACAAAACTCAGAAAGCTATTTTATATGGAATATGGAAATGAGGTAGGAAAGATGGAGACCTGAATTGAGTGACAGACGTAGGGAACACACAGAGTCACAAAGAATAATGGGTAAACGAGCTCACCGCTGTGCCTGCTTTAGTGTCTCAGCCACTGCAAGGACATCTGGTGAAGCTGCTGTGAAAGAAGAATATAGGAGTGATAATTATTCTCTCTCTTTCTAACACACACACACACACACACACACACACACACACACATTCTGTCCATTCTACTACAGCGTACAGCAGACATTCCACAAGCTTAATCATCTTAAAGGGAAAGTACTTGTCACCTGAGACATGTGTTGTATATGCCCTTTGTTCATTTTAAAGGGTTGAAAGTTTGCATATTTTACAGGATATCTCATAATATTACAATATTACCTGTATATTCAAATTTTTTGAGATGCATTGCACATTTATTTTAATAATATACAGTAAAAATATTGTCTCTGGGTACAGACCTAAATATTAGTATAGAGTTTAGAAACAGTGTTCCTCATAAAGCTCACTATAAAGTTCGGAAAAGACGTGTCCCTCAAAAGAGAGATGCCTAAAATTAAATCAAATTGTGTCCCCTTAATTTCCCCCCCTAAATATGTTAATATTAAAAAACAAACATGGATTAATATATCTTTTGAGAAATCTGACAGTAGCCTCCACGCTCTAATGGCTCAAAAGACCGAAAAGGAAGAAACCCGCTACTGTTCCCCTCTCAAGGGAAAAAAAAAAAAGGAAGGGAGACAGTAAGAAACAATCTGGGAAGACAAAGTGCAAACACTGCATTCCTAAACATTATCCCTTACCCCAAGAGACTGGTGATCAATGCAAGCTCTATTTGTAGAACTGGAAAGCATTAATAATTTAATACCTCACCTTTCAGCCAGAAAAATACACTACTACCATCACCGCATTGCTTCTGCCAACATAAAACTGATATAAGAATACATACTAAAATAATATAGTGTTGTGGTGTACAGTTTCGAGCATTTTCTATTCGGTTATCACAGAAAGCTGAAGGTTTCACTTGGACCTCTGAAAAAATCACACATGTTTACTGTGTGCTGCGAGCATCCTGAACCAACCTCATGTGACTCAACCATCCATAATCATTTTTGGTTAAAATAAAGTGGTCAATTTCAACATGTAGCAATATAATCAGAGTGTGACCTTTTAGTAACATAATGCAGTATATTTTTAATATTCTTTTAAATATAATTTTTATAGTATAATTTCTATAATTTTTGTCTTTAACTTGTTCAGTGTAATTATGTGTTTTATCTGTATAATTTTGTGGTTACAAAAATACAACATTTTGTCTGAAATTGTACATATTATATCAATACACAAAAATATTACTTAAGAAAAACAAAAAAACAAACAAAAAAAAAAATTGACTGAAGTCCTTCTATCTTTGGCTTTTTACACTCGAGCCTACTGGCTCATCAGGCTGGAGGTTACCTTCCCATGATTTTTACTGGTACCGATTTATTCCTCTGCGTGGGCAGAGGCACATTTGCGGATACGGGGAGTTGAACCCACAACCTCTCAATCATGAACCCAGCACCCTATCCACTTCACCACTGGCCCCACAATATTAGCTTAGCATTCACTATATAAATGAATCAAGGACAAGTCAGTCTTTTGCATCCAAAATATTAATGCACATAAATATTATATATTACACCGAGCTGGGCAATTTGGCCTAAAAATAAATGCTCCGATTTTTTTTTCAGCCTACACCCGATTTACAATTCAGATTTTTTAAGCAAAAGACATTACTCAAATAGGTTTTATTTTTACAACATCAACACAGAGAAAAAAGCAAACACGTTTCTTGAATTAAACCATTTTCTGAGACCCTGGGTGGGGTGCCAGCCTGATGCAGAATCTACAGAGCCAGTGAAGTGGGGGAAAATAAATAAATAAATATCTCTCTCTCTCTCTCTCTCTCACACACACACACACACACACACACACACACACACACACACACGTATAAAATCGTGTACATATGAAAACTATTTGGGGAGCCTCACGGGCTCTGTGTTAACTTATTAGTTCTTAGTAGTCTCGATTTTCATCTCACACATCTTCCTAAACCAAAAAATTCAAATGAATTGATAAAATAAATTTTGTTGATTTTAAAAGGAGCATAACCCATTTTATAGATTTTTTGAACACTATTTTAAATCAATATTGAAATTCTAACTGCAATTCAAAATGATAGACTAATTTACAGTATTAACAAAATTCATAACCCCCCAAAAAATAGATTATATATATATATATATATATATATATATATATATATATATTAATCTCTGTGACACATTTATAAATATATTTACATTTTTACATTTTCATTCATACTTACTGTTTTCAAAAACTCATTTTCAAGTAAAATCCATTTACAGTTCCATCTTTTGGAAGATTAAACTGCTGTACAATATACACATAAAAGAATCCTTATAAATTATATGCCTCTGTTAAAATATTTGCTAACTTACCTTAATGTTTCTTTGGGCTGCAGAAACATATTAACCGTCTCTCTCTGTGTGAAGGAACAGAGTGAATTATGGTAAAGTTGGGGTTTTCCAGTGAAGGGACAACCACCGACATAGTTGCTGTTGAATAAAAAAAAACACAAACCACATTCTATGATCACACACATGATCTCAGAGACTGACAATTCCTTTCCTTTGTCAAGTACTGAGTGACAGATCGCTTTAGATGGACTTTTCCAGTAAGCAAATTGATTTCCTCTGTTCCTGAAATGGGCACTTTGTTTAGGGAAGGGGCCGAGGCTGGTGGAGGTGACAGTGGGTGTAAACTCACACTTCAGTGAACATGGCAACTATGGCCATGAAAGAAACATAACCCTTAACAGGGGTGCTGAGTTCAGCATAAACACATCAGACTTACTAAAAATATTACGGCTGTTGTGATTAACATCAATCATGATTGCAAACAATATATATATATATATATATATATACACACACTACTGTAGGTATACACTGGCAGTTCAAGTGAATAACCAGAGTCACATTTACACCCACTGCACTGAATTACAGTGGTGAATTTCCTCATAGAGTTTCATTAACAAAAACATCAGAAAATTAAATCTTATAACATTTAATAAACTTCTACGAGCTCTGACTGTGTGAAATGATCCTCTTATAGTATAGATTTAACACTTACAATCTTACACTGAACTTACATTAGATGTAACAGTGTTCAGGTTTACTTATTACAGTGTAGAATTAATATCCACAGTGCTGAATGAACTCAAAATTTAAACAACACAGTTTTACAGTTAGCTACAGTTTTAACACCTTGTACAGGGTTGTGAAGGAATACCTACAATGACCCATAAAACCAGACACAAATAAATATGCTGGGTGTTAATTCCACACTATAGGTGGTAAGAAAGACACCAAAAAAAAGCAAATATAGAGAGAAGTGTTCACACTACCTATGAAATTACACACACACACACACACACACACACACACACACACCAAAATACTCTTACCTAGTCCAGGGGATTAAAGCTGTAAGTCCAGGGCACAGAACACACACACATAAAGACACCAGTAGAAATAAGGCGTGTGGAGTTCAGCCTTGCCAGGGTCAGTGTGCAAAGGGAACACACACACACAAACAAACACACACACACACACACACACACACACACACACACACACAGCTGCTGTGTTGACCACAAACCCGTGCTTGCCTTCAGACAAGCCGGTACAAGTCAAGGCATGTTCCTGCAGAAGAGAGAGCGCCCCCTAGAAAGAAAGAGGAAGAGGCTGAGAGAGAAAGAGAAAGGGAAAGGGGAAAAGGAATGGAAAGGGAATAAAAAGAAAGACAGGAGAGATATAGAAAGAAAAGAAAAGAAAAGAAAGAGAGGACCATCAGTGTTAGAGGGACCAGGATGAAAGTGAAGTATTTATTGAATGCACTATGAATCAGATGCAATAGATACACTAGTTAGTATGTGCACTAAAACTAACTAACCAACTAACCAACCAACCAAACATATAAGTGAATCAGTAAGCAAATAAACATATAAGTAGATAGATAGATTTGAAATATTTTTAATGAATAATATTATCAGTGGCTGAAGAAAATCAACAGCTAAAAAAAACCATTTTTTTCCTATGTTGATATACATTTTCACACAAAATTTACAAAAACATTAAGAATTACTATAAATAATTATTGAGAGCTTATTTATAACTTATGGAAGGTCACAACTACTGAATAATAATATCCGACCATATTATGATTTAATAATAATAGTTTATATATAAGAGCTTGAATTTTATAAATGTATTGAATTTCTAATCATTTCTACTCTAGCATTTAAGAGTGAATATATAAAAGTGTAGTGAATTTAGAAATGTTATCAAGCTGGCATGTGTCCATTGCGCCCCCTGTTGGTGGAGCTTTATAAATGGACATTGAACTTGACTAGTCTTTTTTAAAACTATCTTTTCAAGTGCTTTATTTGAGAGCTGTTTAAATAAAGTTGTATTTAAAACCAGAAGTCCCATTTTCAACTAGGGTCCTGAAGGAATATTTATGATGAAATAACACACATATGAGACATTAAGGAGGTATTAACAGTAAAATACCATCTTGTGTTCATTTATGTGCATGATGTATTCCCTATTGATTATAGGAATTCGATTTTGTTTTTGTGCTTTAAGACTAATTAAGTGTAAACCAATTGGACATCTCTGCAGGAGGTGGGTGTAATGGATGCTTACAGTATGCTGAGTTACAAGCGCAGCATCCTGGAGTTACAGCGTAGCTCAGCAGTCTCTGTATTCCTCTCTCTCTCTCTGCAGTCTGGGCTACTGTAAAGCACTGGATGGTGACTGTACTCCACTCTACTGTGTCCAAGCACTTTTATACTGATGACCTTATCAATAAACGGAACAACCTCACAAAACCCAGCATTTCCCATTTCCGCTACAGCGCAATCTTCTGCACCTTGACATTTTCTCCCCATGCTGTGGTTTCGCTCCACTGATAGAGTTCCTTGCCTACTCTTCTATTTTTTTTTTAACTGATGCTAATGTACTAAACTTTGATGGACTGCTGTGTGGGCCTGTTAAGAGTAAGGGTGCACATCTGCATGAATGTGTCCCACTGCAGAGAGCCCCCTTACACATGTGGCTGAGCCAGAAGCTGCAGTGGTCATTAAGACAGTGATAGGCAAGTGGCCTACTGCATTGGACTCCCATTTCTCTTGAGTCATCAGAATCCATAAAGCACGTTCCCTATATAAGGCTGAAACACTCCACTGATTCCCTCCATCTGAACTGTGTATAGGGAACAGTCACAGTGACGTGTGCTGCTTAAAATCTGGCACCATGTTGTAATGAAACTATGTTTATTGATGGTAAATGATCTGTGTCATTTATTTTTATACACCAAAAAAAGACTGAAAGGGGTTTAGAGAAAAATATGAACGACATGTGCGGCGAAGGGGATGAAGTGTCTTTGCCAGGGTATCTGTCGGAATTCTTAGTGGAGCAAGTTCAAAGCTTGCTGCATTGATTACATCATCGGGAGGACTAGAGCACTGGTACGGGACAATGCACCATTGGCGGAAAAGTGTATATGTGAAGGGGGCGGTGGGGGTGGGTAGGACTAGTAGTGGTCAGGCTAATCTGTCTGTTTCTTTGGAGGCTCCCGTATACACAGAGGGCACACTGATGCTCGTAGATGCCAAACCTTGCAGCAGAGTCATTCTTCTCTGTTTTGCTCATGTGCTTTCTCACTCATTCCCTCCATGTGACTGCATTGCTGCTCCAGGCTAACCCAACACTGCAGGAGCTGTGCTGCAGGACACTGCAGGAGAGTCTCTCTCTCTCTCTCTCTCTCTCTCTTTCTCTCTCTCTCTCTCTCTCTCTCTCTCTCTCTCTCTCTCTCTCTGTCTCTCTCTCTCTCTC
>JAQMYF010000003.1:23509719-23545044 GCA_030014195.1 Neosilurus mollespiculum | reverse complement strand
TCTCTCTCTCTCTCTCTCTCTCTCTCTCTCTCTCTCTCTCTCTCTCTCTCTCTCTCTCTCTCTCTCTCTCTGTATCTGCTCACATGGGATGGAGATCAGGAAAAGTGGTGCATGCTTTGCTGAGTTTTTTCAATGTCCCATAGAAAAAAAACATGCTCACATTGCACTATACCGGGTAGCTGGTCTTTGGGGAGCTAGAGAAAGGTAAAGAAATAGAGAAGGAGATCAGAAAGAGATGGAGAGGGAAGGAGGGAGAAAGATGGTACAGAATAGTAGTGCTGGGGGGGAGGGGAGGGGGGCTAGAGGGTGTCAGGTGAGTGCGGCAATTTGCAGCAACAGCAATACCCCAATCCTCCCCCTTTAAATCACCCCCCATCCTTTCTCATCCCACCACCATTCAGCAAGGAGCTGCAGAAAACTGCAGTTTCTGCTAATGATGCCAAGCTGTGAAATCTGACAATGATGTATCGCTCTTCATTCCATCCTGTATAAAGTATAAAAACCTAAATCTCTTGCAAGGCCCTGGATATCTGAGTGTTGACTAATGCCTGAAGCTCATTGTGCTACCTTACCAGTGAAAGTATATACTATACTTGAACACAAGGAAACAAATGGAATGAAGTTGAAGAAAGAGATTTTACTATAGACTAATATTCATTTTAATAGCTTAGATTCCAAAGGCACACTTGGACATGAGGCACATTTTTAAAGAGGGAAAATGTAAGCCTGCACCACAGGAAGAGTTATGAGTCTATAGATAACCTGCCATTGTCATTCCCCTCCACATTGTTCTCGATTTGTGCACACTTCTTTGGTCAAGTAGCCGAGCAGTGGCTGAAGTCTGAGTATGAGTTCAATTACGGAATAAATTCAATTAAAGAGAAACTGAATTTGTTGTTCAGTCCCCAAAATATCTGAGTATTAACAACTCCTTTGCATTTACAAAGCCACGCACTTATACACACACCAAGGGGGCTCTTGTGCACCTGGTCAGTTTAGACTTAATGTCAAAATCTTCTGTCTCAGCTGGAGGCTTTTTTGTGGATGTGACACTGCTAGATGACATGCACCGAGCGTTCAGTTGCGCAGTGGGAACCTTCTGTCCCAGCTAGGCCGCCCTCGAAAACTTGTCTCCACTTTCACTTCTGCTGCAAAACTGCTTAACTCTTTCCCTCCTGGAGTACACATGCTGGAACATATAGACAGGAAAAGGTAGCATGCAAGATGCAGAGAAAAACTAAGGCTTGAACCTTTTAGAATACCAACGCTGCATCTAGCATACTGCTGACTAAGATGGACTGATATCTTATATTTGTGCCTGCATGCATCCTGCACCCACACGGCGCCTAATTCCCTCCTACATCCGGCCTCTCTGCCTGTCGGGCAGACTTGCTCTGCTATTTAAAAATCATGCCATGTGTTAGCTCACACACGGGAATCATTCGCCGAGCCGGCTGGTGCAAAGCAGTCAGGCACTCTTTGCCAGAACAGGAGGCTGAATGCAGAAGAGTGCTCATAGTGTAGGTCGATACATCCTTTACCCAGCATCCCGAAGAGCCTGGGCCAGATGGGGAAATTATCCTTCCTTCCTAGGATAATTCTCAAGCACCTGATCTACACCTTAAGGTGAAAAGTTGTTCATGTACCCTTAGCGGTTGAGAGATAAGCAAAGTTGTGTTTACTCACTCAGCCTTGCGTTCACTTCCCAGGACGTCGCTGTGTCTCTGGATGACTTGAGCAGCAAAGTTGACTGCAGCATCGCCTGCTGAATGGAATGACATTGTTTGCGCTCATTCCCTCTGTTTCTCTCCGCCTCGTTCTGCTGTCTCCCTCTATCTCTCCCTCCCTCTCCCTCTCCCTCTCCCTATTCCTCAGTGCGTGCTCGCTGGCTCTTCAAACTGCACAGCTCAGCAGTGTTCCCCTACTGCCGCAGCAGCTCCTGCATGAACGAGTGTGCCGTGACTTTTAAAGGGGAACGCAACCTGGAGGGTCAGCGTGCACCTCAGCTCCCTCCCACTGCCACCACCATTACCCTCCACCCCCTCGGCTGCATCAGCTGGACAAGACGCTCCTCAAAAAAAAAAAGAGGGGGGGTGGTGGTGGAAATGTGTGTGAAGGGGGTGCATGTATGGAGGACACCAAATCCAAATCTCCTGCTCTCCATAAGTGCTCCGGATAAAGGAGTGACCCTTTTTGAGAGTGAAGTGTGCAGGAACATCCATCATTGCAGCTGACACTGGCCTAAATCCACATAATGCATCTATGCTTAGAGTGGTTTGGCAGTCAGGGCTTAAAATATGAAGATACATTCAAAGTTCCATTCTTTATCCTTCCTTTCTTTCTCTGCTTTACTTTTGGCCAAAGCAATAGAAGGAAAAGGAACGGGGAAATACGAAACTTCGTTTTACCAGCATCTTAAGAAACTGGATCCAGGTACGTCCAAGGTGTATCAGGAACCAGCAGGTCGATGGTCTGCGAGTGAAAGAGATCCATTACCAGAGGCATGCAACATAATATCTGACATAGGAAGATCACAAAGCATTTTGACAATCAAGATGATTGTAGTGTGCTCTCATGTTCAATGCTAAAAGTTGCTTGGCATGCAACTGAAATTCTGACACACACACACACACACACACACACACACACACACACACACACACACACACACACACACACACACACACACACAAAGCAGTAAATGTTATTCATTTGGTTTTATTGCATGAGTGAGAACACTTAAGGGTTTGATTTTCTCCAGGGATTGTCAATCAATCCCATCTTCATTGGCTTCATATCAGTAGTGCTGCATCTGCTGCATTCCTGCAGCACAACCACTGCTGCTTCACCACACTCTTAGAACTTATACCTGATCAGGTAAAGGGGGTCTGGACTCTGTTAAAGTGACTTCAAGGAATGGGATATGTCTCTGTACAGTGGTGACCTGCAAGCAAAAGTAAGCCAGTGGGTTGATTACATTCTTGCTGATCTTCGTCCTTTATCATTTCTGCTTACCTTTTCTTTTTGAATGAAAATTTATGAATGCATAAATACAACATAATGATATTGTGTTTTGTACATAATCATTTTATAATCCAATGTTTATCAAAGTTCATGAAATATTGGTGACCGTTCTGTATAAGCCAATATAATTCCATTGATCCTACCCATGCATGGCCACAGTCCCTCATGCTCACTTGCGTTCATAGTCAGGTGTTCTAGCTTAACTGCACCACTGCAGCTACATCGTTCATGTTCACATCCTGCGTATATTTTGACAGCTTTTCACCCTTGCATACCCTCCCTTAGTGGCACACTTCAGTAATGGCATCTCCATTGATAAATAAAACAGAAGTGAAGGCCCTTTTACACGGCTGATCACATTACCTAGCCTCATCTGACACTCTGAGTCAGCTGTTACAGCGTCCTCTCTAGTCTTGCTGCATACACGCATGCATTGGCTCGAGAACAGCTGCCGTCTCCATGCAGATGTACTGTATTGTAGCTGTGTGTGTGTTTAATTTGTTTGTGTTATAATATCTTACAGTGACCAAACCTATTTACACTGTGATTAAAGTTAGCAGTATTACTGCAGCAGTGTGTGCTGCATGAAGCTCCTGCAAACTATGCATTCTCTATTGGAGTCATTGGTTGCAGGGGTGATTTATATAAATTAATAATGAGATACACCAGAGTCAGCAGGCAGGCATGTTTGCTGCATGTGCTGCTTTGATGCGGTTTATTTTTCCAGCCTGTCGGCTGGGCAAGCCACATTGATTTTATACACTTCCCAGCAGTTCTCCGTCACTCAGTCAGGTTAGTGGTTTAACCGATCCAAAGTGTTTGAACAGTCTGTCTCCACTTGGGCCTGACAGAGACAGCTGCCACACAAAGAATACGGCTCCAGCATGATCCCCTCTGCCTCTCACAACCAGCTGAGAGTGTTAAAGAACCGATATGGGTCTGCCGTTAGTCAGTTGGTTAGACTAGCACAATTCATTCACGAAGCCAGTGCCTCTTTGATGACCTCATTTTTTGGAAGCAGGGCAAATTGCTCTCTAGGCCAAGACTGGAGCGACACACACACACACACACACACACACACACACACACACACACACACACACACACACGCACACTTGTTTTATTATCCGTGAGAGGACCTTACACTGATAATTAATAATGCAACTAATTAATGCTATGCTACACTTAAAATCTAATTCTAACAGTAATCTCAGTAATCAGAAGGCAACTTCCAGCCTACTTTTGGTTGTGCAAATAACTTAAATGTCCAAATGTCTATAGGGATAGGAATATTTGACATAATAATTGACCATGGGTACAATTGGGCTGTGTTTGTGTTGAGGTACATACAGTACAGAGTATATATGTATATATATTGCTCTATAGCCTGATATGACAACACACATAATCATTTTTTCCAGCTGTATTTACTCAGTGCAACTAATAGCGGACAAATAAAAGATAAAATGGCAACAATTCAAAATACAATAAAATAAAATAAAATAAAAAAAAGCCAGAATTACTGAAATGGTTAAAAGACCTTGTAAACTAAGTGTAACCAATCACCTTCTCCAATGCACACCAAGCTTATTCGCTTACACCTGTGATCAACAGTAATTATTCTGATTAGTTCAGCATAAATACAGCTAGTCGTAGACCATTCCAGTGCTTGGAATTATAACTGAAAGCAAACAATTACCTATGGGTGGCAAAGCAGTATCAAAAGATCTCAGGGACAAAGTTGTGAACAGGCTCAAGTAAGAAGATTGAAACATTATTCACAGGATTTATAAATCCAACAGTTAAGTCCATAATCAAGAAATGAAAGGTGTCTGGTACTACTAGGATTCTTTCCACACCAGGCCGTCCTTCCAAACTGGATGGAAGAGTGAGAAGGAAACTGGTCAGAGAGGCTACCAAGAGGCCTAAATCAACTTTAAAGCAGTTACAGGAAATTTGACAAGGAGTGGCTACTGTGTGCATGTGACAACAATTTCACAAATATTCCACAAATGTGGCTTGTATGGGAGCGCTGCGAGAAGAATGCCACTTGTCATCTTATGGCCACATCACATTTCAATTGAGCTTTTTCCACAATGTGAGAAGGTGGTAGCATCCTGTTGTGGGGTTCTTTCTTGTCCTTGTGTAGCCTAGTCAGAGCCCAGACTGAAGCCTAGTCAAACCCCACTGAAACCCTCCATTCGATTTAAGTGAGCTTGAACCATTCTGTAAAAAAGAGTGAACAAATATTGCACAATCAGGTGTGCAAAATTGGTAGAGAAGTATCCCAAAGTGGTTCCATAAAGTACGAACACTGGGTGGTGGTGATCCTTCCAGCAGCTCAGTGATTACTTTTCTTTTTCTTTTTTTTTCTCCAGTGCAGGTGGATGAGACTCATATGTCTGGATGAAGTTCATTTGCTGCTATGTTGCCTGTAAGCTGTAGCATTAGGCAGGTTACACTGTAAAATTTTTACTGTAAAATTTACAGTAACTAACTGGTAGCAGAACAGCCAGTAAGTTACTGTAAAATTTAAAGTAACACAGTAACCTTTACTGTAAATCATTTACACAGCATGTTACTGTTATTTTTTGGCGGTATAATACTGTAGTAAATTAAAGTACATACTGTCTGGCAGATCTACTGTATGTTACTGTATTTCAATAATATCCCCAGTATAATACTAAATTTAAAATGTATTTATTTATTTTTGTTTTGACCTGTTTACTCTATGTTACTGTATTGTGGTACTACCCCCCAGTACAATGCTGCAATGCTGTATTTTTACAGTAAGCCACTGTGTACAGACATTGTTACTGTATGTTACTGCAAAGCGCACAGCTTTTTGGGAGTTTTTGAGCGCAAATTTTATCTGGGTGTAGGAGGTGTGATTCAGCGCAGACTGGAAGCAGGCCCAAGCAGCCATTGTCTGGTAAGGGAGCTCTTCCGAGTTAATAGTTATACAGTAATATACAGTTATACAGTAAATTTCAAAGTTCTCTCTAAAGGCCTACAGCTGGTGGTTATAGATTTATTTCAGCAATATATATATATATATATATATATTTTTTTTCTTTTCTGTGATCTGTGTGTAAATGAAATCATTTACCTCTTCAATTAAATATTAAGCAGTTCGTTGAAGTCTAGAGTGGCTGGTTCCCACATGCCCATGGTATTACATGTGACATTAACATATCAAGGGAGAAGCAGAGATTTCACAAATGTTCTCAATGTGGTTTGTTTAAAAACAACATCTTATTGTATTTCTGTGTACATTAAAAGATGTAGTAGAGTGCATATATGCTATAGACCTTCAGAAGATGCTTGTAAGAAGAGTTTCTCTTTATGCTGCATTCCTTCTAATAATGTTTAACGACAGGGGATGTAAGCTGCCATAGGATTAAAAAAACCCCATAATTTCCATAATAACATTCCTATGACCTTTCCCTGTCCACTGTAAAAACTAAAGGTCCAAGAAAGACACACAAGCTTCTACAATTTAATCCATTACATTTACACCAAATGGACCAGAACCTCTCGAATGAGGTCCATCTCAATCTATGAGATAATGCTAATATTTGGCATAGAATCTCTCTCTTTGGAACATCATAATACCGGATTTTCAGCTTTAAGATATCACAGGACAGATCTGCTGCTTTGCAGAACATATCAACAGAGAACATTTTGCAGTAGCACATTTAAAGAGACAGTGCACCGTCGCCTGGTGTGACCTGGGGGAAAACAGATTTACATAAATGTCACACAAATGGGCTCTGTTCTAATCTATGTGCTTAACGAACCTCTCAATTCCTCTAAACTATACACAAAGCCATTCCTGTTCTGATAGACACTTTTAAGACTCATACAGCCCCTTTTATTGCTTTATTGAACTTTATCAACTAATATTCCAATAATTAAGTGTCTTCAGAATGTTTTGTTTTTGTGTTAGTGAAATGATACAATAGTTAGTTACCTACATTACATGTCTCTAATGCATTTTATATAATTTTTGCAAAACAATCTAGTGGGAAGGAATTAAAGAGTAATATTTACCTTTAAAGTCTAAGATTTCATGTTTACTTTGTATTTGTAAGGTTGTACCATAACTAATAACTTACTAACTTACCAGCACTTGGGAAAACCATCATTTTGCCTAATTAATAATAACTGTAGTAGGAGTAGTAGTAGTAGTAGTAATACTAATAATAGTAATAATAATAATAATAATCAATTATGAGGAGTGGTGGCCCGGTGGTGTGGTGCTAGCTTACTTATCTGAGGGTCGGGGTTCAAGCCCCACTATCACCGGGTTGTCACCGCTGCCCCCCAAGTGTAGGTAACTGGGTTATCAAAGGCCAACCATGTCTCTCACTGTCTGTGGTGAGAGGCAGGTAAAAGAACCATTGCTGTCATTCGTAAAGCGTAGGCCATTGGGTTGCCGTCAGTGTATTTCTGCCCTGCGATGGCCTGGCGAGCTGTCTAGGGTGTACTCTGCCCTCGCCCAGAGTCGGCTGAGATGGGTACCAGCCTCTCCCGACCCTAATTAGGATTAAATAGTTCAGAAAATGAATGAATGAATAGTAATTTATTTATAATAATAATGGTGATGATGTTGACGATGATGATGATGATTATTATTAATAAAAGAAGTAAAAAATTAATTCTCTGTAATTTTTTGGTTAAAATGTATTCAACAATGCTATTGCAGGCAATGAGAACAACAACAACAAAAAAAATTCCATATGGTTTGAAGTTGAATCATGCTATACAAAAGTAAAAAATTTGCAACACCTTTCAATTTTTCTGAAAAATTGGTATTTTCAGTGTTTTTGTTTATTAGCCATACTTTTACCTCAACATACTTGTACAGTATAGAATATAATAATACAAAAAGATTTTGGACCTAAATGTTATGACACTATCAGTAATTAATCATAGACCTTGAACACTTTCCTATATGTATAAAATTGTTCATTTAACATTTATTATATATTGTTTTTAATATGTGGATCCTGTAATGTTGATATTACTGATAAGTTATGTATTGTTTTATCTTACAGTGATTACAGTGATTTTTTTTGTTTCAGATAAGGGAAATGACTGTAATATCATAACCCCATGTTTAATTATTACATTTTAATCTTAATGACATTATATTGTATATAATTATGTGTGAAATACAGAAATAGATATGATTGTTGTTAACTGATGACAGATGTTCCAATTAAAGGGACGTACTGTATTCAAGCTCTTTCTATTTCATTTCTGTTCTAATCTCTGATACTTTACACTATAGACTGAATCTCCCTCATCATCATGAAAGCAGGTGTAGCAGAAAGAAAAGCTCTTCTATAGGGACTTTATGCCATTGTGTCTGTGCTGTACTATATGGATCATCTTGTACAGCTTCTGTAAATCATCACAATATTTTAGCTGGACTTGTACGCCATAAGATACCTCATTTTAAATACAAACGGAACACCTTGCGCAATATATTTTTCCTCCTTCAGATGTGTGTGTGTGTGTGTGATTTCTCTACGCTATTATGTTGTGTCTGAGTGTTTGTCCTGTCCTGGCTTGAGTACAACTTTGCCATTTGTTAATGTCAGAAATATGGTGTGGATTTCAGAACACCTCCCTCTGTGATCAGGATGTTGAAGCAGCAGTTTGTCATAGTGTAATAATCTCAATGGAAAGGCTTTGCTCGAAAATCACTAAGAATGCCTTCAGTTCAACCGTGATATAATTAGACAACAGGCTTATGCACAGGAAAAGAGGTTTATCAAGAATTTATAAAGCGTATTATACACCACTCACCTTGTTGGGATCCTTTATAGTATGTATAATGTTTATTGTTTTCATCCTTTTACATACAATTTTACTGTTACTTGGTCCCATAAACATGTTTATACCCAAAATGTGACTTAACCTCCTTTGTGCTCTGACACCTTCTATTCTACGAATATTCAAATATGACACTACATGATATCACAGCACCAATTTGTAATATATATTTGGATGAATCACAGAATACCACATTATTACTGAAGTTAAACACTATTAGAAGTAAAAAAACACTGGTTTATTTTTAATGTGTATTTTTATTGTGTGAGTTGCCGTTTTATTGGTAATTACAAGGGCAGACCAAATAAACCTGCAACTTGGTATAATTCTATTGCTGAGAAGGTAAAACACTGAGGAAAGGAAATGCATCAACTGATTCAAGGACCAAAGATAAACTATGACCTGAATAAAGGTACCTGCAGTTTTGTCCTATATGTCTTTAACTGGCACCAGCATGTCCAGTATGTGCTGAGAAAATGCCACTCTTGATAAAAAAAAAAAAAAAAAAAAACAATAAAAATAAAACCCACACAAAATAAAAGCAATAATAAATTATAAGAATCTGAATTTTAAGAAATAGTTCTATATGCTTTATTTATTTATTTTTTCGATGGATTCTTTTCCCTTCGGGAGCCCAAGGAGACTGCAGCAAATGAACGCTGGCTGTCCACGGCCACCATGCGATCCACTACAGCCATGTTTTAATGCTGATTGCCTCTCTCTTTCAGCAGCAATGCACCACTCAAGTCCTGCAGGCAATTTGACAAATGAGCTGCAATAATAGCAGAGGTGCGCGTGCACTGCAGCAAGTTTCCCACACTGCACACATTTCTAATGACTGAGATCACTGCATGAAAGTTCATAGCGATGCACAAGAACATACATACACCTACCTTCATGTATTTATACAGGCTATGCCCTCTCTCTCTCTCTCTCTCTCTCTCTCTCTCTCTCACACACACACACACACACACACACACACACACACACACACACACACAATCTACAAAGCTCACCTTGCTCCAAGCTGTATTGCACCTGTACTGATGCACTGCTTTTTACATAAAGCTGTTACATTTCCTTGTGAGGATGTGGAATCATGCTTTAAAAGGAATTTGTGATTTAATAAAAAAAAAAAAAAAAATGGACAAATCAGTTCAAAGAATTAGTGATATGTGACTCAAAATCAAACTGAATTCTGAAATATCACTTTGAGGATCTTTAGCTTCACAATAAGATATTAAATTAATTTAGCTGTAGAAAATGTATGAAAGATTAGACAGAATATTTCGGTACCAGAAACATGACGTTTCTGAGCAATAAAAGAAAAGCTTTAATTCATAGCAGTATAAAATATAAATATTTTAATCCCACTTATATGTTTGTCACTTATACAGTAGGATCATAAATTAGATCAGCTGATCCCACTGTGATGACTTTCAGTTGTACAGTACAGTAGAATATCAAAGACACTAAGCAAGATATTCAAGCCTAAATAGAATAGAAATTAATACTTTAAACCATTTTGATAATTTTCAGTTATAATGTGTGGTACCAAATTCCATTTCCTGGCAAATTTTGTAAGCAAATAATACATGAAGCAGAATGGAATACTTCAGTCCCACTTGGATAATTTTAAGCTTTACAGTTCAGTATGAAAGTCACCCAATAGCAAGCTATTTATAAATAAATAGAATAAAGTAGAATGCTTTGATCACACATTAATATTTTTCAGCTATATCGTAGTGTATTAAAGTCACTCGGCTACAAGGTATTTGTAAGTGAATAAAATAGAATTAAATAGAATATTTCAGTCCCAATTTGATGTTTCCCAGCTATACTCTATAATATTAAATTACATTAGATGCCAGATTTTTATGAGTACTGTAAATAGATCACAATAAGATTAATAATAATAAAAATAACTTCAATCCTACTCTAATGATTATGAACTTTACAGATCAACATTAATGTCACTTAGCTGCAAGGTACTTATGAATGGACAGTTTGCCATAGTGAGCCCAACTGCCATAGTGGGCCAACAGCAGCTGTATGCAGAGGAATGACTGCACTTCCTGACGCATCAGGCACTCACTCACCTTGACGTAAACTGGGGGAGCAGAGCTTTAGCTGCTGTAGGAGAAAGCGCAGGCTGGGGGCTGCCTGATGGGACACAGTATTGATTGCCCTGAGATGGAGAGATTTTAAAAGGCTGGCGGAAAAAGAGGAGGAGTAAGCGAGGTGCTCGCAGCAGCATTTGCATGCCTCCCCCCCCTGCAGATATCAGCACGCTCAGCATTATTGTGTTGGTGCTGTGCAGGAAAATGTGAATTTCACATACAGACAGCTGAGTGCTGGGTAATTTAATTCTGCAGCCGGCTTCTCTGCCAGCAACGTAAAGTGAGCCATGTTACCTTCAAACAGACTCGACCTTTCATCCTCACCCCTGAGGACGATGGATAAATGCAATGAAGAAAATAAACATGAAACATAATGCATGGAATTGCATGAACACAATGATAAATAAGTGCAGATATTTAATGAATACTTTACTGGAAAAAAAAATCTGAAACCCCAAATCAAGAATATTGCAATATGGGCTGATAATAAGCACACACACACACACACACACACACACACACACACACACACACACACAATCTTTATTTCTATCATTGTGGGAACATTCACTGGCATGATACATAATGCATTCTCTAATCCTTACCCTAACCTCAAACATCACAACTAAATGCCTAACCCCAGACTTTACCCTAACCCTAACCTTAACCTAATTCTAACCTCAAACCTAAAACCAAGTCTTAACCCCCAAACAGACCTTTGAAGAAGTGATGACCGGCCAAGATGTCCTCTTTCTGTTGGTTAGAAACATATTCCATTCCTCAGTACGTAGCAAGTAGAAGCAAACACACACACACACACACACACACACACACACACACACAATATTAACAAAACGATATTTATAATATTTACAAGATTTTTCACAAATGTCCTAGGATTTAACACTGTATACCTTTATGCTGTAAAGACACAGACTCAACAAATTTGTGTAAAACAAGATTCACATTAGATCAAATCCTTTGAAGACTCGTGGAAAACTCTGGTCTTTTGTACAAAGGAGCTAACATAGTAAATATTACAAATTTGCTTATATTTAAATTCAAAGAGAAGCAAATAAGCAATAATAATTTAGATAATGAAATTAATAATTTAAATAAGAACGTCAAAACTGTGAAACATTTTGAATATTAAATAGTCATCATGTAGCACATTTCACTTTTTTGTTTTTGAAATTTTCTGTTTCAGTAAAAAAGTAGTTATACGTAATATAAAATTGTGAGTAGTTATGGTAGTCAATAACATTACTCTAAACATCACACCATACAACATATACAACAAATCCCTTGGCATGGAATTAATTATATGCCTAAATAAATCTCCCTGCTAATCTTTACTCACTTCCATCTCATTCATTTTTAAAGCCTGGTCAAACTGTATGTGCTAGATTAAACACAGGGAGGCAGTAAAGTGCTTTCCCTGCAGCTTCTTCATCCTTTTTCAAATGCCTACAGCTTCAAATTAGAGTTATAATTTAAGCCCCCAATCTTGCGGTTATTGCAGTTCCAATTCTGGGAACAATGCACAGTAAAATGAATCAGTATAAGCAAATGACTTCTCAAATAAAGTCTCAGCTTATTATCAGTCTACTCCTTCTTTGCACAAGCAAACAATTTAAAATAGAACTTTTTTATTATTATTAAAAAATCCCCAGCTAATTATATGAACACAAATAATGCTAATAATCTTTGAAATGATTAAATCTTCAAATTTACACTGAGACAGAACTTCTTTGGTCATTCTTACGGATCAGATGTCTGAATATAAAATTGTAGTTATTAGAAATGTATTTTTATTAGCCCTACAGAAAATGAACAAATGTACCCAGATCACATGAATACACAGTATACCCATTCACTAATGCTCAAATTTCACATTAAAACCTCAACTATACTCTTAAAAAAAGAAGGAGACACCCTAGCCAGGTAGCCTAGCTTTTCCAGGTGACCTTTTCACATCTTGTGAACATGTTTTATGTTTGATTCACTGATTTTCACATCATTTACAGCATGCTGTTTTATTCTTCCATGTAAATCATTCATATATACAATAGGTCACATGGTTTGATTTTTCACACATATTCCCTTAATTATTCAAATGTTGTCATATGTCTTTCCATAAATTCAGATTTGAAATTTCAGGGCATAAACCCATGTCAAATGTAATTTGTATGATATATATATATATATATATATATATATATATATATATATATATATATATGGGCAGCACGGTGGCGCAGTGGTTCCGCCTCACAGCAAGAAGGCCTGGGTTCAAGCTCGGGCGTTTCTGTGTGAAGTTTACATGTTCTCCCCATACTTGCGTGGGTTTCCTCTGGGTACTCTAGTTTTCTCCCACAACCCTAATTAAGATTAAGTAGCTTAAAATATGAATGAATATCAGAAGTTTTAATGTCAGACCAAGTTTCATCTGGACCTGATTTATGCACTTGGTGGGATTTTAATTTAAACATAGGAAGTCCCATTTTGTGGGAGTGTGGTAGTACAGCAGGCCCAGCAGGGGCTGATGTGTATTTTATTTTTATGGCTTGGTGGAGGTTTGAGTTCTCTTTGCGCTTTTGGACAGCTTGTATTTTAATGTGGTGGCCCTTTTTGCGCTCAAAATCTGTATTTTGCAAACTTATACCAAAGCACATACTTTTTAACATTAAAATAAATAAACATTATTACATTATAAACAATTTTAACATTAAAATAAATAAATAAATCATGAAATTCTATATTGTGAGTGATTTTATATATGAAATAAGAAACCTGTTTATGATATACAGTAAAAATTGTACAATGTACAATACATAAAAAGTGTGACTCAGAAGGATGACAGAATGGATTAGTCTAAATATCGTCGGTGACTGTGAGATTACCTCATGTTGCATTTCCTTTAGGCAAACCTAAGGTCAGAAGAGTGACAAAATTCACACCCGCATACCTCAAGCCTGACATCTATTTCTGAAAAGAAAGAGGCGCTTGTGCTGAGATCTCTGGAGGCTCTGCTGGGGAAACATAGAGAGAATGAGTCACCAAAGCTGAGGACTGCATGTGTGTGGTAGCAATGAGGTGGCCAAAACCACGGACAACCAAACAGGACGGTACAGAGATGGCGTGTGTCCTCTGAAGGATTAAGGCTTCAAATACATGACTACTGTGCAACGGCCAGGATTATAAAAGTACACTGAAGCAAAAACTTCATCTTTTCATAGCAAATGTGTTCTGTATTCTTGGAAACAAATGTTATATGTAAAACTCTAAGGGTAGTCTGGGCTGTCTTTCTGGGAAATTGTTTTTTTGTGGAACCCATCTAAGAACCTAAACAACTCCCTCTTAAAAAAATGCATTTTACTATAAGGGTAGGTATAATACTTAATATTCACAATGAATATTCTGCTTATTATAAGAATCTTAAGATTCCTCGATCCTACAGTGTAGTGTAAATATTCCTGGATAAAATAGTTTAAAAGGAAGGTTTAAAAATGTAATTGTGGGTGTATCCTCAAACAGGACAATAATCTAAATATAAATAAACAGAAAAATTATTTGCAAGGTCATTTATGTTCATTCATTCATAAATTTATGAACCGCTTAATCCTAATTAGGGTCGCGGGGGAGGCTGGCGCCCATCTCAGCCAACTCTGGGCGAGTGCAGAGCACACATTGGACAGCTCGCCAGGCCATTGCAGGGCATGGTCAATTATGTTATTATAGACTATTTTGTATTTATGATGCGTTTAATTAATTTATTGTTAATGACTGAACTTTACCTCACTCATCATCCATAACTCATTTGCTGGACCGGTTAATAATACTAGGCTCACGGGGAGCCTCTCTCAGCTGACACTGGGCAAAGGCAGCGCACACCCTGAACAGCTCGCCAGACAATCACAGTGCAACACACACACACACACACAGCCATTCACACTTCCACCTAGGGTCAATTTGGAACAGCCAGTAAACCTAATGTGCATGTAAGAGAAAACCCATGCAAGCACAGGGAAAACATGCAAACTCCATACAGAAACGCCCAAGGTGGATGTGCTGACTGTGTCACTCTGAATTTTGCCTAACATACTAAATGCCTTATTGTTAAATTAAATCCGGGTATGTCATTTATTTTGTCCAAATTTTAAGTTAACTTTTGCAATCCACTTTATATATGATTGGCTCAAATTCTGTAGAACTAGAATGTGGGTACAACTTGCCTCATTCTTGCGCAGGTCGACTTGATCCTTCCTTTGGTGGTCTCCTGGAGCATGCAAAGCAACTGGGATTAGGAAGAGTTATTCGGTGTTATTGTGCGTGTCATCTTTATATGAGAAAATTGAATAACATTGTTAATGCTCCGAGGTATTTCTGAATCGATAACATTTTATGTGCAGGAGCACCATTAATGTGATACACAATAGTAGGTATCAAAAACAAATGCTGTCATCAACTAAAGCAAAGAGGGTGAAATACCCACCCCTGTCTTCCCTTTCTGGGATAGTGGGCATGCTATTGTTACTGGTGTGTCATTCCTGATTGGGAAGTTGCGTATCTATGATGTGCGCAGCCAGTCTGAACACAAGGGGACACTAAAGCCTTTTTAACACTCCACAGCACCTCTGATTCCTAATACTCTTAACAATATTACAAGTAGACTACTCGGTCTCTCCACTGCACAGGCCTCCTCATCATAGTGCATTTATATAATGTCTCAGACTAACCAAATTATCTTCTTGCAAAAACAGGTCCTCTTTTGATTTCTTCCAGGATATGAGACAGTTGCGAACAACAGTCTTTTGCCAGGAAGGTGTGTCAGTCTTGTGAAAGGTTTGAGGATGAGTTCAGCAGGCCTCCAGACAGTTTGGACTGTGGTAATGAGCCTGGCTGCCTGTTGAATCATTATGAAAAGCAGCCACTTGGTCTGCATGCAGGGAAATGCAGTGAGTCAACACAAGGGAGGCATGAGAACAGGTGGGCAGAAGTGGTAAAGTAGTCATCATCATCAACGCGTATGTTTGGGGATACACCTGTAACTCAGTAGCCCACAGTCCTATTGTTTTCTTCAAGCAAACACGAAGAGCTAGCAAATATTCACATAGTCATACTCCGATCAGCTCTGGATAATAAATTTTTATTCAAATATTTAAGAAAATTTAGGTGTGGACTACTAAAGGATTAAAACAGGAATGGAACTTGGACAATTTGCCCATAGGTGATGATGGTGTTTCATTCAGTGTGGCTATATGCATCCTTAATTACCCAAGAAAATACTTACTGTAATTTTTATTTTTTTGAGGGTCACTGTTATTATGAAATTTGCATTTCTACCTACAATCTTTCTGTGACTTGGGAATAAACATGCACCTGTAGAGTACAGTTTTCTCAGGGTGTAAGCCACATTTATTTATCTATTTATCTATCTATTTATTTGTTTGTTTATTTATTCATTATTTATTTACACTGATAGCATAATGATTAGCATGTGCACTTTACAGCAAGAAGGTCCTGGGCTCGAGTCCCGGGGCTGTGTGGAGTTTGCGTGTTCTCCTCACACTTGCGTACATTTTCTCCGGGTATTCTGGTTTCCTCCCACAGTCCAAAGCCAATCACATTAGGCTAACTGGCGGTTCCAAATTGCCCCTAGATGTGAGTGAGACTGTGAATGGTTGTCGGTGTGTTGGACCTGCAATGAACTCGCAAGCTGTTCAGGGTGTACCTTGCTTTTGCCCAGTGTCAGTTGAGATAGGCTCAGCCTCCTCGCATCCCTAGTAGAAGGATTAAGCGGTTCGGCAAATGCGTGAGTGAGTGAGTGAGTAAGTGAGTTATTTAAACTGCCTGATCTTACTAGGGATGTGGGGAATCTGGAGCCTATCTCAGCTGACTTTGGGCGAAGGCAGGGTACACCCTGAACAGCTTGCCAGTCCATCCCACGGCCAACCATTCACACTCACATTCACGCCTAGGGGCAATTTGGAGAGCCGATTCCTATCCATCTCTTTGGACTGTCGGAGGAAACTGGAGAACCCGGAGGAAGCCCACTTAGGCATGGGGAGAACATGCCTGTTCCACACAGAAGCATCCTCAGGGAAACACCTTGTCGTAGTGTTAGGAATAGAAACATTCTTCGTTGAATCTCATTTCAGTGCACCACAAGTATTTTATTTAAATGACACACATCCTACTGCACAAACCTAAGAGTAGCATAAACTATTTCCATGCATGGGAAATATATTGTTATGCAAGATTGACACCATTTCATACAGAAACCCGGGCCTTTTTTGGAACATTAGAGATTTGGGACGCAGCTGGGTGGGCGGGGCCTTAGCAGCTGGGGCTATTTGACCACGTGACGTTAGGGCTGGTTCTTTGGTTGTAGCAGCCATCATATCACCCTAATACAAGTCCTATTAAAAAAAGCAGAGGAAGCAGGAGGACAGCCATGGGTTTGCACGGGAATACAATTTAAAAGAAGCCTCGATAAACGCTGCCAGGCTTATGTTTATGCTTTTTGGTGCCTAGGCTACAACAGTTGCAGGTAAGTGTGTGTGTGTGTGTGTGTAAACTGCGTGTAAACTGCGAGGCTTTTGTCGGACTGGGATGTGTGTAGCCAAACATTACATGCATCATATAGCACAAGCAAGAAAAAGCCAGTGTGTTGACAGACGCAGCACTGTATCAAGCCATGCTGCTGAAAAGGCGACACGGTAACGCGGTGACGCCACTTTGTTACAGCTTTTGTCTGTAAATATAAACAGCGAAGTCGAACGTACGGACACGAGCACTTCCTGTAATCGAGGAGGTACGTTTCACCTTAACAACAAGGAAATACTAGAACCATTGTATTCCATGGTGATGATTTCGAGCCGTTGAAACGACTTAAAAGCCGAGGTGTTTGTCATGGTAGCGTCTTTGTGTCATTAGATCGCGTTCCTCCTTGAACAGGTAGGTGCGCGCATTCAGAAGAGCGCAGTTTGTGGTGATCTTGAACGCTGCACGGGAGATTAAACCATGCCTCCTGTTGCTGCTTTCGTAAATCCAACTCTCTACCATGATAAATATCACACCTGCTCGACTAATGAGGCCATTACTAGCCTAGCTGTTTTGTAGAGAAGAGTGTTTTGGCGACTACCCAGTTAAAATAATCCATGTGAACACATGCTCTTGGCTACCTGATGTGCTGGGTGATGCGTTTGGGGAAACACGCTGCGTTCAAGGGCTCCCACGAGTAAGATATCCAAGAAGTTTTACTTCTAACAAATATATATGGTATATGGTAACAGCCCATTGGACATATAGCATCAATAGCAATACAGCAATGTTAAAAGACCTTTAACATACTAGTGAGTACACTGTTTGAGACTGTGTTTTTTTTTTTTCTCGTATTTTTTGAACAGTGTTGCAAAACGAAAATACCGGTTACATGCTTCACTTTCGTTTTGAGTTGGTGGGAGTCGAACCCATTCTGTTTAGTATCGCGTTTCACCTTATAATTTAAAAATACCAGGGTTTAATACTCATTTGCTGAACCGCTTAATCCTGTTCGGGTTGCGGGTTGACACTGGGCAAAGGCGGGGTACACCCTGTACAGTTCTCCAGTCTGTTGTAGGGCCAACGCATACACAGCTATTCACACTCACACCTAGGGGCAATTTGGAAAAGCCAGTTAGCTTAATGTGCTTGTCTTTGGACTGTGGGAGGAAACCGGCGTACCCGGAGGAAACCCATGCAAGCACAGAATGAGCATGTAAGCTTCACTTGTCCTTGGTGAGCCAGGAAATCGAACCCAGGGCCATCTTACTTCATGGCGGACGTGTTAACCCTTACCCCACCCTGCCACCTGTTGTTTAATACAATTAATCGAATCAAATTGTTCTTAATCTGCCCTTATATATTTAATGTTATGTATTTTATTTGTATTGAATTGTAAAGCACCTTGTGATTTATTATTATTATTATTATTTTATTTTTAAAAATCTGTGAAAGGTGCTATAAATAAAATTTACTTACTTAAAGATTTTTAGTCTCAGACTGAGCTTTTGATGGACACCAGTGTTTCCAGACATTTCAGTCAGTTGCTTCTTCTTTCAGGCTAGAAGTTGCATCAGTAAGTGAGCATCTTCACCACTATCCATAGACCTGATAAGATGAGGGTGTTTAGTCTTTCCTGTCACTGATAACATGTCGGTTTGAAACTGAGCCACAAGCAGCCATGAATGACTTATTTACGAGAGTTCATGCATGTTGCAGTTTTCCTCTTTTACACTACTGACTGGTTTAAGCTTTCACTGTCTTAAGAGTTAACCAGTCACTAACAACTGAGGTGCCTTTTTGTTTTAATCATTATTAGAGGTACCTTGTGGTTCCTGATTGTTTCACGTAATGTAGGCCAACGTGTTAGCTTAGGGCATGGTAGCGTAGTGGTTAACACGTGCGCCTCACAGCAAGAAGGTCCTGGGTTCGAGTCTTGGCCTCGACTTGGGTGTTTCTGTGTGGAGTTTGCATGTGCTCTCCCCGGTTGCATGGGTTTCCTCGGGGTACTGCCGTTTCCTCCTACAGTCCAAAGACATGCACATGAGCTAAATGGCTGGTCTAAATTGCCCCTAGCTGTGAGTGTAAATGGTCACTTAGTCCAACTAGGATCTTTGGGAGGCTGTGCCTATGTCAGCAGACACTTGGCGAGACCAGACCATCACAGGGCCAACTTGCTCTTGGGGGCAATTTGGAATTAGCCTAATGTGCATGTTTTTTGGACTGTGGGAGGAATCCGAATTACCTGGAGGAAAGCCACACAAACACAACTCCACACAGAAATGCCCAAGCCCGGGACTCGAACCCAGGACCTTCTTGCTTTGACGATGACCTGCTAACCACTAGGCCACAGTGCCAACCAGCACTGTAACTAGCTTTCTCCTAATATATTAATTATAAACCTTTGTTAAAAAATGAATGGGAGAAACTTGTAATAATAAACTCCTGAAGTACATGATAAAGTTTTGATAGTTTCTCCCCACTTTACAGGATGAATTTGAAAAATCTGAACTAGTTAACAAAACAATACCTCTGGGGCTTGATTTCCACAACTGGCACTAGTTCATGTCAGATGGCCTGTTTTTCATTCAAATGAGCCTTGACCCAGATTATGGTGATGTCGTTGCATGTTACTAAAATCTACCATTAAGGCAATATAATTTTTACCTCTGGTCAGACGTGTAGAAGAAAACGTATGCTTATATTTTCTTCTTTTTAGTGACATTTAAAAAAAAGTTTCACTGGTTTTTTACTTAAACAAGGGATAAACATTTCTCTTTTTGCCCGAATGAGCATGTGGACATTTTACTGTATATTAGACCACTGCAGTTTGTTGATACATCCCTAATATGACTTTTTCATTTGTATGTTATTGGCCAGCCATTTAAAAAAAAAAAAAAAAAAAAAAAAATCCTGAGCTGCCTTTAAGCTTCAGCACTTAGCAGGAAAATTACAGGTGTTCATACCAGTTTAGTAAACTCCTATGGTGCAACATTAGTTGTGATTACATTGACAGTAGTGGGTTCTGCTGGTGCCATTTCTGATACTATTTACTGTACTTTTTATATATAATATATGGTATGTGAGAAAAAATAATAAACTATATTATATAGTTATATAGAAAAAACTTTAAAATAATAATAAACTAATAAACTACTTTTTATAATAAAAATATTCTCACATACCATACATTTCGCTCTACTTCGACGTATTGAGCACTGTTCTACAGAGAATCGACTCAGGATTTATATATACACACACACACACACACACATACATATATTTGATTTTATTTACAAGACGTTGGCTGTCAACCTTAATATAAGCCACCATTATAGGGGTGATTTTGTTAAGCTTTACTGTTTACATAATAATAATGTTTCTCAAGAGTGATGTAAAAAAAGGCAAGCTATTACTAAAAATATAAGGATTATAAATGACCTTTTAACTTTAGGCAGAGGCTTGCTCTTGAATTAACATGACCTGTTTCTATGCCTGTCAACCTGAAGTTCTCTCACTTATTGTGACTTTACTGCTCTGATCTCATGGATACCTTTTGTACAGATACTATTTACAGCACATTACACACATTGTTATGACCCTGTTCCCTATTAAAAATGTTAATTATTTTATTGCTTGTTCAAACAATGTGCTTAAGACCAATAAAATTGTTTTTGTACAAGCTTAACATGATGTAAGCTTACAGCAGCATCTCATAGTGCCTTACCCCTCAAGTGCTTTCAATCAGTGCAGCTCTTCAGCTGTGCTTAACGATCTGAGCAGCAGTAGATGTGACAATGATATCTTATTGCCCAACATTATAAAAGTTCAGATCTGTTAATATGTGGGAATACTAGTGTCTCCTTGCATGAAATAAATCAAGAAACGAACAGCTTGTTCACATCAAACAACAATGTTTGTGTGTGTGTATTTTCAGAGGTAGTGTGAACACTTCTCTCTATATTTGCTTTTTTTTAGTGTCTTTCTTACCACCTATTGTGGGGTGTGGGGGGTGGATCTCTGAGACTTTAACCATGTGATGGTTGTTGGTCCCAGATGGGTTGACTTGAGTGTTTCAGAAACTACAGGTCTCCTGAGAATTTCTCATGCAACAGTCTTTAGTGCTTAAGTAGGTTGTTTGATGTGACCATTAACAGAAGCTCTTGACTTGGATCTGCATGATTTTATGCATGTTTCTGCTGCTGCCATGTGTTCCTATTACAGTAAATGAATGGTGAGAATATGTCCAGGGAGTAACTGCAGTTTACTTAAAGGTTATGAAAGCTAAGCACTGTATAGTTTAAGAGCAAGATGTTATTGGGGAGATTTTTCCTCCCATTTTTAAAGAGGAGATATCATGCTTGTTCCACTGTTAATGCTTTTAGTGTTGAATAGCCTTGTTAGATGACCTTAGCGCATGTTTAAGTTCTCCCTGATTAGTTCTTCTGATTAGCTAGTCTTCCCCCACTGCCCCTCTCATGCACAGTGGTATCCCTGACCATCCAGGTCTGCCTCCCAGTGCACTGAAAGGAAAGGTGACCCACTTTAAAAGGCAACCAATCAGAGCAGAGTAGGCACAGAGAGCAGAAAGACTATAAATGGGAGGAGGAAGCCAAACAGGCCATCCAGCACATGCTTTCAAAATCATTAATTTCCATTGAGAGGTGTGAAAGCAGCTGAAGAACTGTGGATTTTTTTTGGATTAGGAATCGTAATCTATTGCTCTATTGGTGTCTGAAATGAAAAATAAAGGTCTGAATATGGGTATAATATCCAACTTATTAATTATTAATGAAGTGCATTTCTTGGATTTCAGGTTTCTGTGATGTGTGTTTAGGAGCAGGATTGGTTAGAAGTGGTTTTATAACTTTACTTTGTGTTTGCTGTTTCAATAAGGTTTCAGTTTCTGATGTCAGATGTTTTAGACCTGTATTTGGCCTGGCGTTTTGAGTTATGTAACTGGATTAAATTGGTGAAAACTCATTAGGCTAACAAGATTTCGGGCTTCAGTATTCAGCACTCACTGAGGCCTATTGAGTGTTGATCCTCCACTAAGCTGATTTGAGCTCTACTGCAGTGACGTGTGCCTGCAGCCTGAACTGGTTGACTGCATATGGAAGAAGCCTGTGTGTTCTTTTTAAAGGGTAAGCAGACATTCCCTCCAATGTTTACTCCACATTGTAATGAGAGTCGAATACAGTGGAACGGGGTGAGGCATGTAAAGTCTGCTATGAAGATAAATTCGTACCACAGGCTTTGCTGGAACTTGAACCACAGGACTATTAAGGACAGAATAATAGTAATAATCAACACACCCTTTACTGTAATAAATATAAGACATGGGTAGCTGGGATTTACCGTTTTTTAGCCATGCTCATAATGCACTTTAAGATTTGAAATTAGCATTTGGAAAGTGACCTTTCCCTTCCTTGAATGCAAATTGTAATATAAGCAAACTGTGCTTAGTGGAACACTCCAGTTTTGAAACTTAATTTTTGATGCTCTCGAAGTCAGTCTCAAAATCCTTCTGGAAAATGTTTTAATAGTTATAGCATAACATTATATAATATAATGAATTAGGAAAATCATGCAGTTTCCCTCAACTTTTTTTTGTAAAGGGGATAAACTGTTAATAATTAGTATATATTACACAGGAATGGCACGGTCTGATTTGTCTGCAATCTGGGAATTAAAAAAAAATATCTAGAGTGGATAATGTTTGAATCAAAACAACAGACATTCACAGTTTGTAACTGTCACTTAGAGCAGGTGGCGCCGTCGTTATCCCGCTTTAAAAAGTAACAAACTGAAAGCTCACCTGACCTACCTCTGTAATGGTTAAAATATGTAAAAATAAACTTTTTGGTTTAGTTTACTTTTTTCTTCTTTTCTGGTGGTGTGTGTGTGTGTGTGTGTGTGTGTGTACACTAAAACAACTATGCGCCTCAGACTCAGTGTTCTGTCTTGGGGCCTAATCAGTGACATCCACCTCGCATTTGGTGCTTAATTATATTGTCATTGATGAAAAGACCGTCTGATCGTATGTCATGTGACGTGTCGACGGGACATCATGACAGAGAGATGGGCAGTTCTCATATCATTGTGATCTCATAGTAGATGCTTGTGGAAATTCACAATAACTAATCACTTCATGGAAAACTTTTTATTGTAATATAGAAATTACCAGTAGTTTTCCTGTTGTGACATGATGGGTAATTGCTTGTCTTGCCTGTTGTTACCAAGTTTTTAACTCTAGATATCTTGACTAACTATATTACTAGAGAATTGATCAGAACTGATCTAACCTGTAAAGAATTAGAATAAAGGATCTTTACATAAGATTTGATGGTTGAGTGATGGAAGTTCTGACCGGACTCCCCACATCGATTTTATTTATTCAGTCAGCACAAATATTACTATTTTTCAGTCACTAATTAAAATTAACTATTATAAAATGAAACCAGCTAGCTGTAGCTAGTTTTCATCGTGTTTGCATGGGTTTCCTCAGGGTACTCCAGTTTCCTCCTACAGTCCAAAAACATTCATGTTGAGGTAATTAGCTGTTTGGAATTGCGTGTCTGTGTGTGTGTTCGCCATGCAATGGTCTGGTGAACTGTTGAGGGTGTACCCTGCCTTGCCCAGTGTTGGCTGATAAAGGCTCCAGTCTCCCTATGACCCTAATACGATTAAGTGGTTTGGCAAATGAGTAAGTTGTAGTAATTTGCAACAGGCATAATTGTTCAGTTAAAGTACATATATTTTCCGGGTTAGATAAAGCACTTGCATGGCTGCTTAGGCCAAGAGTAAATGCTCGGGTGATTAGAGCACATTCCACGGTAACTGACGGAACATTTATACACTACTTCTGCAATAAAAAATAAGACGAATTTTTGGGATCTAAATTATTTCAAATTTTAATAACGTAACCATGAAAAGCCATCATTAATGATTTGTGAACTACCATTTAAAAAAAAACACGGGGTAGATGATGGTCATAAGTGAAGAGCTAAAATTGTAACTGATGGGACAGAAAACTATGATTAGAAATAATGTTGTTTCTCTGAAGTAAAAAATCTATTTAACTAAACAAGGCCGCATGACATTGCAAAAATAGTTTCTAAGAGTAAATCATAAGTATCAATACACTGCATAAACTACAATTAATTTAAAACCCATCTCTGTGGGAAACTGATGGAACACAATGGGAACAGGAAAGTGAAAATGTGGAGAAAAACTGGAGATGAGAGCAACTTCAGTCAATTAGTACTTTATAACAAACGTTTTTCTAACAAAAAAGTTCCTTATCTGTACATTAATCTGGGGAGAGATATTTTGTACATGGAAACAATGTGAAGTGCTGATTCTGCACAATATTAACAATAGAAGAAACTAATATGCGTATACAGTAAGTAAATGATTTAAATAATCATTTGGAATGTCTTTTAGGGGTGTGAGAACGTTTTACCTCCCTGCAATGTTCAGAATCAGAAATCCTGAACCTTCAAATACAGGCTATCAACACGTCAACATGTGGTGATTCCAAAGATGGCTGCCAAGTCACATGATCATCAAAGGTCAACAGCTGTATATTTTCAAGTTAATTCAACCATCCCCCAAAGTAGTGAAGTCAAATCAATTTTTATTTTGGTTTTGAGGCTACATTTTACATGGAATGTGCCTTCGTTTTTTTTTTTTTCTCCTTCTTAGACTTCCTTCTTGATAGGCTGGCTTCACCAGCTTCAACAACCGATGGCAAAACAAACGCATTAATTTGGTCTGTATTTTTAAAACGATTTACTAAAAACACTTTACTGTGGCTCTGTAACTCAAATTGGATGCCGCACCCTCTTAATCCTACCACCTGCTGTCACACACATTGGTTACTAGTCTGATTGGTTAGCTTGCACATGCAGGTTGTTCAGAATTTATGCAAAGCATGTTGTGCTACCTCTGAAATGACTGGTTAAAGTAATTTGTATGCATTTCTTTTTTAGCCTGGTTAATTTCTGGGTGAACAAATCATGGACCTTTTTGTAGCACACTGGGTATTTCAGTATTGGATTTATGATTTGTCCATGTTTGATTTACACTAGCTCCATGCTGTTCCCCCATTAAGCCATTGTACTTTTAGCATATCCACAGCTCACGTACACCATGGATGAGCCACATGTTTACTTCAGCCTAACTAGTTGACTTGCAAAACCTTAAGAAATCTAATACAATGCATGCAAAAGCCCAGCCCTGTGCCTGTAGACTACATCAGCACATGGCCGTGAAACAAAAGTTGATAGATTCTACAGTGAATCTGTTGACTCGACCAGGCTGCAGGCTACCTAAAGAATAGCACCAATACAACAGACAGCTGCGTTTTCTTACTTTGAAATTGCGTTTTTTGATCACATCAGCCACCCAAGCTAAACTGAAATAGCGTGAAATTTTAATATTTTATAATTTAGTGCTGAGACCCGTGACCTATTAAGCAATTCTACCACACTAGTTGAGGACACTATCTGCCTCAGAACAGATTCAACACTGACTATTGAACTGTCTCATCCTCTTTCATTTGAATGTCACTATATTTAAAGTTTGGGCCGGACTGCATTCCTGAAATACTCTGAACATTTCTGCTGAAGTACCGATTTGTGTTCCTCTGTAAATATAAGCTTTCTGTGCAATTAATTATCAGTGGTTTTCCAATGTTGCAGTTGGATGTAATTTTTATTTTTTTTTTTTGTAAAAAAATGTATCATGTCACTATTTCAGTATTGACAAAAGCATCACCCTGGTCAGGCCTGTTAAAGATACTGCTTATTCATAAGGGTCATGAAGCTGGAGCAAATACTAGCCAGCTTTGAGTGAGAGGCGATGTCGACAATCTATAACCCGGCATGCACCAAGCTGACGGTTTGCATTGTTGAAAGGTTATTGAGTATCTGACACCCAATTTTTTTTTTTTTTTGGGTCACGTGGGCACTGGATGGACAAGCTCATATTCAGCTGATGCAGTGGAGAGCACCTTGGAGAATGAAATCCCTCTAATTGACTGTTCAGGGTAGTGAATGAGAGCACAAGCCGAGAGACGGACATGACAAGGTTTCTCCTCACTTTTCCCGCCAGCGTTTTAATTTTTCTTCCACCACCAACAGATGAAGGGCTGACTGTCATTGCTAACTCTTTATTAGCCATAAGCGCACAGTACGAAACTTTCTGAGAAGAGTGTGTGAGAGCTGTGTAAAAATAATGAGCAAACACCTCTTTGTTGATGGTCTTCTGATGTCCCTGCTGAATGACAAATACAGGACAAAAATCGCCACCTGCTAGTGTGGATTTCCTCTCCTGCAGGCGCAGAACGTATGTGTTTGTTGGCAATTAGCTATAGTCTTGGCCGTGTGTTCAACTGCAACGTTTTTTTGTTTGTTTGTTTTGCCCAATCACAGGTAACATGAGGTGAGGCAACAGGGGCCTTCTGTAGCTAGTTGTAGACATCAGCTTGGTGTGTTTCAGGCTTATCACCAGGCTAACAACTATTCACACTCACATTCACACCTGACGGCAGTTTAGAGTAGCCGTCTGACCTAATCCTCATGTCTTTACACTGTGGAAAGAAACTAGCTCTCATGGAGGAAACAAACATTGGCATGCCAACAACATCCACACAGAAAGAGCACAGATGGCTGCGTGGTGCGAACTCAGGACCTTCCTGCTGTGAAATGAGGGAGATATTATTGTTGGTATGGAATTAGAATAAACTAGTAATGAAGGACTTAAAGAATAGATTTGAAGCAACAGTTTTGAATCACTGACTCTTGTCATATTGGACAAAGCTTTCTTGATTTGTAGGTGCAGTGTGAACTCGCTTCTTTTCTCGGCTTTTACTGAGAACCTGTAATGGGTTCTCCAGGAGAGCAACCAGAGATCCGGTTTGCTTATCAAACTGGATATGAATGGAAATCATTTAATTCATGAAAATTGTCTAATTCAGGGCAAACATTTGTATCCTGCTCCTGTGTGTGTGTGTGTGTGTGTGTGTGTGTGTGTGTGTGTGTGTGTGTGTGTGTCAGTCACACACTTCAAAATGTTTTAATTTGTGGGTAGGAATATTTGAATCATTTATATAAATTAAAATTTGGACACACCTTAAGTTATAATGAGCAGCTGCTGTATTTCCAAACCCTTGACTGGTTATGTGCAAGATGATATATCGATCTATGATCTGATCATCTATTAAAACGAAATAGTGGTATGTGCAGATGGGAGCTGGATTTAATTAGCAGAATTAATATTACTTCAAGAGTTGGCACCTGATGCCCTGGGGTGGTAATGAATGTATTTAGAGGCCAGAATATCTTTTTATTTTTGTAATTTTTAAATTTTTTTTCTTTTTCCTAAATCTTTTCGTTATCCCTCCTCTTTCAGAGCATGGATGTGTTGGACACATTTACACAGCAACTGCTCAGTTTTAAGAAGCTGTGTCATGGTTTGCATGGCTCCATTGACTTCTTTTTAATTAAATATTTTGTCAAGCACACATACACATGAATTCGTTCTCTCTCTCTCTCTCTCATATATAATTTTTTCAGGTGCCATGACTATACTGGATTCCCTGCCTGTCTGTCTATTTATTTGGTACTTTTGCTTTTTAACTTTAGCTCAGAAAAAGGCGATTTAGTATCTATTTTGCTCTTTCATCTTAGTTTTTTGTACATGTTATACAAATCAGCTTTGGACTGCACACTGGTAGATTATGCCTGATTGTCATTTATTAACGTGGAAATGGTTCTGTATCCTGGATAAAATTCTGAAGACTTCGGAAGTACAGACCAAGTCTTAACACTGAAGCTCGTTTTGCTGAAGTTAAACGTCAACATCACCTTTTTATCTTAGTTTGCTGAAATATCCTAATTTGCATATCTGTTGTACGAATTATTTGCAGTTGAGTGTTACGGACTGGGTTATGCTTATCTGCAACCGCTTATGGCCTTGTTGACTATTATAAAAAAAGAATCGTGGCTTGTGAAACTTTTACCAACTCTCTGGAAAAAAAAAAAGTGATTTCAATCAGGATAGAAAGAACTATGATGCTTATGACCTGCTAGTGTTTGTGTCTGCAATAGTCGTGGTTGGATTTGGATGACTCTTTTGGGAAACCGCTGACTTTGCCTGCCTGAGACTGTGTGTCTGAAGATCTAGACATGACACTATCCCTCATTATGTTTCCAAATTTGAGCAAAGTTTACAGCAGATGTGGGAGGTGAAAAGTGTTCTGTCCTGTAGGAAAGATAGCATGTATCTGAATCCAGAGTTATCATCAAACTTTTTTATCATCAAACTTTTTTATTTTTATTAGAGTATTATCAAACTTTTCGGCTTGAAACCCAAAAAAGAAATTTATTTTGCACCTGTATTGTGAATGCTTAGTTTGCAGCAGTCTGTTGAATTCATTCATCTTTAAGCTTATATTTCTGAGCACCTCCACGCATAAAACACGTTATTATTCATTGAAAATATTTTCTCGTTTCTGATTGGTGGTAAGCCAATAGCTAATTCCTGCTATTCTTCTATGGGTCAATTTATCCATCATTGGTGTCAGATAAGTTGAATTATTATTGCACAGTTGACATGGGCCAATGTTCCTCCTTGTAGATACCCTATAAGTTAGGTGGGCTATGCCCTGCATCAGATGCAGCCGCCTGTCTGCCATCTCGGTTAGTTAGAGGGATTTTACAATGAATACTACAAACTATATGTGAATAATTCTCCATATTATACTTTGCCTCATTCGTTAACGAATTTTTTTGCTTTGGTAAAGCCAGTGTTAATAAACCCTTCCTTGTATTTTTTATTAAATTTTTTTAACTTGTACATGTGATAAACAGTGAAGGAATCACAGAAGTCACCCTCAAATTAAGATACTTTAGCCAGAAGCTGAGATCATGTTTCTGCTTCTGCACTGAACAGACCAGTGTAGCAAAAAAAGGAATGCTCTTGTAGTATTATTTAGGAAAATAAATTCACACATCATGGCATTGTTCTGTATTTTATTCTGCCAGATGGCAACCTATTAAAAACGGATCCGTGACGACTTTTTGTCTGATCTCGGGGTGTTAATTGATGATTTGTAGTTATTGGCTTAATTTACTCATCACATGAATTGAAGTTTTTAAGCCAGAACTCAATAATTTAGACACAAGTAGGTCTATAAATAATATCTACTTGGATCTGATGGATTTTGTCAGTGGAAAATTTCAGGAAGAAAAAAAACTCTACGGCTCCAAAGAGAAGTTTAGTATCTGAATAGTTTCCTGTTTTCTGGCAGTAATCTAATATTATACTTGGGTACATGATATACTTGAGCAGTATATAAGAACATGTAACTTCTCATATGTTAACAATGACATTTCTTCAGATTTAAACCCTTCAGTGATGCAAACATAAGATTACTTACTGTATTTGTTACCCTAGTTTATGGAGTTTTGGGATTGCATGGAATTTTCCATACATTAATGGTGTGTTGATGAATATCATGTACAAATGAAATGCTAATGCTGCAATGAGATTCATTTAGGAAGACAGCATTTCACTTACAGGTACCATAAAACAAAGTGCATAACTTATAATAACCCTGCACACTACTGCAATTCCCAGTAGCGTGCAGGGTTATTATAAGGTATTGACCTTGTTTTATGGTACCTGTTAGTGAAATGCTGTGACATTTAACTGGGGCGATTACGATTAACTGATATGTTCAACTGTTGTTATGGCAAGCAATAACGTCATAATATGGCAAATAACTAACCATTAAGGATTAGCATGTTTCAGAAAGATTTAGATGCATCGTTCTTTGAGAGTCTGTAAAAGCATCCATTTGTTGTTGTCTAAACTCAGTTCAAGGTTGTGCATTGCAGCCATTTTATTCATTTTATTTCAAAGACATTTTTCTCCTTTAAATCCCACTTACAAACAGGCTTTAAATGGAAATAGTTATACTCGAACCAGTGTTTATCATTTCAGCTGACAGCCGAATTGTTCACAATTGAAAAGTTTGTGATTTGATGCATTCATGTCAATTAAAGTGATTTCTTATGTTGGCTAGTCAGTTAATTTTATGTGAGTTTGCACTATTACAGTAAGTGGCTTTACATACCTAGGACAAATTATTTTCCCAGCTGTGAATGTCCTTTTTGCCACATCTGTATTCTTCTGTTAAGCTTTAGTTGGCTTTGTTTGGGCGCAGCTGCATGCTGCTTTGTCTTAATACCCTACAGTGTAGGCTTTGGTCATTACTCTTTATAAGCTTGTTCTTCAATGTGTTGATTTTAAAATGCCATTTTCTCTGTAGTTTCTTTATTATTATGTCTCCACCACTAATGATGGTGGATAGCTGCACTATTCACTGCGTGTGAGTCTATGGCAACAGGTTTGGGCTTGCTCTTTTGTGTTTGGTTTTTTGTGTCTTTCATTTGATGCTAAATGACTCTATGCCAATGCTTCTGTGGTTTGCAGCTGGTGATACTGCTGTGCATGTTCTCTGTGGTTGCGAAAAAGTTGGCTGCTGTGAATCAAAAGAGAGGGGTTTGCATGTCTGGTGAAAGTTCATCCATGGCCCATTTAACCTTGTGGAACATGACTTTTCAGAATAATCGGGTATATGTGGGGAATATATGATTAAATAATATACAACATTTCTCATGTGTTTCTGCACACTTTCTATTAGCAGTGAGTGATGTAGCAAATATTAGTTGCAATCAGAAAGTTCCAGGAACTGTTTTACATGTGGGGTTTTTTTTTTTTTTTTTTTAAATATATTTTACTATGGGACAGATAGCAAGGAAATTAAATGCAGAGGCAATAAGCCATCCATAGTGAGTACACACACTCGAAGCAGTGGGCTGCTACACATTGAGGCGCTCGGAGAGCAGTTGGAGGTTAGGTGCCTTGCTCAAGGGCACTTCAGCCATGAAGGTGGAGGAAGGGAAGGTGCAGCTCACTCCCCCTGCCGGCGCCATTAATTTTTCCTGCTGGTTCGGGAATCGAACCAGCGATATTTAGGTCCCAAACCCTTTATTTAAGAATTTAAGAATTTACAGCATTTGGCAGACGCTCTTATCCAGAGCGACTTTTAATTATCATTTTTATACATCAACTGAGTGTTATGAGCTCAAGGGCCCAACAGTGGTGATAGTGGAGATTGAACTGCTGATCTTCGGATCAGTAACCCATCACCACTGCTTCTCTAACCATTAGAGCCACAGTTTGGTGGGTCTTATCAGGATATCTAGCCTGCCATTGGTGGAGGTGTGTATGCCTAAAAATTTTTTTAGCAGGTCCTTTGAAAGATTGATTTGACAGTTGTGCTTGTATGTGTTAGCTCAGCATTATGGCATGGGTTAATTTTTACTTTTCCTTATATAGAGTTGTCGGACTTGTCGAGTGAGGGAGTTTGCAGTGTGTGTTTCTCATGGCTGCTGTGTAGGCAGCTGTGTGCCCCAGTGATTACGCTGGCATGTGACTGAATGCGTTACTGCTTTAATCCATGGTGAGCCCAAATTCATCTGAAGTTCAAAAAATGGACTCCACCCCCCAAAAAGCATTCTCACACACACACACACACACACACACACACACACACACACACACCCCCCCCCCCCCAATTTAATAAACACCTTTTTTTTTCTTTCCACTGTTCAGGTACACCTTTGTCTAAGCAAACCTTTTATGCAAACTGGGTTAAAGGTCAGCTGTTCGATTAATCAATAAACTCCTATATTTCAGCAGAATAAGTTATTTTTAAAGACAGTTGTTTTCACATTTAGCATTAAGCTTTTATAAATAGATTCTGCAAACTCTCCTAAATCTCATGTGCATTCACTGTGAAATTGAATAAAACCTGTTTGACTGGTGTGCTGGAGGAGATACGATTTTATTTTTAAATAAAAGCCCATTTGAAATTTCTTGTAGTTAATCCCTGATGATTGAACAGCTTTGTGTTGTAGCATATTTCACTGTGGTTCTTGTATGGAATCTGTGGTTGGTCTAGCTGACCCAGACATATAGATGTGTGAGACCTAATAGTCAGCAAATCTAGATGCTCCACTGAACTGCCTGACATGCTTTTTTTATTGCTACTGTTGTTGTTATTAACTTTGTTCTGAGGATGGCTAATAGTGTTAATACAAATTGGATTATGTAATGCAAAAAAAAAAAAAAAGATAAATAAAAAAATGCAGTGATCGAAGAGATTACATGGCTTTGTTGAATACCCTAATAAGAGGTTAATTACTCGGCTTGGTCAAGTCTGTATAATAGACCATTTATATGTCCATGTTTCTAGTGGAAGTAAGCAAAGAAAATAATTATAAAATTAATATATTGTGTTAAATTATTGATTATATTTTGTAATGAGTGATTCTGTACAGCAAATTGGTTATTATAAAATAAACCTCTTCATGGTAATTCAAGTAATATCTTGTCAGGCTTTATTTTGTGATTGAGAGGCTTACTTAATTTTACCTCTATCAACTATTTCATAGTTTTAGTTTGGCAGTTTTGTTTTTAATTAAATGAAATGCACAACAGTTGGATGGAGTTGTGTAACGCTGAGAAGAGTAGTGATTAAAAAAGGAAACAAGCCATTGCCAAAAATTGAGCAACATGCACGTTATTATTATTATTAATCTGTTGCTAATTAAATACTGTACATACATACAAGAACACCCCTAAAAATAAAGTATTTCTTCATTCTTCACTGCCTGCTGGGCCTGTTGTAATACCGTATTTTCAAGAAAAATCATCCTGTCCCAAAACGTTAAAGAATCTGAATGAAAGAATGAATGAAAATATGAATCTTAAAAAAAAAAAAAAAAAAAAATCTAAATTCCTGGGTCATCTCAAAAATCTAATGGAGACTTCCTTGTCCAAAGCCCCACCTCTTTTACAAATTCCATGAAAGTCGGGACGTAACTTTTTGTGCAGTCCTGCTAACAAACGTACAAACATCCTTCTAACAAACCCATGAACCTAAGTAAATCATAACCTCCTTGGTGAAGGTCATTTAAATTAATTTTATTTTATTTTTTTTTTAAACCACAACCAGGGTTTTTCCCCCCCCTCCATGTTCGTTGCTCCTAATATTTCCATAAGGACAGTCTAGCAACTCGCATCTGCCACAATCCAAAATACATGGCACATTTGAGTCACTTTTTGCAGTTGGGTTTAGAGATGAATCACTTTCTCACTGGAGTGTACACGTTAAGCTGACCGAGACCACCTTGATCAGGTTAGTTTTGGTCCACACCCGCGTGTGATTGCCATGTCCTTGCTCGACTAAAAAAAGAAAAAAAAAAACAAAACCCACACTGACTAGGAAAATACACCCAACTCTTACTTCATTTATTTGCATGAGATGTTTCTGGCTGATGGACTGTAAATGAAAGACCTTTTACTAAGTGTTTCCCTCAAAGTGGTTCAGGTGAATTTGGTCATTGTACCAGACCAAATAGGATTATTAAAAATGGCAAATACAGATGTGGTACATTTTGGTTGTTGACTATATTCTCCTTAAGTTGGCAAATGGGTAAAATGTTAAGAGAGAAAAACCAAAGCTTGAACAGTTGCTCTAACCAAAGCTGAAGTCATATAAAAACACCCTTCCAGTGTCCCGTAAAAGAGACTTGTTTAGGCCTCAGAATAAAGGGAGTCAAATTCAAGGAATTATGCTGTTTGCTTGCCACTTTATCATGTCTGTCCAGGTGGGACATTTCTGTTTACACTGTGATTTGCCATCCTCTACCTTCCCAGTCCTGCACTCGCAGTTTTATGTAAGATGCCTCGAGTGTGTGACTACAACCTGTCCATACTACAGTCTCGGGGACTTTGTGCTTCTCCATTGGAAAGGCATTACATTGCAACTACTGTTAGGTATAATAATTTGGGCTGACTGGTTTTGCACTCTTCCTCCACTCACACTTTTGCTTAGTTGGTCTTCATGTTTATTACTCTATTAAGGCCATGGCCAATAGACTACTTTGTAGAGCATAGTGACACCAATTTGGCATGTCACCCTTTAATTTGGTTCCAGGAAAGGCCCCATTAGCATCAGTATTAAAATGTGGTCTTGGTGGTAAAGACAAAAGCTGCCAGTGTTCCCCAGACCCTGCAAATCCACACAGCGTCCTGTGCATTTCAATCAGTTCCCCACATACCAGGCCAGGCGAGGTGGCCAGCAGCAGGAGCTGCAGCCCTCAGGTACCAAAATAAACCTGTCGAAGTGACACAACGGCTTGGTGTCATTTCCATGTGTAATGCCTTCCCACTCAGACAGGCCACTTGGATGCAGTGTTTTTGGCACTTTTTATTTTTGTGGAATCAGAATTGTTGTATAGTTCATAAAGTCGGAAACATACAATAAAAAAAGGTTTTTCATTGTAGCTGTAGTGGAAGGGAAGGTTCCCTCCCTCGAGTTGCAAATTAACATGTTTCTTACTTTTTAAAGGTTGGACAGCCATTAAAAAACTCTATTGTCTGTATTTGCAAATTCGCCACCCACTCACTTGTTTTTTTCAACCTTGGTCAGGCCATCACCGGAGAGGCATGACCCATTTTAAATGGTTGTTTACTTGTATCAGAACAAGGACCAAGACGCTTCTCAATGAACTCTTGTCTACAATTCAATTAGGACTTGGCCCTTTAAGCAGTCCAGCATTTAACAGAGAAGGACTTGGTTCTCTTTGTCTTTACTTTTACATAGAACTATTATGCAGTATGTGAAAACCTGCAACTCGTGTGTGTGTTT
>JAQMYF010000003.1:23487787-23509619 GCA_030014195.1 Neosilurus mollespiculum | reverse complement strand
ATATATATAATATGTATATTGTGTGTGTGTGTGTGTTTTTTTTATGTCAGTAATGTGTTTGTAAAAGAGAATGAGAGAGCAAGACACTGTATAAAGATATCACAGCCTGCACTGGTAAATGTAGCCTCCCTATATAATGAGGTTTTGTCATCTTTTTCTGCCACGGCCTGTCTGGGAGCCAGACAGAATATTGCTGCTTGTGGCTTTTCCTGAAAACAACACAGCTGCGTATTATATATTTTTAAAGCCAGACATGTTATTGCTTTTCCCGTTATCTTCTGCCTAGACAAGCTTGAAAGAGGAAATGGCTTGACTTCTCTCTCTCTCCCGCTTATTTCCTATTAAAAAATTTGTGGTGATGGTGCTGAATGTGGTAAGCACTAGTGATTTATATGTGCACTGCCTCATCATGTGATCTAATGTTACTATGAGAAATCCCCCAGATGCATTAACTGCACTGCAATATTCACAAGCAGGACCTGTGAATAGCAAAGTTCTTCCAGGCTATGCTGCTGTCATTGTGGTGTATGAAGTCTCAGAAGTGTGAATATGAATCTTTTTTTTAATATGTAATATTTCTTTAATTTATTAGTAGCCAGCCACTGAATGCATGTAAGAATGCCTCTGTGAAATATAGTTAATTGTGTATAAACCTCTTTTGAAGACTTTGCATTGTGAAAAGCAGAAAGCACGTGACAAATATGAACCCATGTTGCTTATATAACACCTTTTGTAAGACACATTTGTACGTATGTGCCGCTTAGAAAAACAGACAAATTACCTTCTTTTTGACTTTGAATGCAAACTTCATTAATGTGTGCCTTGTTTTCTTTGTTTATCACAGGTAAGGCTATTGGTATCTACTTTGGCTTGTTTTTGTGGTGCCTCTTAATCCAGAAGCATCACGATTCTTGAGGTCTGTGGTGGGGCTGAGGTAAAAGGAGCGAAACCTCAGCCATCTTTTCCATTGGCCATTCCTTTCTGGTTTTTGAGGAGGGAGGGAAACAAGCTGCCAACTGAACCACCCAGAGCATGGGGCAGAAGGTTCCAGGGGGCATAAAAACGGTGGACATGCGGGATCCTGCGAGCCGGCCGCTCAAGGTGCAGCTGCAGGCCCTTGACTACAGCAAACCACCACGGTTGGACATGCTACTGGACATGCCGGCTGCTTCCACCACTATGCAGGTGCAGCACTCTTGGAACAATGATGACCGCTCGCTTAACATCTTTGTAAAGGAGGACAACAAGCTCATTTTCCATCGCCACCCGGTGGCACAGAGTACAGATGCCATACGCGGTCGTGTTGGCTACACGCGTGGCCTTCATGTCTGGGAGATCTTCTGGGCCCTGCGTCAACGTGGGACTCATGCTGTAGTGGGTGTGGCCACTGGGGAAGCCCCTCTGCACTCGGTAGGATACACAGCGCTGGTCGGGAACAACAATGAGTCCTGGGGCTGGGACCTGGGTCGAAACAAACTCTATCATGATGGCAAAAATCAGCCGAGCAAAACCTACCCGGCGTTCTTGGAGCCGGACGAGACGTTTGTGGTTCCAGATTCATTTCTGGTGGTGCTGGACATGGATGAGGGCACTTTAAGTTTCATTGTAGATGGACAGTATTTGGGGGTGGCTTTCCAAGGACTGAAAGGCAGAAAACTGTACCCTGTAGTAAGTGCAGTTTGGGGACATTGTGAAATCAGAATCCGGTACATCAATGGACTTGATCGTAAGTACTAAAATTTTGTGGTTTCATAAATTTTTTTTAATAGTTTTTGTTGGTGCGGTCATTCTATACATTCTAAAAGTCTGTTGCGATGTATGCAAAAATATGACCTCACTGTTAATTCCCACAGATATTGAGGAAATAATTTTTAGCCTGGGAGCAGTCTGGTTTCCACTTCACTTCACTTTTCCACTGCTGTTAGGGATCTGCTACCTAAATATACCCTCTCACTCTTGACTTTGTTATTCTTCTTTAATGATTAGTTTTTCCATCTTTTTTTTTTTTTTCAAACCGTCATGATTGTAAGATTAATTATGTCAATAGGGACGTTTACATGGACTTCAGTAATCTGTTAATAATCTGATTCAGTCTTGATCAGAATTAAACCTATTTCATGTAAACACACTAGATTTGAATGAAATACCCTGTTCTTATATGGAAAGTGGTGAAGGCCAGAAGTTCAAAGTCCTGGTCTTGCACAATTTAGTGCTATCCCTTCTCTATCACACACACTTCAATTCGTAAAGAGTGTTAATTAGCTTAATAATTAAATCTGGTGTACTAGGAACAGAGAAAATACTTAAATGAGAAGTGCAAGGGGTCCCTCAGGACTAAGGTTGGAAACATTTTCATCCATTTTTTTTTTTTTTTTTGGGAAAATGTTAGTGTAAATGCTCAAGTGGGTTCCTTTCTGCACCTCTAACCTTCTGCTTATATTCAGTATGCCTTTTGTGCAGTGATATTTGGGTGCTTTGTTTGTAGTCCCATGGTAACAGCTCACATGTTGTTGCTTCCTGAAGTAATGTACAACTGTACCAAGATCTCCCTTGCCTGTTGTTGCGAAAAAAATTCTAACGTGGTTGCATGTTCAAAAAAAAAAAAAAAGAATAAAAAACTGACTCAAACAAGTTTGCCAAGCAAAATTTTCAAGTAATTCAGAATAGGCAGCAGCAAAGATATGGCTCTGTACAGGACCTTTAAAAACTAATTATACTGTCCATGCCTTCTCCTGTTCTGCACTTTTTGTGGGGAGAAGGTCAGCCATCTTTACAGACCAGAGTAAACCAGCTATGTGTGATTGTGTGCATTTTAGAAATTCTGTTATTACGCTTAAGATATAAGCATGTGCATTTATCCGATTGCTTTCGTGTAAAAGGTTCACTTATGATCATCATGGGAATGAGTTCATGTCTTAATATAAATGAATGGATGATTGTAAAAGTGGCTGTTATAGTTATTATTGGGTGAGCATCTTATCATAATCTGATATTTGACATTATTATTGAAAATGAATCCAGAGGCTATTCCTTTTACTTCCTTACCAAACCCATCACACACACAAAATTCATGCTATAGCACATCTCGTGAGCTACATACTTGTACCGCATATTTTTTTTATTTTTTTCTTCTTCTTCTCCAGGAAACTCCTTTAACAAGTCGTTACCCAATGAAACACATACAGCTGTAAAAATGTTTAAATTCTTCCACGCCCAAGGTGAAATAAATAAACCACTTAATAGCTCAGCTCTGAGGTGGTGATCTGAGCAAACAGGGAAACGTTTAAAGTGGGTGGTGCCATAACGTGTTTCTCATTTACTAGAGCTGTTTAAATTACTATTTATAAAATATAAAGCGCAGTTTTCTGTAATAAGGACACGTAAATGTTCAGTGGTGCTGCTGTATTGGACAAACCAGGGTAGAAGCCTTCAAATCAAAGCCGTGATGTATGAAGCATGCGTCTTCAGTGCTTTAGTGCTCTACTCTCATGAGGTGGTGAAGAAAGCTCAACTGGTAAATGCCTGGCATCACCCCGCTCAAAAAAAAGAGTCAGTATGACTTTAATTCCAAGTTGACTGATGAGTCAAATATTTCTCGAGTGTGTGGATTGAGCTGTCTATCAAGTCTCACAACTTGAGTTTGGCTAGAACTTTACATGCATTGTTGTACACTCCCTAGCCAAAAATTTACAGTCTAATAGTTTGTTGTACCACGTTAAGCCTTCATTACAGTGCCTAATCATCATGCCATTGTTTTGACAAACTTAAGCAGCCTCACAGCATTTATTTCCGTACAAGTGTTGGGTTAATTTTTTTCACCGACATCTAGAACTGATGATGGGAAAATTGAACCACTCCATAAAGTCTTCTCTAGCACATTCCAAAGAATTACAAAAAATAGGGCTAAGCTCAGGACTCTGTGGTGCCACTTCATTGTTGAAAATGATTCCTCATGTTCCTTGAACCACTCTCACTGTTTGAGCCCCAATTTTATATTTGTGCTATCAGGGAAGAAAGTCGGTAGATGGGAGAACCTGGTCATTCAGTTCGTCAGCTGATTTCATTTAACTGCCACATAATGTTGCTGAGTTGACCTGACTAATTGAAGCATTTCAACAATTCCATGGTGATTACACGCTGTAATCAAGGTGAAAGGTGAAATATTACAGTGTGCGAATTGTTTTTGGCAATATATTTATTGTAATAGCATAACCTTCAAAAGTAGGCTTAAATTTGAGTTTGTACATAATTAAAGTGACTATTGTAACTGCTCAAATAGTGCTTTGGTTTTTCACTAGTCATCTCTGAAGTGGTACAAAAGTCCCTTGTGCTCAGTCAAGCATAATGCGCTATGATATTTGAGTGATGTCATTGCTGTATTCTCCAGTAATGTCACAGACGCAGCTGAGTTCGAACAGTCTAGCCAGTTCTCAGCACTCTCCCATAAACACCCTCTTTTTCAAAGGAAACATTCTTCTGACCACCAGTTGCGTCCTGTTTAAACCCATGTCCGTCATCCCGCCGGTGCTTTTTGCATCCTCAGACGGTGAAAAGGCTCTTAAAGGATCTCCCTTCAGCAGATGGAGTGAGTAGACGTGCTGTAGGAACATTTTTAATGATGGTCTGACTTCAGGAAGATGCTTTTAATGCAGCCTTAATATGCCACATCAGCTCAGGATGCAGGTGTTCATGTGTTTTTTCATTCTCTCCCGTGAGATTAGTTGGCTGAGAACGTACAGCCAGTGCATTACTCAGCCTCTGGAGTCACCGGCCTTGGCTTCCAGTGAATCTGGGCCCTGTGTCATAGGATTTGTAATGCATTTCCTTAAGCGCAGAATGAATTGGACAGAAGCCTAAATGTGCTGCTGCTGCTTATATATAATATTTCTCTCTCTTGTGTGCCGTTTTTGAGGTTATGAAGTAAGTGCTGTGTAGCAGGTGGTACAGTGAGAACTGAGATGAAACAGATAATGTAGAGGAAACATTTTGAAAGCTTGATTTTGGGGGGATTTGTTCTTATTATGAATGTGTGTTTGGTATGTAACCTTCTGTCTTTTCCCCCTCTTTGTCCCTGCAGCTGAGCCCCTGCCTCTCATGGACCTGTGCAGACGTTCAGTGAGATTAGCACTGGGCCGGGAGAGACTTACTGAAATACATGGACTTCCTTTACCCGCCTCTCTCAAGAACTACCTGCTTTATCAATGATATTAGGAGTGCCTTTACTTATTGTAAGGCGGAGTGTCTATTCTCTCTGGGATGTGTTTTTGTTTTTTAATTTCCTGATAGACTTGTTTTTCTTAACTTCCTTTTTTTCCTTCCACTTTTGGATTTTGGTACTTTGGGACGTTTGTTTTTACACTGACGACGCCTCGGCCTTGCATTTGAAGTGTTTACGGTCATATTTTGCGTCCACTTTTTAAAACTGTTGTTTTGTGGCTTGCTTTAGTCATGTCATATACTGAATACACAATGGGAGAAGCACTGAACCCTGTGACACAAGCTGTCCGAGAAAAGAACAACGTGTCTGCATGGCTGGATGGAAAAGTACGAGTTTGAAACCTCAGCTGTTTGCCATGATGGTTACCTCTTTTTGTATTTTCCGTTTTCTGCCATTCCTCAGACTTTTTAATTAGAACTACATGGAGACATGAGACAACTTTTTGAATTCTGAATGGTGAATTGTAATTGGTGTATGTGGGCATCAGGGATATACCTGCAAGCCTGGCTGAGCATGAATTTATTAAGCTGTTTTTAAGGTTTTAAACCTCCTATCAATTTCTTCTGCTGTATGAATTGGCAGGAGAGATGCAACTGAATGCAAAGTTTAAAATTGAGGACTCCTTTTTTTTTTTTTTTTTTAGCAGGATGCAAATATAAGTTGACTCATTGTAGCAGACTGAGTGCGTGGCAATGGCTTTCCCCCTTTCCTCTTGGCGGGTTAAATATAGCCTGGTGTTAGCTCTAGCAGCCCTAGCTGTCTGCCCTGGGGAAGCAGGATTTGACCTCTGTGTCTATAATGGAGGTTGAAAGGCTAGCACTTGCACGACATTACACAGCTAGCTTGTTCTTATAGTCTGCCTTGTTGCGCCTACAGCCAACATATCCTTTCTTCAATTATCACTGTAATATCTCAAGTGCCTGTCCATGGGAACTTTGTGTTTAGATAAAGAGCCACAATTTAATAATAAAAAAAAAATTCAAATAAAAATATAAGCATAGCATCACTGTGAAATTCATCAGCGTTCTCAAATAATAGTAAAAACAGCAGGTATTTGGCTGTTGGTCCTTTTTCTTTTTATTACCGTCCAAACAGTTTTTTCTGTAGTTGCACCTGACCTTTTTATTTTGGTGTATTTGTGAGAATTGCTGTTTTAATCTGTCAGTGCTGAGAAGAAGGGGTAATGGATAAAGCGAAGTGTGAGTTAAAGTGCATATGTTGCGACACTACTGTACCGTGCCTTGCCCATGAACCAGCCATTGACTCCAGTGGTGTCGATGGGGACAATTTTGAAGATATTCTGATAAGGAAACGTTCAAGTTTCTTTTCCCAGTCCATTCTCAGATTACTGCATCATCTTATTTTAGATGTGCAAAGGTAGTTCCCTCTCTGGCATCCAACTTGCTGGGTGATCAACTTTCTGTTCTTTTGTCCTTCCTGCCTGCAGACCACCATTCTCTTTGTGTTGCGTGTTGTAGATAATGACTATTGCTGACTATCTAATAAAGTTTATTCTAAACAAGCATTTTCATAGTGTATTTTTTTCTTTAGATTTTAAGCTTGTGTATGTGTATATGTGTGTATTTATATGTATGTCTATGGTTAGCTTAAATCTGTTTTGATTAATCAAGATGGACTACATTTGGAAGAGATTACTGTTTTAATAGTGTGTGTATGTGTATATATAATATACACACATTAATACAGTAAAACAAATAACCATATACACATATAGTGTGTGTAATATAGTGTGTATGCTTAGCTTAAATCTTTTTATTTTAATAAATTTTAAAATTATTTTAAATCTTTATTAATACAGCTAACCGTACACACGCACATATATACATGTATATGTGTGTGTGTATGGTTATCTTAAATCTGTTTTAATCAATCAAGATGGACTACATTTGGAAGAGATTACTGTATTAATGATAGAGGAAATTACAAAATATGGACAAATAAAACTAGGGGTGTCTGGTGCCAGTGAGTTATCAAAGCAATACCATCTTTGTCCTTTGAAGAAAAAAAGGTTGAAATTCGGAGTTTAAGAATACACTGCACAGTAACGTAAGGAAAATACACTGTAAACAGTGTTTCTTTAGTATACACTACATGGAAACACAAACAAAAGTGAGATTTTTGTTTGTATGTATAATTTTAAACTGTAATAATTATGATTGCCACCTGTTCCAAGTGACCATGAGGCTCATGTGTGTCCGTCATTTTGATTCAAGCATCATTCACTCAAGATAATGTTTTCTAATCCCCTGGTAGTAGGCCAATCGGATTGTGCCATTTCAGTGTAGTGTATATACGTACTACAGTGGGTTACCATCCTTTCAACAAAATGTGTATGGAGGAGAAATGAAAAGTAAATACTAGGCACACATCGTCCACAAATGACACAAAAGAACACATGACAGAAGTTAAGTGTGGCTGCTTATCTGTCTTAAGAATGTATGTGTAATAGTTTGCTTTACACTGATGAGAGCCTGTGATATGTATTACTCAACTTTAATAATTTCCTTGTCAAACTGAGACATTTGATTTTAAGCTTTCTGTCACTCCCTGCTGCTTGCTATATTTGTGTTGGTTGAAAATGACGTTTTAACACCTAGTTCCTGTTTCCTTCCTTAAGTTTTTATTCCTCTGTTAAAAAGGCACCATCTTCACACACAAACTTTGAACTTGAGCTTACCTCTAAACATTTCATCCACTCCTCACACATGCGTAGGGGGAAACTTTATCTCTAGACATAACATTTCAGAAGCCTTGTAAAAGGAACAGGACAGTGCCACTCTTAACAAGTCATTTGATTGGTTCCCTCTTGCTTTGCGGCTGCTCTGATGTAATGGAGCGCTTACGGTGAGCTCATTCGCGACTCTTAAGGCAAATGAAATGCTACGGGTCATGGAGAGGAGTTCATATCATGTTCCTGACGTCACTTTGGTTGCCATGGCTGTGTGTTTTGCATACACAGAGCTTGCTGCTGCCTCGGTATGAAGTCATTCATCTCAAGTATGCAGCTTGGCGGGAACACTGCACTGTTTGGGTGTCTGGAACAGTACATTCCTCCCCGTGCTATTCTCCCAGAATCCTGAAGGCCAGGAGCATCTGCAGACACTTTAAGGAAAAAGTATTTCTTCGTGATTTAATATTGTGTGTTCTAGACTGAACCTAGCTGTTGAGACTTCAGTCGACAGGTGACGTACTTATCTGTGTGGAGAAATTGTATTATGTCTCTGCTTTAAAAGTTTGGACATTGTACAACCATTTAAAATGTATGGCAACTCATCTGATGCAGTTCATCAGAAATAAACAAACAGCTGAAACCCTAAAACATGGCAAAGAGCCAGAGCTCCAGTTGTGCTCTTCTTCTGTAATAAAAAAAAAAGGTTTTATAAAGTGCCCTGGGTTTTGCTGTGTGCTATGATGGCGGTCAAGGCAAATGCAACAGAGTTAAAAACTTTGCTTTTACAGCTGGCCTACACTGTTTTTCATTCCTCAAATCAAAGCCTTACATCTCCAAGTTTCTCTCCGAAAGGTCCCAAAAGCATCCTTTCCAGGGTTTGTGTGGGTGATCTCTGAGATTTTGAAGCTTCCCTTTATGTAATATATGGGCACAAATATATCCTGCAACCTGGCACAGCATGGCTGTGAATTTCTTCCTCCTCCACTATTTGTGCATGCACTTATTATTTTGAGAAACCATTTCATTTTGTATTTGGTATGAAAATCTTTGTTGACAGCTTGATTAGGTGAAACCTAAACCACTACATAAAGTCTTCTCCAGCACATTTCCAAAAACTTTCAGTAGCTTTAAGGTCAGGACTCTGAGGTGCCGATAAATATGTGAAAATGATTCCTCATGTTCCATGAACCACTCTTCCTATATATATATGTATGTGTATATATATTTTATATATAACCTAGCTGACTTCAGATGACAGGTGACATACTTATCTATGTGGAGAAATTTTATTATGTCTCTGCTTTAAAAGTTTGGACATTATATAATGTTGATGTTTTTTTTAAGCACCCGCTATCGATATTATACGACGTTTGAGTGTGATGGAACACTGAGACACAGTCACTAGTTTCCAAGTCTTCAGGCCCAGATAAAACCTAAGATTATTTTGAGCATCAAGTAAAAAACATACACCGATATAGACATCAACTAAAGAATGGGCTTTAAAAAAAAGAAAATCCACAGTTTGTCCTCCGATCATACATCATATCTTCTGCTTAATGCCTGTCTACTAGATTGTGATTAATTCTAGTAATTATACACTGCCCATGTGGCAAACTTTAAGTGAAAAATATGTCTAATAGTAGGCTGACCAGACATTCTGTTTCATTATAAAACCTAAATTATTAGTTTGGATGGGGCTTCAAATTTTGTTTTACTTGCTACTATGGCATCAAGCATAGAATACATGTCAGCATTAACACTGTTATTAAGATGTAGGGAAGTGAAATGAGGCATTGGGAAAGCAATGACACTAATGTTTTGTAAGCGGTGTTTGGATAACTCTATTCATTAATCTGTTGTCAGTGCAAAATCTATTCATTAATCTGTCGTCAGTGCAAAACCATTTGTACACACCTGGCTCACCAGTGGACTTCAGGTCTATGTGACTGGATGTCCATCCATCTGGATGTGTTAAGTTTCTATAGCACACCCAAACACTGCATATTTCTACAGCATTTCCAATACGCAAAAACACCAAAGACTGTTGTATGGAAAGCTGTCAAAAGATGCTAACACTGTAACTGTCTCCTGTTTAGTCTGCTGAGAATAAATCAAGAGTTGTTAACATTTAGAAGAAAAAACCTGTCTGGGTGAAAAGTAGCCTCCCAACCAGCAGTTCCCGTGTTGCACTTTACAACAAGCTGAATGAGTTTGTAAATGTTTGTACAACGACATACCTAGCTGAGCTGCTTTACATGTGTTGTTCCCTGGGCCTCACACACATGATGAAGAATGAATCTGCCCCAGTGCGCCATGAAACGCTGTTTTGTTTAGACTCATTTCTGGCTTTTACCATTCCGTTGCACAGCCATAAAAAGAGTGAAAGTCTAAACTCTAAAACACAATTATACAGGATATGTGCAGTTAAAAATTACTCGTTTGTCAAGCCTTTTAGCAGTTGAGCCCTACAAAAGTAATAGTATTGACTAACGTATAGAGTCTAATGCTAATATCATCTAAAGGAAGTATAGCAGACTCATAAGCTCACTTAGGCTGCCACCTAAAGTGAAAGCACTGCAGGAAAATATGCTCTGGCAGCCCAGCTAAGTTTAGCCATGTATTGCTTTCCCATCATGCTTACGACATCCTTTTTTAAGGGCTTGCTGTGACTGAATACCGGTGGTGCTATTTCAGACACTAATCTCATGAGTACTGTGGTCATGTGTGTAAATATGTTATTGGTCATCTGAGCAAAAAGACCTCTAGAAGCAAATATAAATGGCTTCCAGGAAAACAAGCCAAAAAAAAAAGATCATTTAGATCAAGAGGCTCAATTTACAGTAGTTTTAATGTGATGGAATAAAATGCGAAGGTGACATTGCTTCCAGCTGTAAATAACATTAATGCTCTTAATGTGAATGTTTTAGGAGCTTAAGTGGGGTCAAGGAGACTCGAGAAAAAAAAAACAACAACAGCCATCAACTACTTCAAGGTGCTGAGAGTAAAAGAGAGTGGGGCATGTAAGAAAATTTTTTACACACAAAGTGGTAGGAAATGTATTTATTTATTTATTTATTTTTAAATGTACTGCCAACAGTGATGATCTATTTGCGCTGATTGAAATCTAACAGCAAGAGAGCAGGAATGTGGGAAAGGTTTGTGTGAACAGGCTGTCCCAGCTGTAGACATAATGGCATAGCTGACCTAAAACTGCTGGCGGAGAATGCAGTGTACGGATGAAGGGTAATAAGTTACCCAAAATGCAGTAGTCCAGAGGGGAACATGAAAGGGTCATCAGCTTCCAGAAGGCTTATACCCAATAGAGGCTAGTAAATGCAAATGTACTTTGTTGTTCTACAGTGGGTGTAAATTATATGCAATGATATGACAATGCTAAGTGCTCCAGTCTGGTCCAGTCCAGCCGTGGTGTCTGACCACCTCAAATTAAAAGCTTTTGTAAGGAATTGCTCCATATGAGGCTTTACTAAGTGCTCTGATATTGTAGAAAACCACAGTGTCAACACCTACAAAGGTAATCTGTGTTTGGGTGACTACAGTTAAAAAAAAAAAACAACAAAAAAAAAACCCGTCACCACATATCCATCATGTGTACTGGCTACTACAAGCTCTGGTTATTACACTACAAATAGGATTAGCTAATCTCAGATCTCGTGTCTTACAGTCTTCCAGTTAGAAATGCGGGATCATTTTGACTATATTCAGTATAGTTTATTTTGCTGTGGTATCATTTATGCAGTGTATTCTCTGTCTGTGCTATAAGCTTTGAGTGAGAAATCTGTGTATAGTACGATGACCAAATGTTCTGTGTGTTCTTTATGGACTTTGCTTTCTGCACAGGGGCATTGTCTTGCTCAAACATGTTGGGGCTCCTTAAGTCCAGTGAAGGCAAGAGCATAAAAAACAATCTAGAAAATTCTATGCTTCCAAAATTGTTTCAAGGTTGGGGAAGGTTCACATATTGATTTGTTCATCCATAAATGTATCACCATACACTGTAGTGTAATTATCAATAAAATTATGGATGGTGGTTGGAATACCAGAGCAAAAGCAAAGTACATAAACCACATGCAGGGCACCTTTCACATGAACAGGGGAAATTAGACAGAAATACATTTTTAAATTGAAAAGAATTCCGTGGAAAAAAATGTATACCCCTTGATGATGAATAAGCACTACTATTACCATAACAGCAATACTATCCAGCCAGACCTCACTTAATATAGTGACGTTTCTGCCACATGTTTTGTATTTTTATCTGGTTTCACCCAAAGGAGGACGGGTTTCCCTATTGATTCTGGTTCAATGTTTCTTCCTCGTTTCGACTGAGGGAGTTTTTTCCTTGCCAGCTTTGCCACAGGCTTGCCTGTTAGGGATTTATTGGGAAATGTTTAAAATCATAAGTTTAAATTGATTACCAAATATGTTTTACTATGTAAATCTGCTTGGCGACAATGTCAATGCGGCCCACCTGACATATCTTCATAATAAAGTCTTAAGTCTTGATCAGATGGTCAGGAGGGCATGATTATGGTTGGAGTGAAAATCTTCATGGAAGTAGACCTCAAGGAAGAGGGTTGGGCACCACTAGAGTCATTTCATGCAATGAAATATAATATATTTTTTATTATTATTTTGTATTTTCCAGCTCTTAAACTGATCAAAATATATGCTAATAACCTGTGTGTCCACGTTATGGCTGTCCAAACTCTTTTATATCCTTTTGGGTCTATGTTTATTTGAAGTTGTACTCATGTTGCAGGGTGCACACACGTTTCATTTCTACCTCTTTGGAATGTTTTTGGGAGGGTGTAGGGTGTGTGTTAGTGTTGGTGGGGAGTGTACATTGTAAAATAAATGCACATAACTGTGAATTCCTCAGCAGGAAGAACCTACAACAAGAAGCTGAATAACAATAAATCTAATGAGGGACTACAAAGCCTGTCCCCCAAAAAGAAACAGTAGAATGAACTTAGAATAGACACTGCATTCGCTGCTGCTTTATTAGCATGAATATTAGCATAATGGCATACGAGTATATCTTGTTTTCACGACCAACAACAAAAGTAATAACTAAACATGGAATGCTAATAAGCTTAAGTGAGGTCAGAGGGATGAGTTGAAGGTTAAGATGGATGTTAAGCTTTCTCTTGGCACATCAACACTCTTGAAATGGAGTCCGTGTTACTGGCTGGCTTTTTGGACCTCTATGCCCCGAACAAGGAGATCTGTCTCCTGACCCCGGCTTTACAAACTCATCATTATGGCCAGCTAAGGCAAATTTCTCAAACATTACAAGTTTGTTTTGCAAGTGGTTATGGAACCTACTTCACTTAATATAATAATATTTAATTGCTTCCTGTGAATAAAAGCTGAATTGACATGGTACTGTTTAAATGGGTAACAGTAAAGCTTTTTTGTAGAGAATATGTCCTCTTTGGTAATGTTCCCATAACCACAGCATATAAACAGAATCCTGCTGGAAACTGGGGGCAAATCCAGAGTGCTCACCTCAGCTCCAGAATTTGTTTAAGGCCGTCATGGGCCAGATGAGAGCAGTCTGTCTTTTCCTACATTGCACATGCCTGGGGTTGGTCAGATTATCGCCTGTCTTTGCTGTCTAGACGACACATTATAGTCAGGTTCGGAGAGTATTTTGTCTAAATAGTTACACAGGATAAAAAGGGAATTACAGTACACCATATTTCAGCAGACTCATCCTACTGAGCTCAGACTGATAAATGTCGGGCAAGATTTTTTTTCTTCCTGTGTGTGTGTGAGAGCTTATTTGGGCAAAGTGACAACAGATATTTCTCTTAGTTTGCTATGATCTTGCATGAAAGCAGAGAATGTCCCAGATTTTGGAATTAAGGTTCATGGCGATGTGTGATTTCATGATAAAAATGTGCTGGAATTTAATAAATTATAAAAAAAAATATGGGCCTGTCATCTTTTAAACCTGTGTCTATATGTGTAATACATTCCCATGCAAGATTTTAAATAACCTATAATTTGTGGTATGACTATTGTATAGAACAGCGATTCTGCCAGCTGGAGTTAAAATGAGTGTATGTTAAAAAGTGTAGGGTTGCGTGGAAGAAGCAGGGCAGTGTGGATCCCCATGGCTGTGCTGAAGCAAGGAGTCAGGTTTTTTCCTTTTTCTTTTGTAAAGAACACTCTTTGTTTAGAGCCAGAAGGGAAGCCAGGACTCACATGTCAGCAGGGTTTTGTCACTATCTCTTACTTTCACCCATGTCCAACAACAAGCTGTCCAGGATCCCATGGTAAATTAGCTGCTCCAAACCTATGACCTAAACAGTAATCCTCTTAAGACACTTGGCATACAGAATGGAGCAGAAATATAATTCTTTGGACAATGTGCCAAATTCATCCTCAGCATGCTTTCCAAAACCAAAAACACGGTAGCTTAAGCTTGAACTTTCATAGCCTTAAATGAGAGAACCAACAGTTTGCTGTGCTCTGTTAAATATTAGTCACATTTATTTTGGCTCACAGAAAAAAGTAGAATGCTTGGCTCAGCTGCTACTTCACTGTATTGCACTATGTAGTATAAACCATGAAGGTTTTTAAAGGTGCCCATTCACTATTGAATATGTGTCTATTTGTTTTATCTTCCATTATCAGTTCTTTCTGGTTAGATGCAATGATTTCCTGGCAAAACCACACAACTCACGGGCATAGTATCTCTTATTCACCTGTTTTACAGTTGGGGTGTTGGTTCTATGTCTGTTTTCAATAACAATAACAATAACAATACCGTGTGACCAGAGGAACGATCCTGCACATGCGCGATAACTTAGCAGTGTAACACTGCTTTGTAGAAAATGGAAAAGTGTAAGATCAAGTGTAAAGAAGAAGAAGTATGCATGCGATTTCAAGAGAAATAAAACAAAAACACGGCAATGCTTACTAATATCATCGCTCCCATTGCAGGGGCCATTGATATTCGCATACAGGAGTAAGAAAGTGGTTTCCGAAGGACATTGTGGCCTATTCCATTTTATTTTGAAAAGAAAACACTGTGTTTCATGGTTATTTAATATGCTTGGTAAGTAAATTGGCACCTTTAAGAACGTTCCAGCCATAAATAAAAACCGAATGTAATTTAGCCTTATAAAAGCACAGTCAGTGAAAACTTGACCACTACACCACCGTACCACCCTGTTTTGTAGATTATTTAGTAAAATTTAGTTTTTAAATTTGCACCCAGGAATCAAGAAAGGTGCAAACTTTTCTAATCAATTATATAGCATAGCATGCAAACTTGTAATAATAAATTATTACAAATGTAATACCCTGTGTCAGTGCAAAATGGCAACTTTTCTCCTCTTAAATGCATGAATTATTATCTTATTCATATGAATCTCATCTATTTTATTGTTCATAGAATGTGTACAATTACTTTCCTCATTTGTTTTTTCCTTTCTTAATGTAGACAGACAGTGTGCTCTTTATACCACTTAAACTCTTTAACCAGCATGCACAAGCGTGGGAGATAATTTTGCCCATATGTGTGCCCAACTTGAGGGCATCAGTGGTGTACCACCCAGGAGAGGGCAGGAGGACAGGAGGTGCATTTCTAAGGAGTAACTGAGGCCAGTCATGGAAAAGTGAAATTGCTGCAAATGGCTGCCAAAGGCTATTTGAAAGCAGAAAAATGGCACACTAGACTGATTAACGAAAACCCTGTTTGTTTAAGTGTCACAATTAATTAGCGGGTCAATTCATTATAGTCAGCAGCAGTAATTACTTCAGTGTTCTATCATGAGTAAAAAAAACCAGGAGGCCGTCGGTTGCAACTGGGGTCAGGCTGGCTAAGATAGGTGGAGCAGTCCAGACTGTATGGCCTCCATTTGAATAACTAAAATACTTAGATTAACTCAAGTACAGTACTGTAGCAGTCTCATTACATCATCTGTATCTCTTCCTCATATTGGAGTTTCGGGTCAAATGCTGCGGTTTTCTTTGTGTCTAAATATAAGTGTCTGTCTGGTGCAGGTGGAGAGAGACACACGACAGATGACAGTTAATATATGGGAAATAAAACATTTTATTTTTAGGGTAAGCAACCATTCACACTCACACCTAGGGGCAATTTTGAGCAGCCAATTATCCTAATGTGCATGCTTTTGGACTGTGGGAGGAAACCGGAGTACCCGGAAGAAAGCCACGCAAGTACGGGGAAAACACACAAACTCCACACAAAAACGCCCAAGCCCGGGAATCAAACCCAGACCTTCTTGCAGTGAGGCGGACGTAACCTGCCACTGACAATAATAATTGAAAAATGAATGGTATCAGGGAACAAGGCTAGGGCTGATTTCTTTCTAGTCCAGTATGTAGATTGATGCATCAATGGTCTTGTCATTCTATAAAACCAACACTGTTCCTGGAGATCTACCTTCCTGCAGACTTTGGCTCCAACCCTAATAGATTTTGGTTGATGAAATAGGGTTGGTGAACACTGCACAAGATCAAGTGTGCTACACTAAAACATCTGTATTACATCATCAGGTAAATGGGAAATACAACCAAATGTGTAACTAATAAAATGGGATGCATTATTATGCAATCATCCATACCATTTAAATTTTTTATTTTTTTCCACAGATTCCCTTTGGAGGAGAAAAGTTGATGTGTTATGAAGAAGAAAAGTAGATAGACTAAACACAGATTGTCCAATTAAAATACAAATTATACAAAAGAACAGATGGCAGACATTTTATGCATTTTGGTTTGAATGAAAGGGTTACAACTTTTCTATTTACCATGTTGGCTGTTCAGAGGAAAGACGGCATGAACCCAGAAGAGTATTACGGAAATTATAACTAAGGATTGCAGCTGCCTATCTGTCTAAGTCTGTGTCTGGGTGTGTGAAAGTTTGTGCCACATCATCCTATTATGCCATCTTGTGATGTATTGTGTTGCTCAAGCCAAACAGTTTCCTTGTCAAGCTGTGATAGTTATTGACAGACATTTTAACTCTCCCTTCAAATATAATGACCAGTTATGCTATCATTAAATTTATAAACTAAAGTTACTAAAGGCATGTGACTCTCCACAAAATGTGAGTCAACAAATACTAAGCATTTTCCATATTGTAGTTCAATCTACACCCTGGTGCAGTCATGTGTCTGTAACCACCCTTGTGTACAAAGGTGAGTGTATGAATCACTGTTCTTTGTAACAAGATGAATGTCATTCTGCATTAGCCTACTGGAATAACGTGCAGATCTGGTTATATTGTGGGCACATTAACAACACATTCTTGACTGATATTAACTATATATTAGCAAAGTTGGCAAGTCTGATAAGCATGACTGTACCCTCACATTCATGTCCTCATATACCCCCTAAGCCCTGCAGAGAGAGCTTGCTATGTTACACATTTTATTCCATTGTTCAAGGAAAGTGTTTCAGGCATGGACAGAAAATATCCCATAGGAATGCTCGTCACAAGCAAATTTTAAGTGTCCTTTGGTCTGTGTTTGTGAACAGTGATTAAAGCCATGTGGGCGAGAACATGAGGGAGCGCCCAGCGCCGGGAGCTCATGTGAGCAGGCCACTTCCTGTGTAGAAATTATTCGCAGGCCTCTGTGATTCACAGCTCTCCCTGTTGGCTAGACATCACAAGCCCCCAGCCAGACACCACAACATGCTGGGGTTTTTTTTTTTCTTACTTTTTTTTCATAGCCTTGACCACACACAGTAATTTAGCTGTGCTGATCAGCTGTGAAAGATGGGCACAGCTAGAGACATTGGTTGAATGAGCAGGCTGGATTGTTTGCCACTGGCCTGGCTGGGTGTGTGAGTCTGATTCAGGAGCATTTTCTGGGCTCTAGGATGCTCGAGGTGAGGGAGGAGAGGGCTGACCTCAGCCTCTGCTGGAATGTCGGACTACATGCTGAGACAAATTAGCTGTCTGGATGTCATGCTGAAATCAGATCATCCTTGACAAACCATCATGGCCAGTGAAATCTGAAAATATTCTCACACTGAATGATGCATTCCACCACTTATTCATACTAGTGTGGAACTATATTTGCACTCCAATTTTGATAAAGCAGAAGTGCCTATAAACCCAAAATAGACTACAGATGGAGAATTTATCAGTCTGCAGATCTCTGTTTAAGATTTTCATGGCCTAGACCTTATCTCTGATGTAATCTGAGCCCAATTAGAGCCCCCAAGCTTTTGAGTGTGATTGCTTGAGAGCTCACCAAACTCTTGATTTACACAATAAGAACAAAAAGGAGGGTCCAGAGACGGTGGGAGTGAGACCCTTGAGCATGCAAAAAAGATGAATGTGTGAGTAATGTAATGCTAACAGTATGCATGTGGCTTCCTTTAATGTACTCTTGACTGTGGCATTTGTCTTTAAAGCAGAGTCTTGAACAACACAGTTTCTCAGAGCAAAAACCTATCTCAGTAACATAGATACAGCTATGAAAATACAGCAATTTGGAATGGGTCCATATAGATGTGCTAACATTTAGCTAGCATTTGTATTTATTGAACTTTGTTTTGAAGAACTAAAGCTATTTAAAGATGCTTTTATAAGGGCACTTCCTCCAAAACAACTTGTGGGCAGAAAAAGGTGCCCAACGTAACTGCATATGTAGAAACAGTTTGGTCTGGAACAACTTGACACTGGTGGGTGCAACTTGCTTTACTTTTCCTGGTCGCGCATGTTGTTCCAGAGCATCTTTGGTCTGAACACAAACACTTTTAAGTAAGATGGCTATGTGTGCACAGTAGTGTCCACCTAGGTCATTAGGTCAATTCCCGAGCTTACATGACAGTTGGGCGGTTCTTTTACTGTGGTTTACTTTGGTGTCGCTCCTTTAGCTCCCAGCTTGACACCGATTTGAAAGTGACCATTTTGATGCATACAAAAGTGGCTGCAACTTGTCCAAGGTGCAAGTTGTTCTGAGGGAAACTGGTTCTCCTTGCCCATGTAAAATCAGCTTAGGTTTGCTAGCCACTGCTGATTAATCTGAACATGCTGTTCACAGGCAAGGGCAGTCTGGCTAATCACTCTCCTCCTTATCTCACAAGAAAACAATGATAATAATTGCTCTTATGAAATAAAACTCTCAGGGATATGTAACTGAAGATGCTGTAATATTCTGTTGGACCAGTTGTGTGATACACCGGCGGTGTTTCTTACTACAAAAATGAGTAGCACTATAATTAATGTCTTGGACCCCATGTGTTCAGAACAAGACAGGTTTACAGCTCATATAATTAAAGAAAAATATATTTGTATTTAATGTATGCTGATAGTATTATAGTTAAATGAGGTACCTGGCTACAAAATGTTAAAAAACTGCAGGATTAGTGCATACATATAACACCCAAACTTTAACACTCTGATAAAAAGCATATTAGTATATAGTTCCAAAGCAGAGGTACTAGCCTTTGCTCACCACACTTATCAGGGAGCCTTGGGTACCCATTACACTGTTGCCAATTCACTGGTTATCCTTCCTTGAACCACCTGTGGTAGGCACTTGCTACTACATACCAGAAACACATGAGAAGACCTGTCATTTAACCATTACAACATGTCCCTTGGCGGGGACAGTGGTAGCCCGGTGGTAGGGTGCTGTATTACTGATCCCAAGGTTGGGGGTTCAAGCCCCACTATCAACAGGTTGTCACTGCTGTCCCCCCAGTGAAGCTAACTGGGTTATCAAAGGCTGGCCATGTCTCTCACTGTCTATGGTGAGAGACATGTAAAAGAACCATTGCTGATTTTCATCAATAGTAGGCTATAGTAATAGTAGGCTACACGTCAGCGTGTTTCTGCCCTGCGATGGCCTAGCGAGCTGTCCAGGGTGTACTCTGCCCTCGCCCAGTGTGTCAGCCTCCCCGCGAATCCCTAATTAGGATTAAGCGGTTCAGAAAATGAATGAATGAATAACTTCACTTCAAGAACTGTCTCTTCACTTTATGCCTAATTCATCCCACTTCTTTGCAGGTGCCACTTTAATGAGATAATCAATGTTATTCATTTCTCCTGTCAGTTTTATGATGTTTTTAATGTTATGCCTGATCAGTGCAATAGATTCAAGAGTTTTATTTGTCACATGCACGGTTATACACATTCAACCTGCAGTGAAATGTTATCATTTCAGCAATATTCAATAGTGTTAAATTATACCTTAATATAAAAGCTATGAAAGGGCATTATGAAATGAAAGAACAGGCAGGATAGCCCAGATTACAGGAGAGAGAGAGAGAGAGAGAGAGAGAGAGAGAGAGAACTTTTATTTGTAGTGTGAAATATAATTTAAAAAACACAGCACATTTACACCCAAATCAATTATTTACCTTAAGCCACATTTTGTCTCCTTTCACACTCCGCTGATTCGTCAACTAGTACATAAAGAATTACATAGGAGTTGTAGGGCAGGTAGAGAAATAAAAGAGAAACTCAGAACCATCTTGGCTCTAAGTTGCAGGTAGAGTTTTAAACATACCTTTGTTTATTTCATAAACTTCATACATACTAGCTGGGTTAAGCTGGTGCCCTGAAGAAATCATGCTAAATTTAAACTCTTAGACAATACCTGCCTGCCTTTGAGTACAAGTATGTGGATAAACTGTGTTGCTACTTATGAACAAAAACATTACAAGAATTTACAACATGTGTTTGTTTTAAAGCAGCATTCGAGATAGATTAAAAAAGAAAGTTTGAATTCTTAGATGTAAAATGAAAAGCAAATGGTGAAAAGGTTCAAATACAGGATAATAGGGTTATAGCTGTAGAATAAAGCTGCTGTCTGTTAATGTAAAAAAAAAAAAATAGTATTGCAACTTCCATATGTCAATAAAATTTTATCAGCATAGACAGACATCATAAACCATGTCCTCTGTTCTAGTGGCAGAGCTGTAAAAGGGGTTACTTGGTGTCATGGATGGTGTTTACACACAGCAAGAATGAACTTTGTGGAAAATTTCACCTGTGGAAGTTACAAACATAATATGTTTATTAGTTGTGTGGATTTATTAAGTGTTTTCCTCTTATATATTTATAATGATGTAGAGGAAAATAGGGGCCATGGTAGTGTAGTAGTTAGCACAGCTGCCTCACAGTATGAATGTCCTGGGTTTGATTCCTGGGCTCTAAAATTTTTTGTGTGGGGTTTGCATCTTCCCATCCTTGTGTGGGTTTCCTTCGGGTACTCCGGTTTCCTCCCACAGTCCAAAGACATGCAAATTAGGCTAATTGGCTGTTCCAAAATGACCCTAGCTGTAAGTGTAAATGGTTGTGTGTGTGTCGGTGTGAGTGTGTGTTGACCTGCATGGTCTGGCGAGCTATTCAGGGTGTACCTCACCTTTTTTTATGAAGATATGTGTCATGTCAGTATAATATAAATATTTAGGCATTGCCTAAAAACAGAACTCCACAAATATTTGCATTCATTTTCAGTAAAGAAACAGATATAACATTACTTACTGTCTTTTCAGTGGTATTAGAAAACTTATTTCTCCTTAAAAAGAAAAACCATTGACAAAACAAGAAAATTTTCTGCAAAGTGCAGGTGCAGCGAAGACGAGTGTGTAGTTGGGTTGCCACTGTGGGCACGTGAGCACGGATGCGGCATCATGCATCATGATATCATCATGCTAACACTCCTACGTCTCTTGTTGTCCTCAGTCTTATAATATCATGATGCACATGAGCACGGATGCGGCATCATGCATCATGATATCATCATGCTAACACTCCTACGTCTCTTGTTGTCCTCAGTCTTATAATATCATGCTTTGGAATATAATTTTATTTTTTTTTTTTTCGTCTTGTCCAGCATCACAGCAAGCAGAATGGCAGTCTGGTTGCCGCATTGCGCTGTACAATTTTGCTTTCCCAAGAG
>JAQMYF010000003.1:23425912-23439189 GCA_030014195.1 Neosilurus mollespiculum | reverse complement strand
AGTTTTTCCGATATTTTAGTTTTTCCGAACTTCTTTTTTGGAAGATATGCATTTTGAGTTATAATGAAAAACAAGTATGAAAAACACCTGCTGTGTTGCTGAATTGTATTTAGATGTGCTCCAGCACATTAAGCAGCACTTCAATCCACCAGAGCACATGTCAACATGCCCCTTTTCAGTTGTTTTTGTGCTTGTTTGTCTCTTTTTCTGAAGTGTTTTGTCTCCTTTTTGTGAATAAGGCTATAAACATCCAGACCATAATGACTCATCGAAACCCATGTTTCTGCATTCTATATCCTGTGAACTTCATTTAAAATCTTACAATAAAAAGTGTCAAAATCATCACATGCAGCCTACCTAAAGCACAATAATTCCACTTACGGTTTATTAGAATAAACAAAATTATGCATCTTATTAATTTTCTGATTGTCCAAGTCTTAGGTCATGGTTTTAATGAACTGTGTTGACCATCCCTCATGTAATGTTCCACTGATGTTTCTGTATGTATGATGTCACACCAGTGGCATGGACAAAACACTTCGGTGTCACTCAAGAAATATGTCTGGAGTGAGTTCTAGGTAATGTTGCTCCAGAATAAATATTGGGTTTTAGTGAACTATGATGTTGCGCAGTGGTTAACATGTCCAGCCCACAGCAAGAACATCCTGGGTTCAAGTCCTGGGTTCAGATGTTTCTGTATGGAGTTTGCATATTCTCCCTGTGCTTGTGTGGGTTTCCTCCAGGTACTCCGGTTTCCTCCCACAGTCTAAAGACATGCACATTAGGCTAATAGGCTGTTCCAAATTCTCTGTAGGTGTTCATGTGAGTGTGAATGATCGTGTGTGTTTTGACCCTGCAGTGGTCTGACGAGCTGTACCCTGCCCTCGCCCAGTGTCTCACTCCAGCCTCGCTCCAGCCTTCCTGCGAGTGAGTGACTAAGTGAGTGAACTATAGGCTCATATTCACACTGCCCAGATGAAATGTGGCAGTAAACTGTATTGTACCATGGGTAGGGAATTTGATACTGGTGCATTACTACATGACATAAGGTACAAAACAGATTAATGAGTAGCATGTTTAGTATCTTACCCTTTAAAATCATGAAGCTTGATCTTCTGACCCAAAAACTCTAAAAACTCCACAAATGCTGGACTTTCCACATTATTTCCAAACAGCTCCTCCTCAACAGTCTGCAATCACAAAGAATTGACATTTCAACTTATAATAATTTCATATCACTTCAAATGGGATCATGTTCAATTCAGTATGATTGAGGTAATATGAAGATAGACGAATGCTAACCTTGTCCTTAATATGCTATCCTTGGTTTTATCCTTAATATGCTAACCTTGGTTTTATCCTTAATATGCTAACCTTGGTTGAAAAAGTTTTCATACACATTGAATCCAGTAAATGGTTATGAATTCACATTCAATATTTTTAAGCTCTTGATTGTTCTTGGTTGTACGCTACACAGCACCTACACAGAAAGTCAATATAATAAATTACTCATTATTCAGATCCGTGAACAGATATAGAACTTTTTTGTTTTCAAGATGCTTACAGTGACATGAAATTTAATAACACAGCTTTTGTTAGACAGAGCAAAGCTTAAAATTCAAATGATGCTAAATAAAATGAATCACGCTGAAGAGCTATAACAAACAACCGACAAAGACAAAAGGCTTCGGCGCACTCTCATATTAGCAAAACCTGCAGCGCTACTTCATTATGATTCCCTATGGGGCAATTAGCCTGATGAAAATGCTAATTGCTTTCTTGAATAAACATCGTGCCTTTTGTTGAGTGAAGTCGTGGGTTCTGAGTGCACACTGGTAGAGAGAGCTGTCTTGATGTCATGATAAGGTGTAAGTAAAACACTTGTGTTGGTAGAAGAGACTGGAAAGTGCATTTTGTGTGTGATGACAAATTGAGATGTGACAGGAGGAGGCTTTTTGGGTGGCTGCATCATTAGGAGCCTCTCTGTGCTAATGTTGCGAGTGTGCAAATGTTGTTTCATAAGCTTTCTTCCTCCGCCCACTGATCATCTGGTCTAACTTAAAGGTCGACCAGCAGTGTGAGCAAACCTTTCTACCAGGTCCTTACTACACAAAAGCGTGATAATTTGAAGACATTTGAAGATAAGCAAAACTTATGTTTGAGGTGCTGTTTGGAGGTCTGTGTGTCTGTGGGTAAGACACCTGGATGCTCTTTAAAAGTGAGAACCTAAAAGATTTAAACTATATAAAAATATAAAATATAAAAATGAAACAGTGAGTCAGACCTGGATAAAGATGTTCCTATTGAACTCACCTGTCCGAACTTCTGATAGATTACTCCGAACTTGAAGTTATTACTGATAACATGTTCATCAAAAGTCACAATAAGTCTTGAGGCCTTTGGAAAAATAAAATAGAAGAGATTAAGTCAAAAGTTTGCACTAGAGCTGCAGGCTAGAAGTGATAGACACTGTGACATGTATTACAAGATATGAGGGTTAAGAGATGAGCTGATATGGTATAACAAATCTTTGACATAACAGGCAGCAAAATGTTTAAGTAGTAAACATTTACAGGTACGCAAGGCCTTCCCTTTAAGCTAATTTCAAATTTACCATTCATGCAATTTTAGAATAAACTATTGAACAATAAGCCAGTAAGACCATCCTGCAGCCATTTTTGTAAGGCTTTTAATAAGGGATATATTTGGATGTAACAAAGTATAAATTCATAAATATATCATAAACATATCACTTTTTAAGACTGACTAATTAAAATTTTTTTTTTACTGCTTTCCAAGGGGAACTTTGCTTCAAAACAAGAAATTTTGCATTAAAATTTTATTATAAAACCCTTAACAATACTATGGTACAATAGAACATACATCATGTTTATATTATTTATATATTATTACCTCTATTATTATTGTTGTTGTTATTATTATTATTCATTCATTCATTTTCTAAGCCACTTAATCCTAAATAGGGTCGCGGGGAGGCTGATGCCCATCTCGGCCGACTCTGGGAGAGGGCGGGGTACACCCTGGAGAGCTCTTCAGGCCAACACACATACAACCATTCACACTCATTCTCACACCTAAGGGCAATTTGGAACAGCCAATTAGCCTACTGTGCATGTTTTTGGACTGGGAGGAAACAGGAGTACCTGGAGAAAACCCACGCAAGCATGAGGAGAACATGCAAACGCCACACAGAAACGTCCGAGCCAGTGAATCGAACCCAGGCCTTCTTGCTGTGAGGTGGACGTGCTAACCACTGCGCCCCTGTGCTGCCCTATTATTATTCATTCATTAATTTTTGATCCGCTTAATCCTAATTAGGGTCGCGGGGCGGCTGGCGCCTATCTCAGCCGACTTTGGGCGAGGGCGGGGTACACCCTGGACAGCTCGCCAGGCCATCGCAGGGCAGAATCATGCTGATGGCAATCCAATGGCCTACTCTTTTTGAAAGACAGCAATGGTTCTTTACATGCCTCTCACCAAAGACAGTGAGAGGCATGGTTGGCCTTTGATAACCCAGTTAGCTGCACTGAGGATATTATTATTATTATTATAATTATTATTATGATTTTTATTATTAATAATAATAATTATTATTATTTATTTTTTAAATTCTTTTCAACTATGCTTTGTTTCTTTATTTCTGTCTTTTCTTTTTTCACACTGTACACTACACTATATGGAGGAAGGTTTGAAGCCAGTTGAATATCAAGCCCACATGTACTTGTTTAAAATATGTTGTTGCTCTTCCTCTTTGGTGCTAAAATAAGTTCCAGTCTTCTAGGAAGGCTTTCCACTAGGTTTTGGAATCTGGCTGTGGGAATTTGTGCCCTTTCAGACAAGAGCATTAATGAGGTCGGGACATGAGACCTGATGTGAAGCTGACATTCCAGTTCATCCCAATGGTGTTCAGTGGGGTTGAGGTCGGGGCTCTGTGCAGGCCACTCGAGTCCACACCAACTTTGGCAAACCATGTCTATGAATCTTGATATGTGCACAAGGTCAATGTCATGCTGGAACATGTTCAACCCGCTTAGTTCCAGGGAACTGAAATTGTAATGCTACGGAATACAAACTCATTTTAGATAATTATGTGGTAACAGATTGTGGCAACAGTCTGAGGAAGACCAACATATGGGATAGTCATGTGTCCAAGTAATTTTGGACATACAATATAGCTTGAGCTGGTCACGCATATATACACAAACACACGCACACACTCACACACACACACACACACACACACACACGTAGCGGGTGGACACCTGCATACCTTTGGGTAAAGAACTGGGAAGAAGCGATCCACGTTCACTTCTTCACACACAAGCTGGGAATAAAAAGACAAGAAAAAAAAGCTGAATGATTTTTTTTCTTCTCTTTCCCCTTCTTACAAATCAATACATTGCTTTTGTCAGGACTGATGAGATGAGAAATCTCTCAGTCATTACACTGAGGATGATAAATTGCAATGGCACAAAAGAACAATGCTGAATCATACTCTCACCTTGGCCATCTGGATAACGTTGGGGAATTCGGTTAGACATGATATCGGGATCACGTCGTGATATGTCTTCAACTTGCTCCTGGAAAAGACCAATAGATACTCTACAGTAATTTAGAGTTTAATTTTAAATCTTACATTATGGATGTACAGACTGATGGATGGATGTAAATACTCATATTTAACTGAATTGTTTTGGTGTCAGTCTGGTTGCTATAATTATATCACATAGTTAGATGACAGCAATGTCCTACAGTTGTCGCTCCACCCACACTCTGGCCCTTATTGTCCATCTGGTGTCTAATTCAGAAACGAGGGTGCTGTGAAGGTGCTGCCCATGTAATCTCAGGAGAAAAATGTGTGTCTGAATGGGATATTACTGTCTCTGGATATGACTCATGGTTCATAGAATGGATACTGCCACATCTAGAATAATCTTTAATCCCAGTGAAAGTGCAAAGCAGCTCAGGAGGAGAATATTTGTCAAAGACTAATCCCTCACTCAATAAGACATGAGGAAGGTTTAAAATGAAAAGGTATGGATAAGAGATTTGGAGGGATGATGTATACCTTAACATCAGACGGAGGTGCTCCTGGTCTCCAATCAATTCATATTTAACAGAGAAGACCAGGTGGCCCAGAGCGCTGTCCATTGTGTAGTAATTAAAGTGCTCCTAATGAGAGAGCGGGAATGAGAGTGTTAAAGCACATTCATCTTCATCCTTCAACACACACTTTGAGATATACACACAGACATGTGTCTCCTCCAAGGTCACACAATGAGACTCATCCATTACAAGGATTTCATTAGCTAAACACATTATGTCAAATTAAGGGCACACCTAAAGTGCCTTCTTTAGAGCTAAACTCTAAAATGTGGTAAGGGACATGCATAAGCCTTACTGGTGTGACACTAGTCATGTGTCATACTTTAGTCAAATGGATTTTCCTAATGTTTATGGGAAGATTTTTTGTTCAAATGCAAATGCTGTTGCACAAATGTAAAGCACACCTGACACCCAGGACTCAACAACGATACATGCTACAAAACTGTGTCTGTGTTGCAGTATTTTACCCCTTTTTTAAAAATAAATAAATAAATAAGTATTGACACGTGTAATATGGTCTTACCTTGCCCCAAAAGTGTTTCCTGTAGATCTTGGCTGTAGTGTTGGTTTCCAGCTTGATGTGGGATGTATGAGAGAGCAGCTGATCCAGGTCATTGCCATTGCTTAGCTCGTGGTTGGTGCCTTCAATCCAGTAACCTCCAAACTGAGGCAGCAAGATCAGAGGAAACGGGCTTTTCCTGCCTAACACCTAACCAAGGGGGCAAACACACCTGTGAAGCCAGGCAACAGATAAATGTATACTTTATATATATATAAAAAAAGTAAATGTGATGTGACTGAGAGTTGTCCCTGGGGTATACGTTACCTCATGAACACTGGGGTATGGGATGTAGTCCTCCTCAGTCTATTAAAAAGAAACACACACACAGTTGCAATTTACTCACATATCATCTCAACATTATAGCATTTAGAAATTGGTGGCAAGGTTGAACTTCAAGGTGAAGCAATCACGTGTGAATTATTTCAGATAAAACAGCCACAGGCCGGAAACTATTGTACAGCACCAATTTATCTTATTTGATTATAACTCTATTAGTTGGTGTTTGAGAGAAGGCTCACTGCTGTCGGAACACAGTGCTTATCAGCCTGCTTGATAACTCACCTTCTATCTGAAGATGTAGCACTGGCTTGGAAACAATAGGGCCTGTGTGTGTGTGTGTGTGTGTGTGTGTGTGTGTGTGTGTGTGTGTGTGTGTGTGTGGAGGGGGCCTCACTTTAAGTGGTGGAGGAAGGGCACACCGCTGTTCATCCATTCTGCTGCTCTGAAACATAATTTAAAAAAATACAGCAGATCAGCATCCTCATTGACATAATCGGCTCATGTCTCATTAGTAATAAAAAAACATTCAATATATATTGTATATTGATAATACTATCTATCTATCCATCTTTCTATCTCTCTCTCTATCTATCTCTCTATATATATATATATATATATATATATATACTATTCAAGCATAAGCTGTAAAAGGGTAAGTAATATGATGACATAATCAGACAGCATTAACAGTTGGATGACGTAGTTGATAACCTTTAGTGTACAGGAAGAAATATAATAAGGCTGAATATTACACACAGGAAAACACTGATTTACAGTGAATGTGCTGCAGGGAGAGAGAAAGAGAGAGAGAGAGAGAGAGAGAGAGAGAGAGAGAGAGAGAGAGAGAGAGAGAGGGAGGGAGAGAGAAAAGAAAAACTCCACTAACTCCATATAATTAATCATATTCTGGAACATTCAATAATAAATATAGACGGTTAAAAAACTGTAATTTTTTTTTAAAAACACCGTCAATATAACACATACATAAGCAATGAACACCATTGGGTAATAAACTTTCAGGTCATCTCAAGAAGAACCATTGTGTGTTCTACACTTATTCACTCATTTGCCAAACTGCTGAATCCTACTAGGGTCGCGGGGAGGCTGGAGTCTATCTCAGTCAACACTGGATGAAGGCAGGGTACACCGGCCAACACACAGCCATTCACACTCATGCTTACACCTAGGGTCAATTTTTAACAGCCAGTTAACCTAATGTGCATGTCTTTGGACTGTGGGAGGAAACCGGAGTAGCCGGAGGAAACCCACACAAGCACTGGGAGAACATGCAAACATGCCTGAGGTTTGGATCTCGAACCTAGGACGTTCTTGCTGTGTGGTGGATGTGCTAACCATTACACCACCATGCTGCCCAGGTATTTAATATACATATTATATTAAATAATACAATATGTACAATAAATAATATATTTATATGCAATAATCAAGCAATTCTAAGCCACATGTGTGAGTTAATGAAGTCAATAGCATTTATTATTCGAAATATAAATTCTGATCGATTTCCTTATGTACAATGCAGTACTGTGCACTGTGCAGTACAGTCTTAGGCACCCTTTTTAGTATAAACTTTCCTTTTTATTTTATGATTTTGTACATTAGTGAGTCTGTACAAAACATTTCAGATTCCAAAACATTTATAGTTATATAAATGTATAGTTATAGTTTTTGTATGTGTTAAAAGTGTTAATAGAGATACCCTTCAAATAAAAGCAATCAACAGCATGAACCACCAAGTAGATAAAGTATTATACCGATATATTATTTAAAACCAAATATGCACAGAATATTGCAAAAAGGATAACTGAATATCAGTAAACGTAGAAAAGTGTGAATTAATTAATCTCATACAGTGAGGCCATGCCGAGGTGTGTATGTCCAGGCCGAATGAATGTGTGCATGTATATATAATTATAAGGGTTCTGATGCTCCTGATTGGTCTGCCTGTGTGTAAAAAGCAGGAATGCTATATTCAGATTATTACATTTTGGTCTATCTGATGATACACTGCAAAAAAACCATCCATCTTATTTCATGATAATAGCTGTTTCTGTTTGGTTTGACTATGAAGTAATACATTTTTGTCACAAAAATGAATTCTCAGCACTACACCTACATTATTCATCAGCCATGTTTGGATGGTTTTACTTTATAGGATGATGTCTACCATCAGAAAAACTGTTGCAGGTTTCTTTTCCAACAAAAATAAATAAATACATAAATAGATACTATGTGTCACACATAGCAATATGCAATAGAAAAACCAAAGGTGAATGATGCTTCATGTCACTAAATACACTCTGAAACGGGACTATTTATATATCCACCAAGCCTGAGCCAAATAATTGTTTTAGCATATACACTACATGGAAACAAAAATAAAAAATAAACAAGTTTTATGATTGGCGGCACAGTGGCACAGTAGTTAGCACTTCTGCCTCACAACAAGAAGGCCTGGGTTCGACTCCCAGGCTCAGCCATTTCTGTGTGGAGTTTGCATGTTGTCCCTGTGCTTGCGTGGGTTTCCTCTAGGTACTCCGGTTTCCTCCCACAGTCCAAAAACATGCACAGTAGGCTAATAGGCTGTTTCAAATCAGCCCTAGGTGCGAGTATGAATGGTTGTATTTGTGTTGGCCCTGCAATGGACTGGCGAGCTGTCCAGGGTGTACCCTTCACCTAGGGCTGCCTGAGATGGGCGCCAGCCTTCCAGCGACCCTAATTAAGATTAAGCGGTTTAGAAAATCAATTAATTAATTGATTTACAGTTTATTTATTTTTTATAAATAATCAGAATCGTTTATACAAACACTACACTGAAATGGAATGATTGATTTGCAGTCTCGAGATAATAGACATCATCCACTCCACAAACTCGGGAGAATGTTTGAATCAATTATTCATTCATTTTTTAAGCCGCTTCAATTATTTTATTTTTGGTCTCCCAGTGAAGACAGTATGGGGGATCAAGGGATATGACACGATTAAAGGATATATGACTTGCTCGAAGAATCTAAACATTCTTCACATAACAACTTAAAATGACTAAATATGACCGGTCATTATTTCTGCTCTTATCAGAAACCATTGCTTGTAAAGGCACTAACATTTACCAGACCAATTCTTTGAGCAGACTTCTATCCAGACAAAACTAAAATGATAACAGACCAATTATATGTAGAGCTGATGACTGTCCAGTTTGTACTACAATAATATGAGTGTTTTTAAAAGCTATACACTAGACATTGTGAATATTTCTTAAAGGTTCAGGGATTAAGGGCTGAACAGAAACTAAATCACTGTGCCAATAAAGGATGCAGCACAGCAGCCATCCTAAAGTGGCTACAACATATCATACAAAATAAAAGTCTTGTGTCTTCTATGATTTATTTGTGAGAGTGCAACTGCTTCAATCATGATTTTAATTACTCAGCAGTATTACACAAAGCTGTCTTCTGTAATGACACCTGGATTTTCTTATGATATGCGCATTTTCTTTTCCTCAAAAGAAGTGGAAAATAAGAAGTTGGGTCTAGGAAATCAGTTCTGAGAGCTAGTTCTGTGGTTAGTGGAAGATGAAGAACTGAAGAACGATATAAAAGTAATAAAAGCAATACTTTACCTGCATTCTTTCAATCATTTCAAATAAATCAGTAGTCTGGAAAAAGGGGGGAGAGGAAATGAGATGAGTGAGGAGTCTGATGATAAAACCGGCATGTGAGAGCTGAGCCCTGAATTACGTTACATGGTTTAAGCAGGGCAAGAGTAAAGTCAGTGAACACAGTGCAGTTCTTTTAATCAGCTACCTGCACTAAACTCTTTTATTATGCCCACTATACTTCTGCTGTGTTATGGAAACCTTTCTGGGTCCTTAGTTCTCTTGGTGATACCAATAGATTATTATTTAATAAAGCACAGAAGTATCTTAGAACAGTAGGATTTTGTGCTGTGGTTTGGCAGAGTATGGTGTTAGTGGCAATAAGTCAGAGGTAGTGGTTAGCAAGGCTCCAGTGCTTATATACTTAATGTTAAATCGCTGATATAAAGTTAAATCCATCACATCATTATAATACCAGAGTACTTTTTTAAAGTTAGGGAATAATGTATGTTACCATTCAAAACACTGAGCACACTAGACTGAAAACAAAGACTTTATTTGCTTTTAGAGCAAATTTAATTAATGTTTTATGAATTAAATATATTCTTTAATGAGTAATTTCCATGTCAATCCCACTCTTAGTACGCACCATGGTTCTGGAGGCAACAAACATTATTATTTTGGTTACACTCCTGTGTGTTCTTGTTCCTGCTACTGCAGCCCTGTGACTGGTTGATTATACACTATTATGTTCACCTGTCCTGTGTCTTATGCAGCCTTCATGTGCTATTGGAATTATGGTAAATACTTGTTGGGAACTTGGAAATTCCACATGAACGCCCTCTCAAGTTGTAAAGTCGAGTGGGAAATTCAGAAATAATTTGAATGCCTGAGTTCACAGTTTGGGGTGACCTTTAACCTTTCAACATGGCCTTTACCTCACAGCAAGCAGGTCCTTGTTTTGCATCCTGCGCTAGGCAAAGGCATTTATTTGTGCAGTTTCATGTTCTTCCCATGCAAACGTGGGTTTCCTTCTATAGTCCAAAGACATGCACATTAGGCTAACTGGCTGTTCCCAATTGCCACTATGTGTGAGTGGTTGTGTGTTTGTTGGCCCTGAGATGGACTGGTGAGCTGGTGTACCCCGCCTTCGCCAAGAGTCAGCTGAGATAGCCTTCCTGCGACCTTGGTAGGATAAAGCGGTTATGAAAATTAATGAATGAATGAATTAAACAATTTATGTGCATTTACCTTGACAGAACAATGCTATTTATCATTTGATTTTTAGCAAATGGACTAATCTGCTAGTGTGATGTATAGTTATAATAGGAAAGTGGTTGTCATGGGATCAGCAGTGCTTACCTTGAGTCATTTTGCTTCAACAACAAAGCACTTAAATGTAATGTACTTATAATTCCAACTTTACAAGTAGGAGGTAGCATAATTCTGGTAGCACATGAAGGCAGCATCACGGTGATTAGTTCCTTGGTCATTTCTACCCTCGTGTTTTTGTTCATACTTGCTGCATTCTTATTTCTACCCAAAACTTCTACAGTGCCTTATTATTGCTACATGGTTTTATCTGCCTTTATCCTGTTTTCTATGTAATATGAATTATCCCATTATTCCACTATAAATTTTGTCTAGCTATTATAATTGTAACATTAAATAGAAAATTCTTCTATAAGACAGCATTTCCCTGTTTACAAATAGCAATGTTTAGACAGTTCCCATGATACCAGTGCATTTCTAGTAGGTGTGTGTAAAATGAAAACTGTATTCTAATGAATTTCTTCCCGTTCGCTTGGCCAAACAGATACTTCTCATATTGTTTGAGTAGACAGTACTACTCATATGCAAACAGACCGTCCCTTAAATATATGTCCCAGATATGTCCCTTAAAACAAACACCTAGGATAGTCAACCTGACAAAATATCAATATCACACTCTTTCGCATGTAGAGAGAAGGGAGGAAGTAGAGCATGTGTGTGTGGGTGTGTGTGTATGGGGGTGTGTGTATGTGAAGAGAAGCTGATGATTTATATAGTGTAGTGCTCTACAGTGAGTTCTCATACGTCTCAGCTATCAAACAACAAACCGAAACAGCAGGCTTTATCAAAGTCTGTAATAGTAAAACCCTGCACCATATGCTGTTCCTGATCCTCAGCTCAGGAGATCCTCCTTTAGCAAACACTGACTGAGTCGTCATGAACACAAAGTAAATACAAAGCTAAGAACACGACATCAAAATGTGCTCCCGGATTCAACTGGTACAAAGTAAGCATTGCTTAATTGCACTGTATCATTCTGAAGACTTACAAACAGTGCAAAAAAAAAAAAAGGGTTATGATTACTTCTTGTTATATACAGCAGAGATGCTATGGGCTGAAATGCTTTTTCAATCTACCTGACTAATTATACATTAATCTTTAGCCTGCAGTGTTCAGCCTCTTTTATAATTTAAAATTTGTTCTCAGACCAAGAACATCACTTCATATTCGCCACTTTCTCTCTCCTCCTTCTGTCAAACTTGAGACATTTACTTACGATTCCAGGCCTTTTCCAGTGTCCCACTGTCACATGGACTGGATTTCTTGTGGCCATTATGAAGCGCTGTCCAGGATCTCTTAGACAAAAAGAAAATCCTTTACATCCTATCTAGTTGTTCCTGGTCCTCCAACAACACCTCCCTGTTTCCACTCAATTGGGAAGAAAAGTCCAAATGGAAAACCATCAGAGTGTCCCATCACAGCAGGGTGAGAAATCCTCTTATAGAGAGCGCTGCATTGCTTTGTGAGGTGTGTGTATTCTCTATGTGTGTTTATGTGTATGAGCATGAGGTTACAGCCAAATATTTCTCTTTTCCTCTCTCCAGACTGGTGTGGGAATTGGCAAGGCAAGACTTGCATTCCTTTCTCACAGAGCAGCGCTTTTTGTACTCTCTCTCTGAGGTATAGAGGTGGAGCTGAGACTCGGGTTATAGTCCAACAAGCCTGCATGGAGCCCACGCAATAGATCTCTAATGCTCTGTGCCACACCAACAGGTGCTTGGCAGTTTATTTAGAGGAGTTCTGGAGCTGCATATAAAAAAACTGGTGCATGATGAGATATGATCTTTACTGCTTTCAGTTAAAACTCTGAAACGTTCTGTGCTGTTCAGGTCAAAATGACCCATTCTGAAGTCTTTCCAAAAGTGAGGAATTATTAGATGACAAAATTACCATGAACCTATTTTTCAACTTTCCAATTTGTTCTTGAGATGAGTAGTCTGTGCTTAGGTCGTTTTGCCCTGCGAGTTGTTACATAGAAAGACGAGGGATATAGGAAATTGGGACCTTTCTAAGTACACTTATTAAAAATTAGAACACTTTTAAGAAGCTAAGACTTTGATGCAGGCCCTTATTCCTCGACTGCTCAGTTGTGTAAATGAGAAAAAAAAATCTGGATAAGGGCGACTACCAAATGCAGTAAATGTAAAGAGGGCATTATAATATGCAGTAGAGGATATGCATGTCACTGCATCATAGTTGGAAGTTACCTTAATGCAGTTACATCGAGAGGCAGCGCTTGCACTCAGCTTGAATGCTATGAAAATGTGTGCGCACGCACGCACGCACGCACACACACACACACACACACACACACACACACACACACACACACACAGAGAGAGAGAGAGAGACAGAGAGAGAGAG
>JAQMYF010000003.1:23408117-23425038 GCA_030014195.1 Neosilurus mollespiculum | reverse complement strand
CACACACACACACACACACACACACACACACACACACACACACAGAGAGAGAGAGAGAGAAAGAGAGAGAGAGAGATAGAGAGAGAGAGAGAGATCTAAAATGGTCCTAAAAAGTCTTATTGCGAGACTAACTGTACAAATAGATTCTGAGCCATCTTTATACAGACTGCTGAAGGGTAAAGAAAAGATGCTACTTCTTTTCTGTTTAGGGATAACAGCCTTAACAAATGTTATTAGACAAAGCCCTTTAGGTTATTAACTTTTACATTTCTAATAAAAGGAAAATTTTAGTAGGCTACTATATTTCACTCCAGCCTTTACAAATGTTGGTAAATAATTCTTCAGTAAATGAAACAAAACTATTTTTATTCAGTAAAGGGGGAAAAAGAATATTTAACTTTATAAAGAATAAGAAAATAAATGTTGCATTTATAGGAAAATATATTTTACATCTATGCTCCTTAACATAGATTCTGCAAGTCACCCAAGTTGTACTGAAGTAATGAAAATATTGATTTTTTTTATTGATGGTGATAAAGATCAGGGTCTAATACATCAATCAATATTCTCCCATATTCTATCACTTGGTTTGAGATTAGTCAAATATGAAGGTCATGTGTGATCAGTCAGAATAACTTTGTGTTGATTTGCAGAGACTCTAGGACACATGTGGATTCAAAAAATGCCAGATAAAAATGCCACCACAACAAAACAGAGCCTCTGGTTTCCTTTCCAAGTGTCAACTGTATATATTTAGACTGTTAATGTTAAAAAGTAATGGTAACTATGAACCTGTACAATAGCTATTCTGGTTATGTTTGTATGTTAAATATATAGGTGGGTATCTACATTCTGTAACTGAGTAATGGCTCAGAGGATAAGGGGTTAAAGCTCTGGGTTGCTAATCTGAAGGCAGAGGGTTCAAGCCCCAGTACCACCATGCTGCCACTGTTGGGCAATTGCTCAGCTGTCTAAAAATGAAAGACACTCTGGATAAATGTAGACAAAATACATAGAGGCAACACTTATATGTAGAGCTATGAGTGATATTTATTAGATGCAGTTTACAAATACACCAAAATGGATTAAAAACAGGGTATGAATCAGTATGTATACTACTCTATATATACATTATGTTGGAATGAGGAAAGTAAATGGACTCCCTTGGTGGCTGAAGTTAGAAATAACTGCTATCACTGCTTACAACCATTTTACTAATTCTTGAATGAATCCACTATGATATACGAACTTAATTTTTACGGTTTAACCCTTCACCTACTTTCCCTGACTACAGCCCTGCCTGTGCCACCCAATCTAATCCCTTTTTTTTGCTTTTCAAACTCAAATGCAAATAAAATGCAGAGTGAAAAAAAAAATGCTCACATGGAACAACAAGAGAGCAGAACACAACCCAGTGTCTGCTTATTGAGTGTGGACAATAAGATGATGCCCCATCTGCAGCTGAGCCCATCTTTTTAATAAGACCATAATAAACATTATGTTAATGTCTATCGTTGGCCACCTAGTTCCGTGGAAACAAGGAACTGCAATCATCTCATAAAAGGAGGCTAGCATGTGAGTATCCTGTGTAGGGGATATGGTGAGAAAGTACACACAGACACATTATGGCACTATACAAACAGTGAGTCTGTATGAGTAAATTTTTTATATCACAATGACATTGGGTATTCAATAAATAGCATGCAATATGGAGTTTGCAATGACAATCTTTAAAAACAAACTACTTTATTGACAGTACAACTTATATTAGAGCAACATGATGTATGCATGATATGGTTTCCATCATATCTACAGGACTAATCCCATCATGTTCCACTGAGAAGCCTCAGTACCTCCCTACCTTATTATTGGAGTTCCCCAGGGATCCAGTCCTTGTCCACTCTTGTTATTTTTCTATATACTAAATCACAGGGCTTAGTGTTCTAATCCCATGACTTCTGTTACCACTGATACCCACATGGCACGCTACAATATTTTGCTTTTCTTCCATCAACCCCCAAATTTCTCAGATAATATACTATAACACTGCCTTCAGAGATGAAGACCCAACAAGTTAAACGCATCCTTATTAAAACAGAACAGCGATATCTATCAAATAAGAATTTGTCTAGAGTGGATATTTTAATTGCCATCAACACCAAGAATCTCGGTAAGGGTTTTGATGATAAGATCAACTTGCGCAGCCACATCAGCCATCAGATTTCTTTCACATCACTAGAATACAGATGAATGCAACTTGCAAATTACAAGAGGACATCTCCACTAATTATGCCTAATAGATATATGTGGAAATGATATTCACAGTTCATTGCTGTGGCTTGGTAATTTCTTGAAATGGATTAGTGCGTACAGTATAATTCTGATATCTGTAAATACTGTATAATAAACATGCATCACTATGTATATGATCACATATCATTTACACTGGTAAATATGGCAACAATAATATATTACCGTATCACATATATTTCATAATGTATATAGCTAGCAACCATGACCACGCAATGCAAAAATATGCCTCCAAAATGGCTGCCACCATAAAGACCATGTTAATCAAAATGACAGCATGATTGATGTGGTGTGTAAAATGGGCTTAAGAGGCTCTCCAAATTGAAAAAAATGCTAATAAACTTTCATTTTATAGCAATAGTTGGACAGCTTTGTGTATTATGAAATATTCCATTCTATACACAGACCTCCATTACAAACAACAAATGGTAAAACAGAGCGCCCCATCTGTGTCTGAATCAATTTCAAGCAGGGGTATGACTACAAATTTGAAAACCTTTGGTGTAAAGAGGGAGAACCCCATGGTTTCATGGTATGATGGAATTAGTGACTGTGAGGAGTCTGGGTAATGTCTGAGCGAACCTCTTCAGATGTGCGGTAGCTGTCTTAAAGCTCATGTGCTAAGTACTAGAATACATCACTGGCCCTGTTGCTCAGCTCAGTGTGTCAGACTAATTGCTATGTTACTCCATTTCTTGTGTCTCTGGAATTCTTTTCTGCAAATCACTGTCTTTTGTTTTGACTTCTATCAAACGATAAATCCAGTGCATTAATTAAACTTTTTATTGTGAATAAAGCTTCCTACTGTGCCAGAGGATATAGCATTACTGCTGTCCTTATAGTGTGGTCACAGTGCCTCAGAAGGTAGTCAGATTGTATCAGCAGTAACCAATCAGCAGACAGGAAAACCATGTACGCTATTTCAGACAGTAAAGCCAACTGTCTGTATTTAACTAGATAAATGTAATATACAGCGATGTACTCTGATAAATGGCATTACTTAATGCCAGGAGCATGACATAATTTACTAGCCATACACAATCACAGTTTGTTAGGGCCCATTAAAGTCCAAGGGGATAGGGAGCAAAGAATTAATGTTTGTACAATAGGAAATGGCCCATCTATTTAAAAATCATACAAAGTTTAAACTAATAAAACATGAGAAAGATCATGTTCCCTAAAGGTTCATGTTTTACTAAGAAAGTTATGTTCTATGGTGGTTCATTCATAGTGAAAGCAAATATTATTATTCATAGGATCCATCTTCATTAATGCATTTATTTTAAATACTATCGAAATACTAATCGCATCTTTCGAGTCACAATGGATTTAAAACAGATATCAGCGGATGTTTTGAGCGGCATGGTGGCGCTGTGGTTAACCCATCCGCCTCAGGACCTGGGTTCGATTCCTGGGCTCGGCTGTTTCTGTGTGGAGTTTGCATGTTCTTCCTGTGCTTGCATGGGTTCCTCCTGGTACTTCAGTTTCCTCCCACAGTCCAAAGACATGCACATTTGGCTAATTGGATGTCCTAAATTGCCCATAGGTGTGGTTATAAATGTAAATGGTTGTGTGTATGTTGGCCCTGTGATGATCTGGTAAGCTGTTTAGGGTGTACCCTGCCTTTGCCCGGTGTCAGCTGAGATAGGCACCAGCCTCATCGCAACCCTAGTAGTAGGATTAAGCAGTTCAGCAAATGAATGAATGAATGAATGAATGATCTCCGCAAAAAGTCAAAGGGCGAGTGCAGACAGTATATCTATGATGTAAAGAGAACCACTATATGATTATTAGTATGAAGGACCAGGAGAGTGAAAGAGGAATTAGCAGTAATGATATGGATAATATCCACAGAACAGAAATTCGTGTGCACAAAGGTGACCCTGTTTACTATGCAAAGGCTGAGCTTTTCCAATGCGCACATTTATGGCTGGCATGAGTAGTTTTACTATTTACTTAATAGTAGTCTACAACATAAATCAATTGTGATAGTCTTTTAAATTACTGCCAGAGGAAACTTAAACAAGCTGTACCTTGAATCAAGTTTGTATAATTTACATTCTGAGGAGAGAAAGTCCATGGAGATATGTCATCAATTATTCTCACTTGTGCATGCATGCTGTATTTTATTAGATCAGTATTTGCATAATCAGAAATCAATGACAGATTTCACTTTCCTCAGGCCTTTTTTTTTTTTTTTTTTTTTGAGTTTTACACCTTCCTCTGCTCTTTGCCACATTTTAAGATAGGTAGTCTTGTTACCTCTGAAGCTTGGGGCCACATTTCTAGCAGTCTCTAGTCTGAGAAACTGGTCTGAGCTGTTAAATACTTCAGGGTGCTTTAGGGTAGGATATCTGGATGTAAATCAGAATATCAATTTAGCCAGTCTAAAACACTTTAAAGTTTCCAGTGGAATGATGATTCTCTCATTCTGCTCTATTCCATATAGATAACTCCATGGAATATTTCTGCAATATCACAGCCCTTCATTTACATGACTCACCATGGAAGGACATTTTGAAGTGGGCATTTTTCTTGTTCAAATTTCAAAAGAATATGACATTGAATTCTTCTTGAAGATAAAATGCATCGCATGCTCTGCCCTTGTAATTCGATTAGAATGAGCAGATGTGCCCAACCTTCTGTCTCATGCTGTACATAATGACATAAAACCAAAAAGACTTTTCTCTGTAATTTATTTCTTTTTTCTAAATTATAAAAGTCAACAATAGATCAGATGTGTAAACATGTGCGCTTATACGTAGTAATAAGAGAGCAAGGGAACAGAGAAGGTGTATAATGAGACAGCACGAAAGGTCTGGGAATAAAGAATTATCCGTCGGGAATCATTAATAAAGGATGGACCTGATTTCAGAGTCAAGATGATCAGTCCCCTCTCTGACTCTTAGTCTTTTTCTCTCACACACTCTTTTTCCTCCATGGCTTTCCATGTCTCAGCACTAATTAAATCAGCGACACCACAGCGCAGTCCTCTGGACATCCTTTATCCTAATCATGGCTCAAGTGTCTGGTGGAGTGAAGGTCTGAGTAGTCAGAGTAAAAGTGTAAGTTAAAGTCCATTTCCCTTCCGGCCGCAGACAGGCCCATGGGCACCAGGTCCTGCTCTGAGCTCTCTCGCCATTAATTAATGTGTTTACCGCCTATGCTCTCTGCTTGTTTATTGATAGCAGATATTATTATTCTCCATGCACTGCTGTTAGCAAACTGGCCCTGACCGTGCCAGACTAGCAATTCAGCCTATATAACTACAGCAGGTGGGGATAAATTAGTGAGAAATTCCCTTCTCGTAAAGAATAACAGGAGCTGACAGATAGGCATCGCAGCCATGTGGAGTAAATTAACTGCAGAAAGAGGAAAACACAAAGCAAGTACTGGGAAATTCTCTTCTGTAAGATCTTAAAAGCAGTCCATACGTGACTTAACTAAACTAAAATAACAATCAGAGGAATGGCTGATTCAGTTCTGCAGAGTGATGTAGAATGCAGGACCAAGTTAAATAAACACAAAGAACTTCAGTGAACAGTTGCATGGAGAAATCCAGTCTATATTTTAGAGAACAAGTGATTTATAGGTCCATAAAGCAACTGCTTAAAAGCTTCCTGACATCATCTATATTCTTTTCTGTTAATTTTCAGGCTCAGTTCCCTTCAAGCTAGAGTCACATGTATCAGATTGCACTCCAGTGATAGTACAGGACCCCAGATCCCCTTCTGTATAGCCTCACAAAATAAAATCATAACTATTCTTACCGAGTCTGGTCATTTTTGTCATTCAGTGCAGTCAACTACTTCCTGCTTTGACAGCCGAGGTTATTTGACTGGCATTGCAAATGCTTAACCACACCCATTGTTTTTGCCTGTCTGCAGGGTGAAGCAAATGTGGATACAGAAACAGGCATGTGGACAACATCCTTGGAACAACTGGTATGCCATAGCCACAAAACTAAACTGTCTGAGGCGAGGATGCAGTGAGTCTCACAGTCTCTGAGTATATCATGCTCCAATGTCGACTCATGAAAAAAAACTTTTTGTTTGACCTTATAATGACCTATTCTGTTCACTTGCACTGGATGCATCTGGAACTTAAAAAACAAAAAACATACAAATACAGGGAGCAAATAATTATGATGTCTAAGAAGATGTAGATGTAGAAGTAGATTCGAGCCAATATAAGTTTTACGTATATCTATATTTTGCTTTGGTTTGGGGTTGCATGAGTGATAAATTTCTTCATCTTTGGTAATTGTTTTATCATGGTCAGGGATACACTGTAGTATGTGCTGGGGACACTGGGAATAAGGCCCCCCATCTTGGGTAAGCAGGTTATTACAGGTAGGGCACCATGTACACACACGCATTGACTTACACATAGGGGCAATTTGGAATGGCCAATCCACCAACTGGCACAGATTTTGGAGATAGGGGAAGTATCTTACATAAACAGTTACCGATAATCTGGATCTAATCAAGGACCCTGTAATCGTCAGGCAGCGCTACTCTCTGTACCACTGTGTAAATACGTGTATGAAAAGTCTGAATATTCAGAAGATGATATACTGTATAAACAGTTACGTTTCCACACCCTTAGGACAAAATCACAAAGAGAGAAAAGGAACATATACCCAGGAGACGTCAATGCACTGATTTCCAGCAGGTTTCTTGGTGTAAACAAATGCAGACTTGGCAACACCCATCTGGCCTGTTTTGCATGTTTTCCTTAATGTATATGCAATTTAAGGGCATGTCTACGTAAAAGTACAAAATGACGCAAGACTCCACGCAAACAGGTTCGTTTAGCCCTCGAAAATCCAGCTGTAGCCAAATTTACACCATTCATTACGATTTAATATTCAGAAAGTTTATCAAGATTATTCCTCAGAAGGGCGGCATGGTGGTGCGGTGGCTAGCACGTCTGCCTTACAACAAGAAGGCCTGGGTACGATTCCCGGGCTTGGGGCATTTCTGTGTGGAGTTTGCATGTTCTCCGTTCTGCATGGGTTTCCTCTGGGTGCTCTGATGGTCTCATGTTAAGAGTTCTGCAGCTGGTTTGCACATCAAATGCCAGCAGCAGTTAAATAAAGCCTGAGGTTATTTTGTATAATAGTGTATTATCTATTATATATTATAACAGACCTCAGTGCATGTAATTGCTGTTATACTGGATATGTGTATGCTGAAGTTTATTTTTCTTCCCTAGATCTCTTTTTGAAATGTGAACTTGCCATGACTATCAAAAACAACTAGCCTAAGTAAAAAAGATAAGTAAATAATTAAATATCCCATGACACATGCAAATTAGTCTGCACTATATGGAATTTTAGTAGTTCATGCCTAAGGCCAAAATGTGTTAGATTTACAGATGTTTATGTACCAAAAGTACATAAATTGTTAACATTACTGTTTATTTGTGAAGAGCTTTATTTGCACTCTTTCACCCACAAACCATAGAGAATGCAACTTCTTGCGTTCCGAATACGGATGAAAGCACAAACTTTTGAGTTTTTTGTTGAAATGAAGAAATGCTGCTTCATGTACATTATTTCAGCAAGTACGTGTATGTTTCCAGGAACAAACAGTGTGACTGATGAACTGAATTCCTGAATAACACCAGGACAGCTGTTTTTTTTAAATACTCATCTCTGAATTAACCCACTGTCATGTGAGTCATTTGTATGAGCCTTTGGTAGCATGTTAGCAAAGTTTATGCTGATCTTCAAAAGCTGAATCTTCTGTTGAAGAATTGTAATGTAATGTAATGTAATGTAGCAGGCAGTGGACGGAAATTCAAGAGGAAAAGCCAAAGCTAAAGGAAAGCATCAAGGAGGATTTAAAGCTTAGTGTTAAAGGCAGCGATGTGTGTGTTTTATAAAATTGCAGAGCTTGAGAAGTACCTTTAGGAATGCAGGGGCAGTGTAGGACAGCGGAGCCTGGAGCAGTGTAGCGTCTAGTGTGCTAGATATACGCGGCTCTCCTCCATCCTGTTTCCTGCAAACACAGACAGACAGATGCAGTGCTGTTTAGTGCTGCATCACCTCTTCTGTACAAACACACACATGGTGTATACACACATAAACACAAAGACTGTGAGGTCACAGAAGGGAAAGCTTTATCAATGTGCCAGCCTGCGGGTTTACATTTGTATTACTCCATGCATCTCCCAGCTAGCATCTCTTTTTATTTTTTTTAAATCAGATTCCTGAATCTGTATGATTTCTTGACATGGGGAATACAAACGATATCTGATGTATGGGAAAGATGAGTAATTAAATTCAGTTCTCCTCTCTTCTAAGTTTTTCACAGTTGGTTGTAATGAGACCGAAACAAAACAGGTTATATTACAATGTGAGCTAAATATGATTCACTAACAATGTGAGTGAACTGCTGAAGTATGACCTTCAATTTCCCATCAGAAAACAACTGTGGTGTGATACTTAGGCTGAAAGGTACTGCATATAGTCAGAGACATGCCTCTAATTCAACACGAACCGAAAGTCTTTACATGTAAAAGATCAAGGTTTTTTGCCCCACAGCAAGCAGCACAAATAATGGTACTGCAAAAACACTGCTTGAGTTATTTAAAATAAATAAAAATACATACATTCATCACAATAGAGACCTGGAATTAAAAGCAGAATTTTGAACTCAAACCTAAATAAACAAATATTATATATATATATATATTATACATTATTTTGAATAAGAACAACACATAGGAAAAACACAACAGAAGGAGCAACATTTCACTTCAGCACTTCAGGTATTCTGAGAGCCCTTGAACTATGATGAAGAAGCATTTTCCCTTTGAGTGCATGTAAGTGTACATATCTATTTAGACACAAAATTGCTTAAGATGATTTACTAACAGGGACCGCAGAGGAGTTTTAATTTTTTTTTTTTTTGTAAAACAGCATATTTAAAATACATATATATTTTATCCCAAAATTATTGTGTGTATGTAGCAACACAAAGGGCTGGACTTACATACATAAAACTGTATATCTTATTTTAAAGACTCAATCAAAATAATAAGAATATTCCTTAGCATTCAAGCAGGCATCCAAGCCAACAGCATTCAAACAGAGCCTATGACAGAATTGATAATTACTAGTTTATATTTATTAATATATTTATTAGGTAGTGTAATCACCTGCTTTTGCTTGTTTGTTTGTTTGTCTGTGAACAAAAATCCTGTCCAAACCCCTGCACAGACTTTCACAATATTTGGTGGGGCCACTACCCTACCTGAGTCCCAGAGATTATTTGATGAATGTCAAAGTTAAAGGTGAAGTTCAGAACAAGGTCTGAAGGTTTTGGAGATCGAATGCTTATCACTTCAGAACGCGTGTGCCGACAGACATGCAGTTACTATGGAACACTAAAAGAAAACCATATATGAACCTTAAAATGAGCCGATTACCTCTCACCTTGAATGACCTTGAAAGGTGAAAAATCAAAGTCACAGAATTTTTGAGTACTTAGAACTTCGACACGAATGCCAACAGACATGCTGTTACCATGGAATACTAATAGGAAACCATATATGGACTTTCAAATGAGACATTTACCTTTGACCTTGGGTGACCCTGAAAGGTGAAACCTTTGCCATCTCGTAAATCCTTCAAACAAGAGAGATTTTTTGCTAATTTGGTCACGTCATGTACTACAGAACACATGATGACACGAGCACAAGGTTATTAAAACCAATACTCATATAGGAACTACATCCATGGAATATGGTGGAGGTACCTTTTGAGTACCTGATGAGTGCTTATCTAGATTTTGTGCGTTTGCCTTAAGTGAAGATATATTTTTTAAAAGTGATTTCAGCCTGAAATGATCACATGCGTCTAAACTAAAACAACCCAAAGGGTATTACATTTGTGTCATTTTCACTTGAAATTATGCTTAATCTTTACAGATCCAACTAAAAGCATTTAAACACGGCCTGTGAAAGAGTGTGTACTTATATACAGTTATTGGGGTGGTGGTTTGCACTTTCTTCAGAGGTTTTATTAGACCTGTCTCACAAATCCATTCACTCTGGAACATACAGACATTTTCGAGTGAAATAAAGTTACTCTTCGACATGCCCCCTTTGGGTTGTACCTTCCCAATCCTTCATTATAAAAAAGTCTTATCATTAACAGTAGTGGAAATGCCAAGCACGACAGAATGCAATAGGTTTTAATAACCTTCAGTTTTCCTCATAATGCATGTAAAGTGGTTTCTGTTAAATAATACAGTCTTTCTGCTTTCATAGCCAATCTTTTAAATTGATTTCTTATGGCCCGTTAGTGGTGGCACGGTGGCGCGGTGGTTAGCACGTTCGCCTCACAGCAAGAAGGAGTGGGCCCAGCTCGGGCGTTTGTGGAGTTTGCATGTTCTCCCCGCGCTTGCGTGGGTTTCCTCCGGGTACTCCGGTTTTCTTCCACAGTCCAAAATAATGCACAGTAGGCTAATGGGCTGTTCCAAATCGCCCCTAGAAATGAGTGTGAGTGTGACTGGTTGTGTGATTGTTGGCCCTGCAAAGGCCTCGCAAGCCGTCCAGGGAGTACCCCACCCTTGCCCAGAGTCGACTGAGATGGGCGCCAGCCTCCCCGTGACCCTAATTAGGATTAAGCGGTTCAGAAAATTAATGGATGAATGGCCTGTTTTTGTGAAATATTTTTGTAATTGAAGGTACTGGGAGTCAGTGTCTGTAAGGTACACTGACCTAAAACAGGCAGACAGAATGAGGTATGGACCTAGAGTGAACTTCAGGCAGGAGCCCAAAACAAACCTTTTCAGATTGCCTATATCCTTTTTAATGCTACGAGTCTAAATCATAGCGCTAAATGGATCCTCATCTACTGATCATAATCTCCATGATTATTGATGAAAGAAATGGATCATAATTGAGGTACCATGAAGGTATCTCCCAAATTTACCCCAAAAGATAATATAGTGAATGTATTACTCATGTATCCGTGTTGTAGCTGACATTCTACCAAATGCACAGTGGAGATTATGCATTACTGTAGTAGGAAGTGGGTTATTAATTCCCCCTTGCTCATACTGCTCTGACATGGTAGAAATTCCCATTACACTCCCAAGAGTATGCATTAACTGGTTTTTGGATGCTGCTTCCCAACAGCCTATAACACCCAGCTGTGGGGAAAGGAGAAGATGTCTTTTAAACACACAGTCCACTGAAAAGGTAATTACTGGAGAAAGGCTTCAGACTGAGAGATACAGACTCCTCAACCTGTGGGATACAGACTGGATGCTTTACACTACTCCTTATTCTTTACCGTTCTACGTAATGTAACATCAGGCCTTTACTATCAGTACAATGATACTCATGTGTAAAATGAAGGTTTTGTAAAATATGTAATAATAATAGACAGTATAAGCTGACAAAAGTATACGAAGATGAATTTTAGAGGTATATAAATTTTACAATTTTATACTGTATATGACACATTAAAGAATCTTGCATTTTTTCTGTTGTTTTAAAGAATTGTTGCCAAAGCTTTGTCCATGTTTTTAAGTATGGGTAAAAAGATGAGTGCCCTAAATATACAAATCTTAAAAATGTAAATCTTAAAGATACAGACTGTATGCAAAGTTGGCCCAAGGTGAAGCATCTGGGATTCCCGATGTAGTGAAGTTGAGATCTGAGTTATATGGCGTCAAAACAGAATATAGGAATTAGGTAATATAATAATTAAGGAAATGCATCAGGAACTCTGGCAGGTAATCAGGCAGCAACCCATTGTCAACCTTATCTAGATGAGAAAGTGGACGTGGCTTGGGCATACACACACTGCACAGGGAAGAGACTAACATCCCAAGGAAGGAGGAAATGAAAACTACCAGTACTGAAATGAAGCAGAATTCAGGACTCACTAGTTTATCCTGGGAAGATACAAAGCAGACAACCCGGGACTGGGAGAAGTGGAAATTTACAGTGAAGGCCCCATGTGCTAAACAGAATGAGAAGGAATAAAAAAAATGATAAAAGAAGTGATAAATGCACTGAATGTTTTTATCGTATGCTCTACACAGTATGTTCCGTAATACTTAGATTTATATTAAACATCAGACTTTAGCTGTTATCTTGCTAATTTTAAACTCTTAACCTTTCAATTAAAATGAAATTTTTTAGGCCAGAATAATTCCTAACTAGTTCAAAACAAAACAAAAAAATTATAATTTGGTAAAATGCCAGCTAACTTTTGCCAGCTTCCATGCTCCATAGACAATGAGCTTGACTGAGGAAAAGGACACGGCATTGATTAAACACACACTTCACTGCTATTATCACAATCTGTATTTAGCAGTGTATATAATACACAGCCAATGAGATGGAAACGTGAGGGGATGAGCCCATCCAACCTATTACGCCTCTGTAATTGCAGGCGTGCATATATTAGGACAACTCAAGGCAGTAAACAGGTGTTACTAAATGACAAATTCCCCTGTGGTAAACATATCAGCATCCACTGCCAATAAAATTAGAAATGCCCGTGTATAATTATTCCCCTTTTCTAAACCGGAATTCATATCAGATAAAGGGATAAGTATTTTAAAAAATTATTCATATATATATATATATATATATATATATAATGTTCAAATTACATATGAAAAAAACATATAACCAGTAATTTTTTTATTTTATTTTGATATACTGTATTAACCCTGCTAGGGAAATTATTGCTTTGCCTCTGCATTTAACCCATCTAAAGTGAGCACACACACTCGGAGCAGTGGGCTGCCACACACTGGGGCACCTGGAGAGCAGTTGGGGGTTAGGTGCCTTGCTCAAGGTCACTTCAGCCATGAAGCGGGAGGAAGGGAAGGCACAGCTCACTTTTTACTGCTGGTTCGGTAATCAAACCAGCGACCGTTCGGTCCCAAAGCAGCTTCTTTAACCATTAGGGTACGGCTGCCCCCAATAAAGTAAATATAAAAATTGAGTTAAATTAAACTATTTAATAAATTCTAAAATATATCACTCACTCACTCTCTTACTCATTTGCCGACCTGCTTAATCCTATTAGGGTCGCAACACTGGGCGAAGGCGGGGTACACACTGAACAGCTCGTCAGACCATCGATGGGCAACACACATACACACACACACACAGCAATTTCCATTTACACTCGCACCCAGGGGCAATTTAAAAAAGCCTAATGTGAATGTCTTTGGAGAAATGGTCTGGAGAAAACCCACACAAGCATGGGGAGAACATGAAAAATTCCACATAGAAACACCTGAGCCTGAGACTTTAACTCAGGACCTTCTTGGTGTGAGGCGGACGTGCTAACCACTACGCCACCATGCCATAAAATATATCATAAAAAATGAAAAACATCAGGTAATCAGGCAAATTTCTATTTTGATTATTTTTTACTTAAATGACTCAACAATTTCTGTAAGCAAGCTAGTAACCAGATACCATTCATAGCAAATTAATTAAGACTTAATTAAGAAATAATCCGGATCTTTTCTTTCTCCTGGGGTCCAAAAGTTATACATTTCAAAAATGCAAGCGGTACATGTGTACATGACTCATTTCCGTTCTTCAAGTACAAAGTACAATAAAAGAACAACAGCCTGTTTTGTTTTTTTATTAAGCTGTTTGACCGAGCAAATGTACAGCAATATTAATTATTAATAGAACATGGAGGAGTTGATTGTGGAGAAGTTGGTTCAGCTGTCGTCTTTAAAGAAATACGGAATATTTTGTTTATTGTAATTACAGTGGAATTACCATACAGCAATCTCTGCTTTCATGTTGCTGGATGATAATAATAAGGTCCTGAGTTCAAGCCCTGGGCTTTTCTGTGTGGAATTTGCATGTTCTGCCTGTGCTTGCAAGGGTTTCCTCCAGGTACTTTGGTTTCCTCCAACAGTCTAAAGACATGTACGTTAGGCTAACTGGATATTCTCGATTGCTCCTAGGCATGAATGAAAACGGTTGCATGTGTGTTGCTCTGCGATGGACTGCCGAGCTGTTCAGGGTGTACCCTGCCTTCACCCAGAGTCGGCTGGGATAGGCCTCCCCGCAAACCTAGTAAGAGTAAGCAGTTCTTCATTACAATAGATAGAATAGACTGAGGTATTGCTTAAAATAATTCCGTTATTGTGGAAATATGTTGTACGTGAAATAAAAACGATGGGGACATGCTTCTAGACTGACAGTAGCCGAATTCCTTTTTTCTTTAGGTATTAAATTTCAGAAAAATGCTTCCTAACAGCATATTAATAAACTCTTTTGCTTGCTTACAGAACACAAGACTTACTGCAATGCTCTCTGTTCTTTTTTATTTATTTATTTATTTATTTTTGACTGTAGCTCCAAATAAATATTCACTCTCACTCTGTCTTTCTCTTTCCCTCAATTTCCTCTGAGCAGACAAACTCAGTTTTCCGGAAGAGATTTAAACTGAGAGCAAATAAGGTATTAAAAGTGCTCCACAGCAGAATAAGAATGAGACAGACAGTGAGTCACATTTTGAATGCGATGCACTCGTCGCACATGATCCTCGCCCCCCCCAAACCAAATTTGTCTGGAAGTGACTGCGATGCAGACAGAAATTCTTGAGTTAGGGATAGAAGGCTGACAGCTGCACCTTGTGGTGGCTGAAAAGTCCTAAAATAACACTTAAACATTTCTCTGAGCCTAAGTCTGAAACACACTCTGACATAGCATGTCATGATCTGAGCACTTAATTACAGCTAATGAGGCATGAACAGAACCTTGTTATTGTTCACTGCTCTGTCTATCCCACTGGATACAAGTAATACCACTTGCTGCTGCTATGGAAAATGTGCCGGCCTCCATCTATGTAGGGGTGTGCGTGTGTGTGTGTGTGTGTGTGTGTGCGAGCTTTGTCAGTGGGGACTAAAAAAAGCAAAAAAGAAAACACTGAATAGAATTGAAGTGTGCAAGGTCACTGAGCGTAACACAGGGTAAGGAGTGTAGGAGCTATCTGGTTACACATCAAGCTCCAAACAGACTCATGCGTATGAGCTCAGCCCGTGCTGCGTAAAACCCTGCAACAGCTGTCAGAAACAAACACATAATGACCCCGAACAACTAGCTTTGTTACAGTGTGCTCCAAATATGCTTTTCTTCTCTGCTCCGTTACCCCAAAACTGAAAATTACAATTTCACCCAAACAACATAACACCAGCAAGCTGGGCATCATCGCCATGCACTAGATTCTGAAGCTCAAGCATGAAGGAGTGAAGAAGTTACTCACAGTGCAGTAGTAGTAGTGGTTGTGTTTCCCCAGCCAAGGCAGTGCAATCTCTGGTGCTGCTTTCAACTCTGCCACACACCTGCTAGTAGCTCCCTGCTCATCCTCCCTTCACTATGCTCCCCCTCCCCTCACTCCTTTCCTACACACCACTGCTAGCTCCTCCTCTTGCCTCCCTCTCTCTCTCTCTCTCTCTCTCTCTCTCTCTCTCTCTCTCTCTTCCCCAGAATGCTGCTGAGAGACTGAACACTGCCCATCCAAGCTTTTTGATGCAGCCGTACTTTGCATTTAATTATCCTCTGCCGTAATTAAACACATTTCCCTATCAGCAACCGTTGCTTAGGTAACTGGAATCAGTAATGGAAATGAAACTTGCTCTTAAACATCTCTTTCTCTCAGTATACTAGTGTCTATGTCCCTCTTTCAGACACCCACATGGCTACATCTGTTTATATCTACTATATTCGTACATTTTCTCCTCTAAGCTTTAACCCTTCCTTTTATGATGAACAGGAAACCATGGAAACAGTGCTGTTTAGTAGATTACCTCAGAAATACAGCATGGTAACAATTTTTTTCAAGTCAACACCGACTGTATAATCTCTTAGAAGGAAACATTATTGTAAATACAAATCATATATGTTTTCATATGAAGCATAGGCGAAAGCAGCTTGCTCCTTTCCGTAACATTTTAAGCTCAAATGCAGCTGATCTGCATGGAAACAAATGCAAGGTTAGGTCAATAAGCAACACAAAGAGATTTTTTTGGTTTGCAAATTGTGCCCTACCCAGCTATGAGCTCGGAGAGTGGAAAAGTCCATGTACCCCATACTGACCTTTTTAAGGCAAAACAAGCCACAGCAATATATGCAGTACATAGAAGCAAGGTCAGGCTGGACATGCCACATACATACAAATAACACAGGATTAATGAGCAATCTCTGAACAAAATAACAGGCATGTTGTACTTGCTGTAATCCCTTATCTTAATACCGTGTGGTGGACCTTGTACATTCATATTTATTTTTGTTCGGAAACGAATTCTGAAAGGTCTCCTGAGAACTGTAGGGCAAGAGAAAATCAATCTTGCCATGAAATTACTAGTCAGAATCCCAGAAGTGCCATGGCCTTTCATATCTGACGGTAATTACCTCTGTTCTCGTGGTGGTTAAAAGGGGATTCCTTTCTCTTCTGTCAGTTAGAGCTACACTAGCCAATCACCAGTGTCTGTAAGAGCATGTATTCAGAAGAGCATTAACTTCCCCTCCAAATGGTTTCAGCTGCTCCATTGCATAAGCTATCGTTAAAGAATATATGTGTGTGTGTGTGTGTGTTTGTATA
>JAQMYF010000003.1:23389100-23399430 GCA_030014195.1 Neosilurus mollespiculum | reverse complement strand
TGAGGAATGCTTCCAGCACCTTGTTGAATCTATGCCACGAAGAATTGAGGCAGTTCTGAAGGCAAAAGGGGGTCCAATCCGTTACTAGCATGGTGTACCTAATAAAGTGGCCGGTGAGTGTAAAACGTACCATGTTCACTATTCAGCAGGTAATATTTAACCTATTATTTATGCAATCACAATCTGCCAAAAAAAAAAAATAATAATAATTTTAAAATAAATAAATAAATAATCAGGTGTTAAAATTCAGACCAAAGTTTACTCATTCTCTCACTCACTCATTTGCTGAACCACTTAATCCTATTATGGTCGCAGGGAGACTGGCATCTATCTCAGCCAATGCTGGGTAAAGGCAGGCTACACCCTGAACAGCTTGCCAGACCATCGCAGGACCAATACACACACACACATACAATCATTCGCTATCACACTCACATCTTGGGGCAATTTGGAACAGAAATATTAGGCAAATTCTGTCTGGTTGCATCACAACCTGGTATGGCAGCTGTAATGCTCTGGACTACAAAGCTCTACAGAGGGAGGTCAGCTCAGTACAACGCATCACCAGGACTAAACTGCCAGCCATCCAGGACCTCGACACACAGCACTGTAGGGAAAAAAGGCCCAGCAGATCCTCTCTGATCCCAGCCACCCCAGCCACACACGCTTCACACACCTGCCATCAGGCATGCGGTACTGAAGCATCCGGAGTCACACCAGCAGAGTCAGGGACAGTTTCTATCCACAAGCCATCAGGCTACTGAACTGCTGAAATACTGGACAAATTGCACACGATAATTTGCACGCTTATTGTACACACTGTACATTCACTCACCATTACCTCTACACAACAGCCACTGCAGTATTTATTTTCAGTATTTTTGTATTTATCCTCATTCATTCATTTTTTGAACCCCTTAATCCTAATTAGGGTCGCGTGGAGGCTGGCACCCATCTCAGCCAGCTCTGGTTGAGGGCAGACTACACCCTGGACAGCTCGCCAGGTCATCGCAGGGCAGAAACAAGCTAACGGCTATGCAGCCTACTCCTGACGAAAATCAGCAATGGTTCTTTTACCTCTCACCATAGACAGTGAAAGACATGGCCGGCATTTGATAACCCAGTTAGCTGCACTGGGGGGACAGCAGTGACATCCCATTGATAGTGGGGCTCGATCCCCTGACTTTGGGATCAGTAATCCAGCACCCTACCACCAGGCATTTTAGTTTATATTTTATTTTTTTATTCTATAGTTTTTATGTTTTACTTTATATTTTATCTTATGCTTCTTTATGTGCAATACTTCTTCTTATGTGCAATATTGAGGGGGCTCTGTAATTGTAAGCATTTGCCAAGTGATTCAAATAATTGCCAATATTTCACATTTCAATATTTTCATTTGAAACCGTACAGATGGGGACGTCTTAACACTGAAAATTCTTTTAAGCCCCAAGATGTAACTAACATCTGCAGATTAGCATACAAACAATAATAGCAATACTACTCGCATTTTGTGTTCTTTCTTACCTTTTTCTAATCTGCTTCCAATCTGATTGCGCCAATCTCAACCTGCCATCTGCTTCTTGAAGGTCAGACACCCCCACCTCCCCAAGACATCACACATGTATTAAAGCCAGGAGACAGTATGATCTTACCACCGGAATTCTGCAGCCATGTTTCATGCTCCTTTTAGCAAAATAATCTCTTGTAGGAATTCAGTTACAAATTACCAAACATGTTATTTTTGCTTGTGTATCTGCTTAAAGTAGAATATTTCATAAGGACGATAGGTTTCTTTCAGGATATCAACTCTGTACATTACTCTGCTACATTGCTTTGCTAGACACAAAATATCACAACCATTTTCCACTTGCAGAAAGGTCAGCTGAATGTATGACAATGTGAGCAGATGGAGGTCTGCTCTCTAAAACATGAATTAAATCCACATAACACACACACACACACACACACACACACACACACACACACACACACACACACACACACACACAGAGAGACAGAGAGAGAGTGAGAGAGAGAGATAGAGAAACAAGTGTAACATGTACGTATACTTGCAGCTACCTACTCTCTCTCTCTCTCTCTCTCTCTCTCTCTCTCTCTCTCTCGCTCTCTATTATTGACTGTATGACACAGAGCTGCAGGCTAGTAATGACGAACATTGAACATTTGACCCAACAGGCATCATTTAAAGCACTCTGACCTCAGCCACAAGCACATGGGGACTGCCTGCACTGCACTACACTACACTACATTACAGTCATCATTACTCCCAACTACCCTTATCTTTGTTGATCAGTGAGCACCCCTGTACTACTAATTCTATCCTATTACCATTCGAGACTAAAAACAACAATGGTGTAATCAGAAGCCAAAGCTGATTATTTTCCTATAACAGAAAGTCCAGAATTTTTTTATTATAAAATGATTATATATTTTTGATATACTGTTTTAATCCCACAAAGGAAATTTTGCTTCTTCATTTAACCTATGAGCACATACACAAGCGTAAACAGTGAGCACACACTCAGAGCAGTGGGCTGCCACACATTGGGGTGCCTGGAGAGCAGTTGGGTTCTAGGTGGCTTGTTCAAGGAAGGAAGGGAAGGAAGGAAAGGGGCAGACCCCCCAAATTTTTCCTGCGGGTTCAGTGACCTTTTGGTCCCAAACCCACTTCTCTAACCATTAGGCCATGGCTGCCCCAGTTAGTGAATGGCATTACAATTTATATGAATTACGGTTGGTTTCTTTTCCCTGAGACTAGTTCCTGTTCTCACTTACATTTATAGCAACTATAAACAGTCTACTCATTAGGCGCTCTTTTTTGTCTCTTCAACTTAATAAGATAAAACACACACACACACACACACACACACACACACACACACACACACACACACACACACACACACACACTTAATAAGTGTAATAAGTGTTGCACAGTTGACACTACAGAATACTTTTCTGAATGCCAAATAAACATCTCGTAACAAAATCTTTCTGCCTCACTGAGAAACGTTCTGGTTCCACTGATCCTTTTGGTCATATGATGTGCATCCGAATTGCTTTTTAGTGGCTTGACAGAACTATTTACCCTGCAGCGCTGTACAGTGAAGTCTCTGACTTTCTCTTTAAATTGTATGTAATATGTAGGGAACTAAACAGGACAGGGTGCTGAATGTATGAAATTTAAGTAATCAAACATGACACTGTATTGGTGGTACTACAAAAATACAACAGCACAATACTGAGCTAACACTCCGTCACTCAATTGCTGAACCGCGTAATCCTATTGCGTAAATCACTACTAGATAGCCTGATACCATTACTGACACAGCAATCATAAATGAGCTGCGGGTAATTTAGTCCATCCTAAAGGCTCACATGATGCTGATGTTGGTCCCGATCTTTACCGATGTTCCCAGACTTTGGGAATTTTTGAACATGTTCAAAATATTTGAAACATTGGTAAAGATCAGTACAATATCAGTAAAGATCGGTGAAGATCGGTAAAGACCGGTAAAGATTGGAACAACATCAGTAAAGACTGGTAAAGATTGGAACAACATCAGTAAAGATCGGTACACCATCAGTAAAGACTGGTAAAGATTGGAACAACATCGGTAAAGATAAGTAAATAACAAAACACAATCAGTAAAGATCGGAATAACATCAGCAAAGATTAGTAAAGTTTAGAACAACATCCATAAAGATTGTTTAAGATTGGAACAACATCCATAAAGATCAGTAAATATCGGAATAACATCAGTAAAGATCGGTACACCTTTGGTATGATCGGTACACCATCGGTAAAGATCAGAACAACATCAGTAAAAATCGGTAAAGATCAGTACAATATCGTTAACAATTGTTACAACTTTGATAAATACCTGTACAACATCAGTACAGCACTGGGACCAAACACTGGAACACTTTGGCCTAATATTGGTATGTGAGCCCGCCTTAATGCAAGACCCTAACCCTATTAACTGGCCTACGAGGAAAAAGAGATGAGAAGAAATAAATTACACAGAGCTGCAGTTTACTACTGCATTGTCAGATCTGACTTAAGTGTCATGCTTTTCCATGTCCTTATGGCTGTGTGATCTGGATGGGTTCATGTTTGGATGTGTAGTGTCTGAGAGTTAGACACTCGCCTGTCACTTCATTGCTATATTTAGTCAGACTGTGGCAAGTAGGTGACACACACAGGCAGTCGGAGCTGATTGAATATGACAGCTCTCTGCTCCCTCTGTTAACATCTTCAAACCCAATAAAGATACACACACACACACACACACACACACACACACACACACTTCATTGTGAAATAAATATTAATTCAGTTAATAAATGATCTGCTACATCAAAATCAAACTCAAACTCCACAAAATCTCTTAGCCCCCCCCCCCAATTCTTGATGAGAAACGTTATTCTACCAATCAAATGTCACCAGAAGAAAGAAAGTATCAGATATTGCTATCCTTGTCAGCACAGTTGGTCCTTACCAAGATATTACACCCCCCTCCTCACCTGTCCCAAACACACCCCACACAACATATAAAGATTTTGATTGTTCCTATTTTTAAATCCTACATCACATTGAAACATCCCAGGAAAAAAAAGTACAATTACAATACAAATATGATTACATTTTTACTGTCCTGAAATGCTGCACTAAAGTAAAAAATCAGTATTAAAACAGGACATTCCATGAATTCAACTGAATAGATGTCAAGTTAAAAGTGGGATAGTAGATAATGTGGCGCAACCAAAGTTGTTGTATTAATCCATTTCTGGGTTGTAACAGTAACACCAATTCATGTCATGTCCTGTCATGTCCCCACTCCGGTGTCATGCCATAAAACCTCACCCCATATTTTCTTATAACAACACACTGTCACGTTTTATCTCTTATGTATCACTCGAAGCAGGATGTGACAGCAGAAATAAGGAATAAGCTAAATGTGACTGCAGAAATATTTAAAACATACCTCCTGATTCCTCGAACTGTTTTTTTTTTTGTTTGTTTGTTTTACATTTACAACTTAGAAAATTAATTATCCATTTGAGGCAATTTGCCCAAAAGTTTTGGGATCCACCAATATATTTAAATGCATACAATATATTGTATGACTTCAACATCCATTATCAGTGACACTTACAACCATCATTAATTCTAAGCAATATTCAGATTTCCACAGACTCTAGCACAATAAGTAATCAGCAAGATAATAACAACAGCTGTATTTCCCAAGACAGAAACTCTAAAGTGTAGGTGCACCTTTTATTCAAGTCTCTATTAATGGAAAAGAGAAATGTACAGAGAAGACAATCCCAGCAGTTCAAAAGAGAAAGTAAAGATTTTTGTTGTAATTTCCATTTTAAACTGCTGAAATTAATTTAAAAGAACAACCAAGAAAACCAGGTTACACAGAAGTCATTCAAAAATCTGAAAATAATGCTGATATTAATTCCTAATCTTAAGATGTTTTAAATGTATTTTTTTTTTGCAGAAACTTCCTATTATTTAAGGTAAATTTTTTATTTTGAAATTGAAGAAAAAGTAGCATCGAACACTCAAGTAAACAAAAAGAATACAAAACAGTAACAGACGAACATACTAATAAATCTAATTATATTAATCAAAAAATCAATAACAGCCACACATTGTTTTTTCTTTTTCTTTTTTTTTTATAAAAAATGTCTGACTGTTTGGAATTTTGTAAAATTTTAAACTGTGGGTTGTTTTTACTGAAATTTTTATATTACTCAGGACTTGAGTGTGCACTTGAGTATGAGTATTTAACATGTCACATTGTTGTGTATAAAGTCTGGTTACACTGAGAGCTACACTTAAAGCTAAAAAAAATTCTTTTTAGCCAAGTATTTAAAACAGAACTTACTACTTCTTCATTCTTCATCATTCATTTTCTGAACTGCTTAATTCTAATTAGGGTCGTGGGGAGGCTGGCGCCCATCTCGACCGACTCTGGGAGATGGCAAAGTATACCCTCAACAGCTCGCCAGGCCATCGCAGGGCAGAAAAGCGCTGATGGCAATGCACCCTACTCTATATGAAAGTCAGCAATGGTTCTCTTACAAGCCCCTCACCACGGACAGTGAGAGACATGGCTGGCCTTTGATAACCCAGTTAACTGCACTGGGGAGACAGCAGTGACAACCCGTTGACAGTGGGGCTTGAACCCCTGACCTTAGGATGAGTAATCCAGCACCCTGTTGTGAGTTTTATTTTTACTTTATTTTAAATAAACTGAGAGAACTTATATGATATAAAATTTTGTAACAATTTGACACATGGTCTGAATTTTATATTATGCTGTAAATAGTCTTGATATAACTAGTTTTTATGGGTGATAAGCAGTCAGCTTGGGAAGCAACAAATGTCTTCCTGCTCGAGGACACATGACCTCAGGCAGCCCAGCTCTATCTGAAACTTAATAATGCATTCGGGACATCTGTCCAAGTCATTAACGAACTAAAGTTCATCTGAGTACAAAATTATGAGTACTGAAGGCTGCAGATTTCAGTCATTTCAGCTTTCATGTGCGTTTCTGTCAAAAATCATATGTTGGGTGTTTGTTTACTAGTAATTATATAATAGTTATTATAAGAGTAGCATGGCTCTTTTAAGAAAAGTGGCAGTTTGGGTGTGCACATATATGGTTACTGTCTAGGAAAGTGTGTGTGTGTGTGTGTGTGTGTGTGTGTGTGTGTGTGTGTGTGTGTGTGTGTGAGAGAGAGAGAGAGAGAGAGAGAGACTGTGTGTCTGAGTTCAGCGCAGGCTAGCATGATGTTTGGAGCTGAGAGACAAAAAGTGTGCCAATGAAGTTTTAGCAGTAGTAAATGTACAGTGCACTGCAGGTTGCTTATTAAAAAATCCTGTAGCTTTTCAGCATCGAGAAGCCTCTGTGTTTTGCTTCTCTGTTGCTGACTAAAGGAAGAGTTAACCCCAGAGTTAGCATCAACTTCTTCCCTGGAGGAAACAAATATATAAGTCTTCCGCGCATTTCCAGACTAAGGAGTGAAGAAAAATCATGAACGGTTAACAGAGTTTGCTTTTCAGTGCCTTTCACTAGCTGATTTCATTTGTATCACCTGTCTTGTTTGTTTAATTATCCGTTTAACGAGTTCATGTTCTGTCAAGCTTATGAATTCAGTGTTTGCTTCACAAACATTGACCTGTATGTCTGTTTGCCTGTCTGAGTAAGTTTGTGGGGTTTTTTTTTATTCTGCATGGGTATGAGTGGTGGTGATGAGACCCTATTTTTAGGGGGTTTCAGTTTTGTTATTAATAATAAATCTGTTTAATTTAATAATATTGCTGCCTGTCATCATGCAAGTGTGTGATACATAACAGCCAATCAGCATCAACTCAGTGATGTGGCAGCCTTATCGAGTTTCCTGTGGTGGACACGGGACAACCATTCAAGCCATGTTCCATAACTATGGTGCTCCACTTGGGAGCTTCGCTAAAAGCAAACAAACCAAAAAATCCCAGTGTCAGTATATGTACCTCACTTTGCTGATAATCAGTTCTCTATTTTTCAAAAATTTGCCCAGAAATATGGTGAGAACATAAATTTTTCTGCAGCACCGGACCTCCCTGTCTGTTGATGTAGACGTAGCACATAACAGCTTCCAGGCATAGTAATGGCTTGACTATGTGGACAAATTCAAGATTCTTTGTCATTATGTTCCCACATAATGAAATTTTGTTAGAGACTCTGAGCTTTAAAAAAAAAAATAAATAAAAAAAAAGGTACAAGTTAAAAGGGTACAATCATGGCAATAAACTGCAATTAACACCATCAAGAGCAGAATATAAACACAAGTCAATTATATACACAAACTTTTAGATAGAAATATGAGATAGAAATGTAAACTCTGAACACCTGTGAATAAAAACTGAGCACTGGGATATACAGTATGTACACTGAGGGCACTATGCGATGAAATAGATAAAAAGATAGATAGACAAAGTCATAGATGCTAGTGAAAAGGAGGTGGACAATCCAGTAATGAAGATCAATATGCAGTTCTTTAATTAGACTTGAGTCCCCTAATGGCCATCCATCTGTAAAAACATTTCTATCCTAATGGCTCACTCTGTAATATTTAAAAAGTTCCTCAGTCGTCTCAGGTACGGCTATAGACAATGCACTGTAATGGTTGCAGAGAATAATTGACTACTGTATTTATTGGTTACTGTAGTGGGAATGTTGACTAGTAGGGCCAGTGGGAAAAAAGTGAGTCACTCTTCAATCCCACTCTGCGAGTTTAGAGTGGCTCATAACCACTGACCCAGGTTGTGCCAGACTCATTTTTCAATGCTAATGAGGCTGAAGCTGGGCATGATGGTTCAAGCTTTGGTCATTAAACAAAACCCTCCCAGACGCTGCTGTAGAGAGAGCATCCTCCAGCTAAAGATAGCTGGGCATTGAACTATGGGCTTTGTTAATATGTCACTGTGTAGTGTGCTCTCAGTTTCAGAATCAGCTATTTCTGCTCTCGAACAGCCAACAATGCACACACACACACACACACACACACACACACACACACACACCACATAATACAAGGTCTTTTAAGAACTGATATGGCTAATTAGTATTCTATGATAAACGCATTAGACTAATTTAATAATCTTTTAATCATTAGTAGTGTAGAACAAAAAAATGTGTGTGGTAAAACACTGCATCCTTTATGCTGCACACAGTGGCGTAGTGGTTAACACGTCAGCTTCACAGCAAGAAGGTCCTGGGTTCGAGTCACAGGCTCAGGTATTTCTGTGTGGAGTTTGCATGTTCTCCCTGTGCTTGCGTGGGATTTCTTCGGGTACTCAGGTTTTCTCCCACAGTCCACAGACATGCACATTAGTCTAATTGGCTGTTAGAAAATTGCTCCTAGCTGTGAGTGTGAATGTGAATGGTTGTGGATGTATGTTGGCTGTGCTATGTCACCTGTCTGGCAAGCTGTTAAAGGTGTACCGTGCTCCTTCTCTCACTATCGGATGAGTTAGGCTCCAGCCTCCCCACAACCCTATAAGAATTAAGCACTTTAGCAAATGAGTGAGAGAGTGTATGTTGCTGTAAATGAAGTGTGGTTAGCCGGTGTTTGGTATTATCTTAAAAATAATGGATTGCAATAACAATAACCTGAGTCAGCCCCTTAATGGTTAACTTTTTTATTCTAATATAGGTATTCTAATATAGATTATTAGGCATGAACCAGAGCTCAAACTGAAAGCAATAAATTAAATTAAGCGTGTGCAAATCTCAGCTGTATACTGATATTAGTCTTTAAATAACAAACTAGTAAAAAGTAAACAGCAAATCTGCTACAAAATCTATAAAACCCTGCAGTTAAATATCATGCAGTTTTCTCAATAAATTATATTCCAAATGTTCAGTAAATGTCCGTAGATAGCATGCATTGTTTGTTTTTGCATGTAGAAAACCAGCCCAAGTCTTAAATGATTGCCATGTATAAATAAATGAATTAAAACAGCGATGATTTAGTTCAAAGAATCACCTGCACTACATGATGAGCCAACTTCTTTTAAAGTGGTAATGAATGAGCGGTATCACTCACGACAGTGCAAGGTAAGCATATCTGCCATAGTGTCCAGAGCCGAATCAAAGCACGCCATGGCGCTTTGATGTTGGCTGAAGCAATACGGCAACAAGAGAAACACTTGATTGCTTTCAAATATCACTTCCAAATGTCACAGCCGCCTTTTCATGGTTTCAGGTTGGTCATAGTTCAAATATTACACAGAAAGGCAGACAAAATAGTGGAAAGAAGTTTCTCCATTACATCCTCTGCTACAGTGCCTTACAAAAGTATTCACCCCCCCGTGGCATTTTTCATGTTTTGTTGCCTCACAACCTGGAATTAAAATGGATTGTTTGAAGGTTTGTATTATTTTATTTACAGAACATGCCTACAACTCTGAAGATGTAGTTTTTTTATTGTGAAGCAAACAACAAATAGGACAAGATAACAGAAAACTTCAGCGTGCATATTCACTCCCCTAAAGTCAGTACATTGTAGAGCCACCTTATGTGGCAATTACAGCTGCAAGTCACTTTGGATAAGTCTCTTTGAGCTTGCCACATCTTGCCACTGGGATTTTTGCCCATTCCTCAAGGCAAAACTGCTCCGGCTCCTTCATGTTGGATGGTTTCCACTTGTGAACAGCAATCTCCAAATCTGACCACAGATTCTCAATTGGATTGAGGTCTGGGCTTTGACTAGGCCATTCCAACACATTTAAATGTTTCCCCTT
>JAQMYF010000003.1:23353710-23363955 GCA_030014195.1 Neosilurus mollespiculum | reverse complement strand
GTGTGTGTGTGTGTGTGTGTGTGTGTGTGTGTGTGTGTGTGTGTGTGTGTGTGTGTGTGTGTGTTTGTGTGTGTGTATGAATAAATGAGAGATCACCCAGCACACATATGCAGATACCCCCGTATTGTTACCTGTGGTTAACTTAGGTAATTTAAATTAGACAATTTATGTAACAACATGTTTTTGGGAGGCATAAGGAGGCAGAAAACTTAGAGGAAACCCACACAAATATTAACATATATAGCAACTTTACCCACTGCACTACTGTACTCCCCAAGTTTGTAAGAAAATATAAATAATTCCATATTATGAAAGGATTTTTTTTAATTGCACAAAGAGTTCCAGACAGTTTTCTCTCTTAGACTGTAAAAACATTTTGTACAGTGCAGAGAAGTGATCTGGGAATTCATTCATTCATTCATTTTCTGAACTGCTTAATCCTAATTAGGGTCGAGAGGAGGCTGGCACCCATCTCAGCTGACTCTGGGCAAGGGCAGGGTACACCTTGGACAGCTCGCCAGGCCATCGCAGGGCAGAAACACGCTGATGGCAACCCAATGGCCTACTCTTTATGAATGGCAGCAATGGTTCTTTTACATGCCTCTCATGACAGACAGTGAGAGACATGGCTGGCCTTTGATAACCCAGTTAGCTGCACTGGGAGAACAGCAATGAACTCTTGGTTATAGTGGGGTTGAACCCCTGACCTTCGGATCAGTAAGCCAACACTCTACCAACCGGCCACCACTGGCCCTTATTTTTCAAATATATTTATAAAAAAATATAGATTATCATTAACATTATGACTAAAACAAGATTATGTAGATTGTTTAACATATATGTCACTATAATTTAGCTGTTACTATGGGAACAACAATGTATTAAAGCAAGCATATCGATTTAAACCACTGAAAGCTGTAAGATAACCAATAATGCTAGCCAGCCAGCTCTTCTATTCATTCTCATTCTCAACTGATTACCCAATATTAAAAATAAATTGGAATAAATGTATTGGATTGTAAGAACAGTATAAAAAAAAATAAACCACACAATTAAATTAGACACCCCACTCCCCCACCAAATGTGACTTCTGTGAGGAACAGGCCTTAAGTCCTCAGCGTTTCCAGATGCCGGTGACGGATTGTTAAGTGGTGTATGGCAAACAAAAGTGCAGTGAGGCTCTGTACGAGGCTAATTGGCTCTTTTGTTAAGTATTTGATGGTAAGAAAATATATTTCTTGAACATGCTTTCAAATAAAATGATAAAAATGTGTTATTAATCACAACCCAGGAAGCATGGATAGAATAGGAGATTTATTCCACTCACTTCCTATTCACATGTCTGATATGACTGATAGCTGGCTCGGGGCACAATGTCTCAACAGGTTATCAGTGCATACCGATTCAAGTAAAGCTGTTAATTATTACACATGGAATGAATGCTATATTTAGTACTAGTCTGTATGTTATCATGTATTATTGTTATGCTTAGCTATTTCGTGGTCATATTTAATAATTTTTTTTAACTCTCTTTAAAATTTTTTTTAAATCTTTTAAAACCCATTCATTTTCTGAACTGCTTAATCCTAATTAAGGTAACAGGGAGGCTGGCACCCATCTCAGCCAACTCTGGGCAAGGGCAGAGTACACCCTGGACAGCTCGCCAGGCCATCGCAGGGCAGAAACACTTTACGGAAGGCAGCAATGGTTCTTTTACATGCCTCTCACCACGGACAGTGAGAAGCATGATAACCCAGTTAGGTGCACTGGGGGGGGCAGCAGTGACAACCTGGTGACAGTGGGGCTTGAACCCACAACCTTGGGATCAGTAATCCAGCACCCCACCACCGGGCACCACTGCCGGTTTAAAGTTTTGAAATTTTAAATGGAATTTACAGTAGGTAATGAAGTACAGAAAGTAAATGTCTTTTGTTTTAATCTTGTAAGTAGGTGGACTTTAAAATGCAACAGTAGTTAAGTAACAGCTCCTCTAATTATCAATGTATTCCCTAACTAAAAAAAGTTACAATTAGTTCAAACTAAAGCTATATTACAAATTAATATCATAGTTTGTTACATGCAATTGTTACTGGGTTAAAAAATCCCCCAAACAAATAAATTCCTTTGTTACTATTCTGTTTTTGCTGTGGGTAGTTTTAGTAATGTTATCTCTTTTTCTATAACACAATGTACGTAAACAAGACCATGTGAAATGCTCAGAATGTCAGAGACATAATTATCACGTGCCTTAACAAGATAATGAATCACTGCGCTACAAATGCTATATTTTTTACATTTCATACTTTTCTTGCTACACCTTTGCTACAACTCCTTTTTCCTTTTCTATGCTAATAATGTTCTCTAGAATGCTGTTGAGAAATATTTTATACATTTAAAATCAAAGTATGGCTCATAAGGCAATAAAAAAGTCAATCAAGATAGTTGCTAGGGTGCTCATATGCTATCTGGAAAGAATCACCGCAAGAGAGACACACAAAGCAAAACTCAACAAAACCCCAAAAATGAAAGGAGTAAATGAAAAGAGGAAGTCTGACATCAGTTTCATTTCTGTTAATAACAAAAATGGTGTATCAGCATAAACTGAATTAAGCAACTGTAAATTGCATTAAATTTAAAAAATGTTGTCATGATTTTTAAAAGTATTTCTACTCTCCATGATGGGTATCATGATCAATGCCAGCAAAACAGCAGTAATTAACTTAACCCTTTCTCGCGTTACACTGGCCTTCTATAGGATCGGTCAGGACACTAGCGGAAGTGAGCTCCATGCAGGGCAAACAATTCATAACGCCACAATATCACTGGTACAAAGATATAACAGATAGTCCTGCTAATTCTTTTTTATTGCAAAAAACCACATACAAATGCCAAAGAAAAATTTTAATATTAAACAATATATAAACAAAAATAAAAAGAAATAATTAGGAAAACTCCAGAGAGAACCACTTCTGCCGATCCCCTGAGCGCTACTGTGGCATTTGAAACCAAAAATGTTATTTTTGGCCTCTTTTAAAAAAGGGGACAGCCTATTTATTATATTATACACTTATTGTATATTTTTTATTAGCGTATGCTACACAGGAATGACACAATCTAATTGGTGTCTCTGGATAATTAATATTTATGCGCTAAAGGCGCGGTGAATACCACTGAGTAATCCCCAAAATGGAACTTCAAGCAACATCCACTGAGCCTGAGGAAAATAAGCATATAAAGATTCTCTTAGCAAAAACTCAGCTACAATAAGATGTTTATGGTATATTGAAAAAAAATCATAATGCAGCTATGCAATGGTCTGGCAAGCTTCTCAGGGTGTACCACGCCATTGCCCAGTGTCGGCTTTCGGTCCCAAAGCCACTTCTCTAACCGTTATGCTAAACTGCCCCCAATACGAATGCTTATTTGGTTGTTTAGATCCAAACAGTAATTTGTATCTAAATATCCTTTATGCTGTTACCATGGTGGGGCAGTGGTGGCCTGGTGGTAGGGTGCTGGATTACTGATCCTAAGATCGGGGGTTCAAGCCCCACTATCAGCGGGTTGTCACTGCTGTCCCCCCAGTGCACCTAACTGGGTTATCAAATGCTGGCCATGTCTCTCACTGTCTGTGGTGTAAAAGAATCATTGCTGATTTTCATCAAGAGTAGGCTGCATAGCCGTCAGCGTGTTTCTGCCCTGCGATGGCCTGGCGAGCTGTCCAGGGTGTACTCGCCCAGAGTCGGCTGAGATGGGCGCCAGCCTCCCCGCGACCCTAATTAGGAATAAGGTTCAGAAAATGAATTTTACCATGGTGCTTTGTCTGCTAGGTTTTTCTTTGGTATCTCTGCAAAAGTAAGATAGTAAGATAGTAAGCTCTTTTGCAGAGATGTGAGAAATAGAAAATCCTTATTTATGGCACCAATCAGTAATAACCTACCTATAGCAATAATAAACTCAAACAGTGTCGTACCAAGCTGTTTAGTGTAGCTAGGTATGTTGAAACCAAATCAAATTCAAGCCATTTGTGATACATATATCTACGTAACTAGTCTGAAGTATATTCGTAAGTTGTAAATTGCTCTGCTCACACTGCTGGATGTCTCACATATGTTCGTTTGCATGGAGCACACCTGTTACTGTCATGCATAAAACATGTACAAATAAACTATAGAAATCTTGATTTTGTTTGCTTTTCTTCTGTTCACATGTAGTATATGCTAAAAAAAATTATTGGTCTCAGACTGGAGAGTGGATGTTGCTGAATGTTCCCTCCCGAGAACCGTTTATGAACATTTACCTCATCTGATTTGAATAATTGTTAAATAAGTACAGGAAATTAAAATAAGTATTTTGTCTTGGCACTGTATATTGTGATAAATATGGTAATGGTGAGAATGTCAGAAAATATAATATCACAATATGGTTTTTAGGTTATATTACTCAGCTATTGTATACACTTATTTGTCATTTATAAACATCAATTACATTTCTAATAACTGATAGGATGAATTATTCATCCATCCATCCGTTAATTTTCTGAACCGCTTAATCCTGTTAGGTTCACAGGGAGGTTCTCAGCTGACACTGGGCAAAGGCGGGGTACACCTTAAACAGCTCGGATTCCATTGCAGGGCCAACACTCACACTCACACCTAGACGCAATTTGGAACAGACAAATAATCCAATGTGCATTTCTTTGGGCTGTGCAAGGAAACTAGATTACCCAGAGAAAACCCATGCAAGCATGGGGAGAACTTGCAAACTCCGCACAGAAACACCTGAGCCCAGGTCTCTAACCCAGGACTTTCTTGCTGCATACCACCACACTGCCATGCTGCCAATGTCATGAATCGTGTGATGAATCATGTGATGAATAAGATATGTCGGATATTATTTAAATTCTTTAAAACATTCAAAAGTCATGGAGCCTGCATAACTCAGTAGCGAATATCACGAAGTTTAAGTGTATCTCCAAATACTAGACTGTGAAAAGAGTGAATGCAGTCACTGAGTATGAAGAAGTATGAATGTGCATACTCATACCTCAGTACAGTGGACACAGTATGCTGCAAAGTACTAACACAAATAACACACACTCACACATAGCAGTAGCAGAGCCCACAGGCAGATGAATCAATGCAGTATGACAGCCACATAAATAAATGCTGTTAAACATTATACCAGTATTTATCTCATGCTGTTACACAGCCTGCATTGGTGCTTGACATTGTCACTGACTTTTAACACAACAGAACACCATGTTGCGCAATAGAACGAGTGTCCCTGAGACTCATTGCCACCTGTCACACAAAAGCACATGAAGAATGTCATGTGCATATGCCTATGATGCTCAGATAACATTGAGGGATGAGTCTGACTTCATTTTTAGAATATCTGAAACGTAACTATGTTTGCAGGAATCCCTTAGGACCATGAGCTGCTGTTCTTCATTAAATCTATCATGTATTACAAATCAACATGTCGCTGGCACAACACTGAGATATGAAGTATGAGGAAGTAAAGTCCAAATTTCTATTTTAGGGTTATGTAATCTCAAATGCTGGATCTGAAATGACCTTATATTTAAGGTTATTTATTATAATTAAATAATCCTGTAGAAATCACATCATTTTAAATTTATAGAGTAGCTGATATGTGCCTGGTTAGCTCAGTTGGTTAGAGCATGGTGCTAATAATGCCGAGGTTGCGGGTTTGATCCTAAGTGGCTCTTTTTTGTGGCAGTGGTAGCTCAGTGGTTAAAGCTCTGGATTACTAAATATAATCTTTTTCCCCCTCAGTAAAAACCTACACCCTGTGCTAGGATTAGCTCATCCTTAGTCACAAGCAGTCAGCCAATATAATATTTTGGTTAAGTTTGCCCTTATCGGTCCCTGATACTTTTCCTAATTTATCAAATACTCACTCACTCATTTGCCAAACCGCTTAATCCTACTAGGGTCGCAAGGAGGCTGGAGTCTATCTCAGCCAACACTGGGTGAAGGCGGGGTACACCCTGAACAGCTCGCCAGATCATAGCAGGGCCATCAGACACACAACCATATACACTAGCATTCACACCTAGGGGCAATCTGGAACAGCCAAATAATTGATTATTTATTTTTCATACCTCTTTAACAATCAGATGTTTTCAAAAAGCAGCTTTGCATGAATGCAGATGTAGATTTAGATCACTAATTGTCAAATTAAGAGTGGTGTGTTGTGAAGATCAGATAAATCCCTGTTCTTTAAATAAAACAGGGCACCTACCCAACAGCTAACTGTCATCCCACTGATTCAAAACACCTGACAATAATGTCACTTTCGATATATCTGTTAATCCTAGAAGTTCACATACTTTTGCCGCCTCTCACATTTATGTAACAGTGAATCATTTTTCTCAATAAATAAATTACAGAATATAATATATTTTTCTTTCCTTTTTTTTCCTGATGATGTTTGTGTCACGTTTAGGCAGAAATATTGAAAACTTATGAACTTTCACCACTGTGGCACAACCATTTAAAGTATCCGAAAGTAATTGGCTAAAATAACATACTCATTTTGGAGAACTCATAGGAGAACCTTCTAATGTAGTTATTGTTCTTCACTACTCGCTGTATTCTGTGTTTCCCACTGATTTAATACATGCAATAATTTAAAGTAAGCAAAAAAATGTGCTGAATTCTTACAATTACTCTCTGACCACATTAAATCTGATACAACAAATGTTCTGTTCCACGAGGCTGTTCCTGGAAAAGGTCCTCACAGAGCTGGGCTTTACCACTGGCATTGTGGCAGCAACAGCACACAAAGACTTGGTATGAGTCAACCAATCAGCTTGTGCCCAGACTGTCTGGCCCTGCTCTAGGGGCTATGCTACAGTGAGTGAGTGAGATAAAGTGGGGGTTTGAGCATTTCTGGGTCTGGGACAATTCCTAAGTGCACTGTATGTTTCATGTAGATCCATTAAGAGTGCATGGAACGATGCATGACTGGCCATGTGAAAAAGAAAATGGTAATGCTTTAAATACATGATTGAACCCAGACACTCAGATTTGATGAATTCACTTCTGCCTTGGATGTTCTTTAATACAAGTGTCCTCCCTATTTTACTTCAGATTCAGAAGCAGATAATAGAAACACGTTTCAAATTTTGAGATTGTACATCACGGATGCTGGTCAGCAAGTATATTACGACGGCATGCAATTTTTCAAGATGACATTTTATGGAGACGTTATTACCCACTGGGACTGGAAATAACCAGCATCAATTAAAGGTCAAAAGACTGCATTTTGAAAAAGAAAGAGAAATAATCAATATGGTGATCTTTTGCCCAAAAAATGTCTGACAACTGAAGCAAAAAAATCCCAAAGAACAAAGAATTGCCCTTTCACAGGCAGAAATGTCTTCTGTGTTTCTGGGCCAGTCATCGGGGACAGTTGCCGTTCTCTCGTCAGCGTTTCAGCCACAGGCACAGGAACGGAGAGCACTCGTCCTTGATGAGACAGTGTTCAGAATCGGTAGCCTTGCACCTGTTGACTCAAGTAGGACACTCCTCCACAGATGAGCAGACAGAAGAATTTCGCTCTGGGTCTCCTGGAACCTACTGATTGTGTCAGTGTCTCCTGCTGTCTGTACATGTGTCAATCTTAAATACCACTTTTTGGTGCCTTCTTCTGGTAAGCTAACAAACAACTCAAGAGAGACATATTCAAGACCAGATGAGTTGGCCGAGAAGGTAAACAGTGTGTGATTGTGTGATGCTCTCTGACCAGTAAGCCAATCTGTCTGGATCTCAGTTTCTGCTGCAAACAGCTACACAGACTAATTTAATCCAGACCCAATTATACCCACTTCTGTGATGGGTTTTAAAGACCGTCCTCCTTCCATGATGGCTAATTGGCATGGCCTGGGCTAGAGATCTTAGTCTGTCACTGATGATACATTAAAACTGGTACAAGTGTCTTTAATGTCGTGTTAAACCAAGATAAGAATTCTCTCAGGATAGCCAGTAGTCTCTGGACAATACAGGGGGCAGCCATTATTGTACTGCACAGCATAAATAAAAGTCTGGACACTCAAACATGGGAATTAGAAAGCAAAATATGGCAGTTTTTCTTACCCTCCATATGCTCCAAAAGTAAAACTCCTTTTTCTTTGAGGCATCTTGGTAAACAGGCTGAGCTCAGCATTAGAGACACACAGACAGTAACAGAGATACGCACTGAGATGGAGGCACTGTGTCTGTCTCACCGGATTGAACTGAGAGAGAGCGTGTGTGTGTGTGTCACTTCCATTCCCCTGACTCTCTTGCGCTCTCTCTCTCTCAGACTCTCTCTCTCTTACTCTCCCTCCCTACCTCCCTCCCTCCCTCCCTCAATCTTCTCTTCCTTCCTCTCCACCTCACTTTGTATGTATGTTCCCTTTTCTCTCTTTCTCTTTCCACTCTCAGCCCCCGGTAACCAATAGGTGATCACTTAAAATGCTTTCCCTCTTCCAGCCGATCTGTAAACAAGCCGAAAAGGAACTTTCGAAGCTCTGGAAACTCGACTTTGTACATATTGTAAACGAGAATTTCAGTATGTAGGTGATTACTCCTATTAATCACACAAATGACAAGATAGAAAACAAATAACAGACCAAAAGTAAAGTAAACAGAAGCAGTTATAAGGAGAAAAATGCATAAAATTTATATATTCACGAATCACTTCAAAAACCAGCTGACTAAACAAAAGAATAGAAGAAGTACAGTAAGAGGGAATTGTGTCCTTCTTTGCAGACACTGCCTTGCTAAACAAAGTTCTCATATAAGTGATTACAGTCACTGTAGGATGTAGTTTCCCTTTTACTTCTGTGCATTTACAATAAATCAAACAGGAACAGAGGAAAGTGAAAGTATTTCTGTGTATAATATATGTGATATTACATATAATGAGACAGAGACACTTTTATTCTAGTCAATGATTCAAAAACACAGAAGTGATGGAATGTTCATTACAAAAATTTTTTTTATTAAATTAGTAAAAAATTAAAAATTAAGCAAGTTGTGTGGTTCGCACGTCCACCTCACAGCAAGAAGGCCTGGGTTCGATTCCTGGGCTTGGGGCATTTCTGTGTGGAGTTTGCATGTTCTCCTCGTGCTTGCGTGGGTGTCCTCCGGGTACTCTGGTCTCAAACAGTCCAAAAACATACACAGTAGGCTAATTGGCTGTTCCAAATCACCCCTATGTGTGAGTGTGAGTGGTTGTGTGAGTGCTGGCCCTGCAATGGTCTGGGGATCTGTTCAGGGTGTACCCCACCCTCGCCCAGAGTCGGCTGAGATGGGCACCAGCCTCCCCGCGACCCTATTTAGGATTAAGTGGCTTAGAAAATGAATGAATGTTTTTCTTGCCTATTATAGATATAACCCATCTATAGCTGTATTTGTTTAGTGCTCACCATATTTCTATCTGTCCTCATATTCAGATTTAAACTGAAAGTGGGTCAGGTCTGCCAGAAGGTTCTTTCTTTATTTATTTAATTTTTTAAAATATTTTTTAAAAAATTTATTCACTTATTTTTAATAGTAATTATCACTATGCTCTGGAAACACTGGGAACGACTGAAAAATACTGCAATACTGGAAAAGACATTCACTCACATCAACTCATGCAACAAATCTAAGCAAGTTTCAAAACAACAATATCTTGATATAATATAATATAAAAACAAACGTGTATATGTAGTTAACAACAATAGACATCTAATATCAGATTTACTTAATGTTTAGGCTTTATTATATTTCAGTATGCTGGGATCACTATCAGAATCTACTTATGAACATGGGTTATTCGCTATATGAAATGGTGCATCAATAAGTTAATCAATACATTTCTGTGTTTTATACAGAATTATAGAAGTAAAGTAAGCTAGTGTTTGGGGCAAGCTAATGTAGCACACCACAAAAAAAAATCTGAATATTATCTTTAGTTTTAAGTCAACTTTGTACAGTTTTTGATTTGTATTTGGAGTGAAAACTTGCTGAAACCTGGCATCCCTGCCTGCAAGCTTCAACAAGCTGTCTTTTCAAGCACCACATGAAAGTAAAACCTTGTGTTTGGGCAACTTTTTGTTTTAGCCTGCAGGATCCCAGTGCATGCAGACCCAATGCATACAGGCTGAAACTTCTCGGCAAGCATTCTTTAAAAAAAACAAAAAACAAAAAACACACACACACACACACACACACACACACACACACCTAT
>JAQMYF010000003.1:23336204-23350413 GCA_030014195.1 Neosilurus mollespiculum | reverse complement strand
ATATATTTGTGTGTGTGTGTGTGTGTGTGTGTGTGTGTGTGTGTGTGTGTGTGTGTGTGTGTGTGTGTGTATAAAATATTTGCAAAGGTAATAAAATAAGAATAACAATGCTCTTAAAAATTAAGAGTAGAAGAATAAGCTATGAGATCATATTCGATCATAGGTTGCGGAATAGCTGTTTTTATGTCCAAATACTGCCAATCTGAGTTAAATCATCTTTCAGTGATCATCGTGGAGCTGAAAGTGGCCATCAACAAGAATCCTGTGCTTATCACTTATGATTGGTACTCATCATAGTTGAGCACTCAACATACAACCAAAATAAAATGATGTGCAAAGGCATGCAGTGAAAACGGCTCATGCTTCCCTTTTATCCTCGCTGCCTACTGAATTATGCAAAGAACTACCAGTGACATGAAAGTGAGTACCCACTGTAAGCAACTAAAGGACTTGGACTTAACAAAAGACTTTAATTTCACACAGATGACATCAAGTTTAGAAAAAGACAGGAATAACCATTCACAGATATCAAGATGGTGAAGATTCATACTATAAATCATAGCAATGTCAAATTCAGAGCACATCCCCAAGAAGACGTTTTTCACAATCTCCTCTGTCTCTCCATTGACAATTCAGCTGTCCTGCCCTGCACCAATGACAAATACCACCTTTGATGAAAATTTTACTACTCGATCTCATAAGGTAAAAGTAGCATTCATCATCCTGAAGAAAATCTGATTTTTTTTAGCTGAATATCTTATCAACATGTAAAATTGTACATATTTCATATGTCAAATATATGTAGTTAACTCAGATTGACTAAAAAAAAAAAATGTTCACAGCAATGGGCAACACAGAGGGACAATTCATATGGAATGGGACACCAGTCCATTGCAAAAAAACACCATACAGACTCATACATATCTACAGGAAATTTAGAGTGAATACTGTACTATACATTTGGACAGTGGCAAGAGACCAAAGAATTTGGCTGAAAACTCCATAAACGTGCAGCAAATGGAAAATTCTGCACAGACAGTAACCCAATTCAGTTGCCTACCCTTTATAAAGCATGTTATACAACAGTTCTAATCCACTAATTTGACTGGTCAAGCAAAAATTATAAGAATGCTTGCATTAAGTATGATGGCACTGAGATATTTCATTGTTTGGACGCATCTCACTCGCAAACACAAAATTTTCCAATTTTCCAATCTTATTTTGAAAGAGACATATTGTTTCGGATCGAGTTCCACTCTCAAAGCAAAATGTAGGCATTCAGTCTGCAGAGTGTGCACAAGTTATTTTTTTTTTAAAGATGACCTCGCGTCATCTTGACTTTTGAGGCTATGACCTCAGAACCTGTAGCAGCTCATGGGCCTTTAGTAGTGAGTAACTGGTGAAAGTTTGGTCCAAATTCATTGAGAGATTCAGAAGATAGAGTGCCCACAAGGAAGTTCGGGTGAACAACATTTAGATTATAATTATAATAATAAAATGGATTTTATTTATTAAATGGCACTTTTATTTCTTTGTTATTATCAGGAACTCAGACTCAATGGTGGCTATAAGAGCTAATTATACCACAGAAAAATGAAGTAAACATACATAAAATGCTACCACGCAAAGTAGAAAGATGCAGAAGGCTGTATAGAGTACTACAATGCCTAAAAACAATGCATGTGCTATAAGTATGCTTAGTGGACTGAAAATATATGATGCCTCCAGCACCATCATAGTGGGTGGGGACTTAATAACAAATGGATTAACTGGTTACACCAAAGTTCATAGCTTTAGCTTTTGGTATTACAGAAAAGCCAACAGTCTAGGTTAAATCAAAAACCTTACTGGAGGCTGACTTTACTGATGACCTTCTGGAGATGTTGCACACACACAGTTGTGGAAAATATGATCAGACTGCCCAAGACTGGAACAGAGCAAATGTTCCAGCAAGAGTAAGAAAGTACACAGTGGAGCAGCTGTTTATGGGTTATTGATCCAGATTCTGTAAAAGGCTGCTTTGTTCTTTACTACACTTTAGAGAGAAGGGTTAATTAAATGATAATATTTACACTGTACCATGATGAGTACCCTGCACGAGGCCAGCCAGAACACAGGTGCTCGACTGAAGAGATCCAGGCTGAGCGATATTTTGTGTGCAGGAGGAGGCTCTAACGTGAGGTAATATTTATTCATAAAGAGGTATTAAAAGGGAAATGATTATGAAAATAGGGATATAAACTTAGGTGTGCTAGGAGCTGTGGTTTCCTTTTCAGTTTCATATTGCCATGCTTATGCAGAATATATGTCTGCACTGAACCTTATCTCTGAGAATCAATGATTTCTGAGCACGGTAAACTGTTTGTCTTTCATTTATTGATGTGAATAAAGCAATATAGCATGTGACGAATACTAAGTAAATGTGGGGTTTTTTTTAGCTGCTTCTTACACAACATCTCAGGTCACCACAACATTCTGAGTGTGAAGGGTTCTGCGGTCCTTCAAGACTTTGGTATGTATTTGGGTCTCATTAAAAAGTTGTACATTTTTATTATTGAAAAAAAAAATAAGAGAGAGATTTAGGATCCAGATTATTCCTGTTGAAGTGTGCTGGGTATAAGTGCAATACAGCCAATTTAGTTTCTTCATGGCAATGACTTCATCAAGCATAGTTTGATGACAAGCTTAAGAAGAATGCTAGGTCAGTACTAAATCACGCTAAGACAGGTTGTATGGTTTCCTGCAACAAGAGGACAAATCAAAGCAGGCAACATGAACAGAAACAAAATGTTCTTCATAGAATATTAATCATACCAGGACCTTCGAAATCCAAAGGTATGATTTGATGCAAATACTGCTCAAGAAGAAACAAGTGATAAAAGTGAAGATAGGACTCTAGAGATGGGGGAAGGGGGTGTACTGATTCAGTTATGTTTCACAAATCTTTTGTGTGGCTGCACTTACTCCAAAATGTTGTAGTTTTTTTTTTTTTTTTTTATAAAAAAATGCAAAAAATAAAGCTCTAAGGAGTATTTTACATTTAATTACTCATGTGTGCATAATATACTGTATGTTCATTGACCACTAATAGAAATACCTGTAACTGTCTCCCAGTTTATAAGAACTCTATTTTTAGAGTATAAGACCTCTACACTATTTTTATTCACCCACATTGTTCATTCATGCCACACTGAGGCTGGAGCCTGTCCCAGCCAAATTCAAGCAAAATCACCCTGAAAATGTCACCAGACCATCACAGGGTCTTATTCACACCTAAAGCCAATCGAGAATATCCTATTCGCCTAATATGCATGTTTTTGGACTGTGGGAGGAAACCGTAAAACCAAAGGAAACCCACGCAAGCATGGGGAGTGACACACCTCTTGTCTGTTTAGTAATTAAACAGCTTTCTTCTCTGCAATAATAGGTCTTGTGTCGCTCATATTAATAGCCAAATAACATATTAGCATTATTATTAGTATGGTCAGAGTGGTTCAAGCTAACAAGAAGGCCATGTTAAACCAAATAACTAGTCTTTGCAATAACGGTGAGCATAAAAGCCCCCTCAAACACAGAAGACCACATCGGCTTCCAAAAAAATCAAGAACAAGAATCTGAGACTACAGCAGGCACAAGCTGACTGAAACTGGACAGCTGAAAATTGGAAAAATGTCACCTGGTCTTTTTTAGATCTTCAACTGTCCAGACTCTGAAAAACTGTCTGGCACCAAGATTCAGAATCATCTGAAACCCCCCATCCCCGGAATACCTCTACATACTGGGCGGCCTACACCATCGGAGGGAAAGCAATATCTGACCTTTTGTATGAATGATTTCACAGAAGCCCATGATTGGCTGGTGATCACTGTGAGTAACAGGAGGTGAGCATACACCATCCTTCCCTCCTTTGAGAGATCGGCCAATTAGCTCCTATGGAATCTCAGTGGCATCAACCTGGATTCAAACCTGTGATCTCCAGTTTGATAGGTGTACACCTTGTCAGTGTGCCACTGACATTTTTCCTCTTCCGAAATTTAATGTGAGCTTTAAGAAAAGCTCCCGGCTGGTTTATCCATTGCAATGCTGGCACATGATTGCTTGATACAGGTGCAGGTGTTTCTATTAAAGTGGCAGGTGAGCACATCTCCATTGACGTTTAGTTCATTTGATAGTAAACCCATCACATCGAATTCACATTTCAACCAGTAACACGATCTTTCACCTTGCAACCAATCTCCTTCAGTATTACTGTAATGAAGCTTTTCAGTCTAAGCTGGATCAATAGCTTGACTTGGCAAGTGGTTTACAGGCATGAATAGACGCTGGGCCAAATATTTTTCGTACACATTGATTGCACTGACAAACCATAAAGATCTATTACAGTTTAATGGAGCCTGTGCCTCTGATGGATGTCACCCTATGACCACAACGCAGCTCTGAGCCCCGTCCCACTGTCCTACAATCAATACCAGAATGCAAAGACATTGCAAGCTAATTACAAAGACACTCAAACAACAGCACCTATGTGAGGTAAACAACACAAAAATCTAATTAATAATATTTATAATATTATTCTGTAGGTACTGTTATTATACAAATGTGATAGTCCCTTGCAATACTGCCATCTATTGGAAAACAGTGAAACTTCACTGATATATGCTGAGTGCACAGTTGCATTTATGTTAAATTCATGAAATATGAATAAAACACTGGTGTAAAATGTATATAATACAAATAAAATGGGGGGAGGGTCTAATAACAGATTTCCAGTGATGTACTATTATTATTATTATTATTATTATTGTTATCTCTGCCACGGAGTTTATGTTTTTATCAATTCAATTCAATCAGTTTTATTTGTATAGCGCTCTTTACAGCTGACATTGTTGCAAACCAGCTTTACATAGTAAAAACAAAAATTTGTTAAAGAATTTAAACATTTCCCTATAAACCCTACACATCCCCACTGAGCAATACCGCAGAGACGGTGGCAAAGAAAAACTCCCTCAGACGACATAAGGAAGAAACCTTGAGAGGAACCGGACTCAAAGGGGAAACCCATCCTCATTTGGGAGAAACCAGATAAAAATACAAACCATGTAGAAGAAACTTCACTATAATTTAACATGAAGTCTAGTTGGTTATCTTATAACTGTCATGGTAGTTGTAGTCCCGAATCATTTTAGTGAAAGTGCTGGAGTTGATATCACCAACAAAAATCATCTTCACATTTTCTCAGTGTATATTTAGGTCCATATGCATTCATTAGCTGGAGCAAGGGGCTTCTAAGATGAGAACTCCAACCAGTAGTAGCATATGAGGACAGATCACTGGATTCAGAAAGCAGAAGGATCAGGACCACTAGAATCTCCGAAGTAGCATGTGTACCTCAACAAAAACACATTGTTGACAGAAGCATTTGACAGTTTACAGTTTTAATTACAAATATAAGCAATGTATGACATAGTTACAGTAGATATTCCTTTTGTTTGGAGCAGTTAAACAGAAATGGCCTATTTTTGGCACAGATCAACAGATCAACTTAAACGATGCATAGCTTTTCTACTTTTCCTGGGTTTTCCCAGACAGGGTCACATATATGTGTTTCTTATAGATGAGAGCAAAAGTTTGGAATGAGCTATAGAGAGGAAGCATTGGCATCCAGGATAAAAAGAAGGAGTACAAACCTTCTCATGAATTATTTACAAAGGATTTTAATATTTTTGTTATGTTAATGAGGAAATATCTGTGAAAGCTAACACAGGACTGTCCTAATGGTGAACGTTTGCAGTCAAGTTTTTAAACATGTTGTTTGAAATAAATGTTATTTATTTAATGGCACTTTTATTTTTTTGTTATTATCCAGAACTCAGACTCAACGGTGGCACAACGAGCAATAAGAGCAATAATTGTACCATAGAGAAATGTAATAAACATACATAAAATGCTAGCACACAGAGTAGAAAGATACAGAAGTCTGTGTATAGAGTACTACAATGGCCGAGAGCAATGCATGTGCTATAACCTCCCCAGTGCATACTGTTGTTAGAATCCCACCATGTAATGATGTGTGTTATCACAAGCTCTGTAGTCTTCTATACACACTCCCAAAGCAGACACAAAATGCTTGCTTCCGTGATCTGTGTAACTAAAATAGTTTAACCCAATATTCCCTTAAAAAGAGAGTATATAACAAAGACCTACCTCCATACACAAGACATTGTTAATGTAAGAAATTGATTTAATGGCAAAGGGGCCACACAGGGACCAGGAAAAGATTGCAAAACTTTTTCTAACTACTGGTTTATATAACTCTCATTTAACATTGTCCTCCAATGCAAGTTAACATTATGCTCATTGTCAAAGGGTCTATGGCAACAAATGATGAAGATCAGTAATAATCAGCATTCATTTATTTGCTGAACCACTTAATCCTACTAGAGTCACAGGGAGGCTGGAACCTATCTCAGTGACTCTGGGCGAAGGTGGGGTACACCCTCAACAGCTCACCAATCTGTTGCAGAACTAACACACACACACACACACACACACACACACACACTCACACTCATATCTGGGGGCAATTTTTACAACTCCACATGCAAGTGAATTATATATATATATATATACAAAAGTCGCGAGAAAGTCGCACAACAATTTGCGACTGATTTGCGAGTAATTTGCGATTGGATTGTGGATGTTTGGTGGAAAAAAAGGTGAATCTCCTGTCATAAATTAGTCACATTTTGTACACTTTTTGTTTTCAAACCATTCGATTTTTATTAGTGCATTATTAGTGCGAACAAAATGCGAATAAAATACGAATGATGAGAAAATACACGGTATATGGTGTATGGTATAAATTTTCTTAAACTTTCCAATTTTTCACCTTTCCTTGCAAACTAAAAAACCCCGAGTCATTTGTGAGCAAAATGACAATTTTGTAACCTTCTCACAATAGGATGTGTGGTCTGTTTGGGAAAAGTTTAAGACTACTCCGCATCAGAGCCTCATTTTGCAACATTTTGAAAGAAATTTCAAACGTTTGAAAGGAGATCAAAATGCAATGCAGCGAGACAAATTTGAGAATATTTTGAGAATGAAAAGAAACAGCCGCAAAAGGCCATTCACGTCAGTCACTTTTCTATTGGACCTCTAGTGTAAACACCCCTTAATGCTTCTTTAGCAAAGAGACTCCGACATCTACTTGTAAAAACATTCACACTTACTGTTATTTGGCACTGCACTTGCTGCTCTCCTACAACAAATTTCATCCTTTTTGCTTCAGACTCCTGCTGCTTGAGTTGAGCTGGATGCCTCGAGATACGTGCGTGCAAAGTTAAGTACAGTTAAGTCTCAGCAGCGGACACATGATACTTTATCACTGCGCGTGATACCTGAGCAGGGAGGATTACCTGCTAATGGCAACACTTATCACTTATACATATCTTAATGTGGCAAGTTGTATTATAAACACTTGTATTACTATTACACTTTCAGTATGCTTTTGCAAAAAGGTAATAAATAAATTTTAACGAATGAATGAATGAATGAATGAATGATTCTAGGTAACATGGTGGTGCAGTGGAAACACTATTAACTCACTTTTCTGGGTTCAAATCTCATGGGCTTTTCAGTTTGGAATTCATAAGTTATACCTGTGCCATTGTGGCTTCTCTCCAGGTCAACTGGTTTCCTCCCATGTCCAACGGTATGCAGCGTAGGTCAGCTCCCTGTGCTATATTGCCCATACATCTCTCTCAATCTATCTCTCTCTCTCATTGTGTTAACCCTGCAGTGGTCTGAAGACCTGTCCAGGGTGGAACCTGCCTCTTACTTGAAGTCACATGGGATTAGTTCCAGCTCACCCACAGTTCATAAGTGGTGTAGATAATGAATGAATAATTAATTCTGATTATTTGCGACAACTTGTTTTTAAAGGAATAACATGTCATCTATTAGGATTTAGGATTACAGTCATGAAGCTTGACTACTGCCAGCTGAGACTATCCCCAACACTGTTCTTCGCCACTGGAGTCTGTCTACAACAATGTCACTTAGCATGTCATTGATCATCCATGTCACTGTCATGGACAGCATGATTTCTTTTGATTCACTGGATAGCTAATATGACATGAGAATCCTTTAAATGTAATGCAATTGCGCATTGTTCTCTGATTCACCTTTATACAACGAGCTTCTTCCTCGTTTCCTCTGATTTGCCACAGAAAATCAATGATGACATTTGCACACAGACTTCCTAATTTTCTGCAAATCTCTGATCATTAAAATGAGACAAGAATCTAACCTTACTTTGGACAGGCAGGTGCATACAGGTTAAACTCCTCTGACACAAAAATACTGATGGTAGGAACAGTCTGGTTTCATAGAGAATACATGTTTTATTCTATGTTCAAACTAACAAGTGACAAAGTGACAGATGATCATTCTTTTTCTGCAAACGAGCAAAATAAGAATACACACTTTAAACAACGACAAAAAAACCATTAACATGAAACTTTATATAATTTTAATCTGATTTATCGAGTAATTTTTTTAATACACAAAATCCATACATATTTATTAATATACTAAATCCAAATCACAGTCGAAACTTGTAAATGGAAGGCAAGCAGAAGTCAGGGCATCAGATAGACAGTAGGCATGGCCAAATCATAAAAATTGGGATGAGTAAGGTTCATACACGGGTACTCTATAACACAGACAAGGCACAGGATCATAAACATTGGGACTTGCAAAGATCATACACTTGAAAACAACCATAGAAAGTCAATGCCGTGGTACGCACAGGCAGAACACAAATGTAATACTTTGAACTTGAGCATCCTTATATCAGAGTGAGTGCTGATAGGTGTGCTGAGATCATGTGATGCAGAAGTCCGGAGACTGTAAGAGCTTCAGAGCATGCTAGAAAGTGTACTGCTCACAATGCAACCCTGGCGCCAATCACATTTCCAATATGGCGTCAAAAATTTCGCCCACCAGTGGTCCATGTCCTTGTATTATATGATATCTAGGGTAACTAGTGCAGTTAGCTTGTTTTGCTCATTTGCCAATAAAGCTTGTAGGAAACTAGCATATATCATTGCATTAAAACAATGTATTTTTACACCCATTAATTAAATGACGGGCGGCACGGTGGCGTAGCGGTTAGCACATCCACCTCACAGCAAGAAGGTCTTGGGTTGAAGTGCCGGGCTTGTTCGATTCCGTGTGGAATTTGCATGTTCTCCCCATGCTTGTGTGGGTTTCCTTCGGGTACTCCGGTTTTCTCCCGTAGTCCAAAGACATGCACATTAGGCTAAATAGCTGTTCTAAATTAGCTGTATTTCTTAAACAGATCACAAAATCCCACTTGTCAGTGCTGTATTTGATCTCTGAAACCCAATGATCCGCACTCAGCCAACCTTCAGGGGTGGTTTACTTATGCACCTCCGTTTACAGTACTGCACAGTACATTGTGTCCTAGATTCACTTTGTTGTGTTCCCTCGATTACCTCATTTTCGATTGCAGATTACTTGCACAGTCAGTATTTAGTTAATGGACAATAATATTCTCACAGAGCAATACTGATGGGGGGATGGTTAATGCTATTCCTATTACATTTTATCATGTTTATTGTTTTGCTTTTATGGTAATCGGTGTGTTAGTTTATTAACTATATTACCTGGAGACTTTTTGGTACCACTCGGCACTAGTATTGCCGCTGTGTGCCTTAGCGATCTTTCCTCATGCTTTAATATTCAAATATTCCTCACAAACATAGCACACAAGAAAGCGGTATCATAAATAGAAAATATCCTCATATTTAATGAAACTCGCTTCCCTGTAAATAAACCATCATGCATTTTTATGAAGGTAAATTAGGCAAATGTTCTTACTGGAAGAATGCATACAGCTGCTGGAAGAGTATCTATCTGCTGTGATCACTGGTGGATATCAAGTAAAGCCCTGTACCCCCCTCCTCACCCCTCCAAGGCCCAGGGGGAGACCATGCAAATGTCCACTGTTGGTGGGATGTGTGTCCATGAGGGATACAAATTGGAAAATGTTGTCCCTCCTTTTCAGAATGCCTAATGGTTGCTCGGATTCTAGTCAAGTCAAGCCAAGTAGATGACTGGTGGAATGCCATTAGTATAGGGGTAGAAGTGTAAGAAAAAGTGCAACACGAGAGCATTGCACAAAGTGCCAATGTGTAACGGTGTAAGACATATACAGATACAGTGAATAGGACAGTATATCACAATATAATTAACACACTGAACCAAAGCACTGGACAATACACTATAATGGACATTATGAGCACTCTGACTGAATGGCCTACTGTATAATTGCTGAGCATAACCACAAACATTGTAAAGAATTAAAACAGCAGCATATTAATATTACCATCCATTGGGGCCGGTGGCGTAGTGGTTAGGGTGCTGGGCTCATGATCGAGAGGTTGTGGGCTTGAATCCCCATTAGATCCCCACTATGCTAAGACCCCTGGGCAAGGTCTTAACCACAAGTGTGCCTCTGTCCACCCAGCACTATAAAAGCATACCAGTAAAAATACTGGGAAGGTAACATGTGATGGACTAGCGTCCCATCCAGGAGGAGATGAACCCCTAGTCACTTCACACTCCAGAAACCAGGGATAAGCACCGACCTGATGAGCCACTGGGCTCGGGTGTAAGAGCCCAACAGACTTACTTATATTAATGTAGTACCACATAAAATAAATAGCTGAAAGAACTAATTGGTAAAATAAATAATATTTGATACAAACAGTTGGCAACAAATTTGATTAGTTAGCTGGACTGTGTTATGAAGCATGCTGTGGTATGAATTTAATTTAGACTAAATCAAATAAATAAAATTGCAGCACACATTACAACAGCGAAGGATCTCATCTAAAGTATGAAAATGCTTCACATTTCACTACGCTACTGGCCCCTTGATAGTATCCTGTTTTCATGCAAGCTGAATCTCGATTGGTAATCTTTTGTTTGTGGAAAAGGCGGCATAATGGCGTAGTGGTTAGCATGTCTGCCTCACAGCGATCCTCCCCTTGCTTGCATGGGTTTCCTCTGGGTACTCTGGTTTCCTCCCACAGCCCAAAGACATGCACATCAGGCTAACTGACTCTAGGTGTAAGTGTGAATGGTTGTGTGTATTGCCTTGTGATGGGCTGATGAGCTGTTCAGGGCGTACCCTGCCTTCACCCAGTGTAGGCTGAGATAGGCTCCAGCCTCCCCCGACCCTAACAAAAGGATTAAGCAGATTGGCAGATGAGTGAACGAGTGAAAATGTTTGTGGGAATGTGAAAAACATTAGAATGCATATGGCACATATGACAAATTATTATACAGTACCTTTCATAGTGCATTATCCAGGGTATTTTTTCTGTGTCTATTATTTTATTATACCCTGCCTTGTTTATGACAAGATAGCATGACATATGACATATGACATCATTCACAGTGGATCATGATTACCTTCTCTGCTTTTGTACTTGCATCCTATATTTATGGAAATACTCAATGATTTATTTTACATTTATTTTTTTCTATCAGAAAACTCATGAACTCGTGCTGCTTTGCGAGAAGTCAGTAATTTTTATATGACAACTTGATTGTCAAGGGTCGTGGGATTAAATCGTGATGATCTTGAGGGAACTTGGTGAAATCGTGACAAATTTTTAACTGTCAAAATGATTATTACGATTTATTTTGATTTGATGTCAATCATGATAGAAAGTGGAAATTTTAATAGAGCACAGCAGAGCTTTACAGACCTTAACACGCCATCGTAGGGGATGCACCCTGCCTCCTTTTTATACCCCAATTTTGCTCCAAGCATGGTCATAAATTGTGGAGCTCCTTGCTTATTTGAATCGTGGATATCATGGGCATTGTGGCCCAGTGTAAACCCAAGTAAATTAGCATTTTTATGGATACACAGCACATATTTTTAATATATCCTGTGTATCAAAAAGAGTTTGGCCAACTGGCTACTATAATTTTCCCTGGAGCATGAATCATTGTTTTTTTTTTTTTTTGATGAATGGCAATCCCGCCTCTCACCCAAATTCAGCTGGGATTGGCTCTAGCATCCCCTGCAATCCTGATGGATAAACGGTATAGATAATGGATGGATGCATAAATCACATTAGAACTATGTCATGCGAATTTTACATGTAAGGTTCCCTCTGTGCTTTAGACAAACATTGAAGTGTACTAATGTCATAAATATTGTTTCAGTTCAATAAAATCACAAGAATTTAACAACAAATGTCAAAGCTGTAACAGAATTAGACAGGCCACATATATCCGGTAAAATAAATGGATTTTAAGGTAATATAAAATATTTTACCACGCCAGTCCTAATAAATGATTAAATGGGGACTATGGAGACTGCAGATGTATTCAGTGGAAGCCTTAATATTGGAAAAGCTTAAGAGTTTATCAGATATCAAGTTTTATTCGTGGCATTACTGCTACATATTTTATCTCATCAATAAAAAATTATTGAACAGGATATTTCAAAGTCAGTTCCTGCTTGCTGTGAGGCAGCAGTTCTAACCACTGGCCCTGCATAAGACTGGCGACCTATCCAGAGTGTACCCTGTTTCTCGCTTATAGTCAGCTAGAATTGGCTCGATCCATGGATGGAAGTATAAGGTTCGAACCTGTTCCAATGTGTGAATGAAGACATGATTCACCAAGTAGAGGAACTTGGGTGGCCTGCACAGATAAATGACCTCAACCCCACTGAATAATTTTGGGATAATCTAGAACATTAACTACACATCAATGATCAGATACCATTTTAGAGGGTTTTGGGTTTTGTTTTGTTTGGAGTTTTTTGCATGAGAAAGAAGAAATTACGTCACGTTTGTCCAAACCACTAATTCATCACTTTAACCACACAGCTAAAGCTGAGTTTGTCTTCTGTAAATAAGTCCACAATAATAGGCATGTTTAACCCTCTAATCACAAAGTCAACACACCTATCTGAAATGTATTTTATGTATTTCATACGCGAGTCTAAATGCAACGGTCTACTCATTTTAACTCTGTACACATGACACTCCTGTCCAGTGGAAACTAAAACACTCTCGCAGCTACTGTGAGATACGTGTGTAGGAAGACACATCAGTCATACTGAAGTATGCCTTGGAGCAAGTTCTAAATCAGGACAGCCAGGTTAAGATTGGCCTCTTGAATGATTAGAGTGAATTTACATGGCACAAAAAGGAGACACTGAAGGGTGTAGTCTCATTTAAATATATCCTTAAATCCACCCAGAAATATCACTGGTAGACATTAGGAAACAAGGACATCCTTATTATAAACAGGTCTGTGTTTTAAAGTCTTATACAATAAAATAATTCAACAACTTAATAGATTTTAAATATTAATATCTGTAAGATACCTGGTAGATACTGTACACAAAGGAATGGTGTAGAACAAGGATGCCTCATATTTACATATAAATAATGACATTAAATTAAAGATCTCCACATAAAAATTCAATAAAGCACCATAAACAGTAAATTAATATAAGGTGTGATGCACAACTTTTGCACAGTTCTGTATATATATATATATAAAATGAAAATTAGTCTCTAGTCTTGTTGTTTAGAAGAGATATACCCCAATGTGGTGACATTATAATTTTCTTAACTTCAGTTACTAAATCCTGTAAATGTTTTCTTAAGAGATTCAGAAATAACAAAATGCACCCTCTACTTAAATATTTTATGATGCAATATTGTTATGTTTGTGATAATAAAAGTTGCACTTACCCGCAACCTGAAAAATTGCTTCAGGTTTGAGTTTTAAGAGCTGGAGGCTGGTTGGGTTTCATCTCCATTGCATGTTAGGAAATTTATGATTGATTGATTTTCTACGACTTTCATATCATTTTGTGTTTAAGGAACCTATTGTTCATGTGTCTGACTTTGTGCATGTGCACATATTTGATGACCTTTTATTATAGAGCCAGGAAGAGGAAATGAGATTATATGTACTGACAGACAGAATTTTAAATGTTTTACTATTTTTTCACTGAAAATTCTGCAGTATATAAGCATAAGTCTGGTACAAATCTATTTAGGGGAAAATTATATATATATATATATATATATATATATATATATATATATATATATATATACACACACACACACACACACACACA
>JAQMYF010000003.1:23313683-23324815 GCA_030014195.1 Neosilurus mollespiculum | reverse complement strand
AAGGCTCCTCTTGATAATCTGATTCATTTATTTATTTACTGTTGATTTGTGTTATGAAATCTATGTAATCTTGCTGGGCTTGACTGGAGGGGACAGAGAAAGAAAGAAGACAACAAACCGAAGCAAAAGGGAAACTAAAAAGAAAAAAGAGGAGACAGAAACATTATAGATATATATCTATGATGCCGATGTCTAGAGGCTGCAAAATCTAAGCAGTGAACAAGTCTCCCTACTGATTCAATTTTATCTCGCTACAAGCGAGCACAGAAGGAGAGAAATGAAAGATGGGTTTAGATGGGTTTAAGGTATTTAAACATATACGAGCACATCTACAATGCCAGCACACAAACGCACACAAGTTTGGTTGTAAACAAGGCAAATAAATCATGTTATTAGTATTCCCTTTTTACTGATCAAGGCACTGGGTTTGGTTCTGTTTTTTTCTTGGCTGGTTGAAAGGCACACACACACACACACACGCACACACGCACACACACACACACACACACACACACACACACACACACACAAAATAAATAAATAACTGCTGTTTCTGATAATAATCAAGACCACATATGAAGGACAATCCGTTTCTAAGAAAAAAAAAAACAGATCGTGTCAGATTTTTTTCATCCCTTTTTTTCCTCAAGTCTTCTGCTAAACAACATGAAAAGACAACACTCACCACTTTATTATGAACCCCTGTACAATGGGAATCTGAAGATATAGCAGGCTCAGGTTCACTAAAATAATACAATAAATATTAGAAAAACGACTGGTGTTGTTTTTACAATCAGCGACTGTCCAGTTTCAGTGACCCAATGTGCACTGCACTGTAGCCTCCTAACATTTTGCCTGACAGGAGAGGAACCCAATGTGGTCCTTTATTGATGTTGTCCTTGTGCCTCATGGTTTCGTTTGGTATACTGTGCATTTTGAGAAGATTTTCTTTTGATCACAGTTAAAAAGTAAAGAGTGATTGTGAGTCACTGCAGTTACCTCTAAGCTTAGACTGATCTGACCATTCTCCTCTGACCTCCGTCTTCAAAAGAAGGATTTCCACTCTCAGAATTTTATTTTAGACTTTAGAGGCAGCTGTGCATGAGGACAAGTCAAACCATTCTAAAGACAAAGATCAAAGTGTTACTTTTACTGAGATTTTATTTGGACATTAACTGACATTCTTTACCTTTAGCTGCACGATTTTATGCACTGCAATGCTGACACCTGATTGGCTGATTGGATAATTGCATGAATGGGCTATTAAAGTGTCCAGTGGGTGCACATTTTCCGTATTCTTTCTTTGCATTATGCTTTGATGTAGAAAGGGTAAACAACAAAATGACAAGCTGTCAAGTTGATTAGCATTTTCCAAATGACCCCAAACCCAAACTGCCATAAAAGATTTATTATACTGCACCACAAGTTGGAGGGCAGCCTTAATGATATAGCCTTGATCATGGCAAAATGTATGCTGCGTAAGAGAGAATTTTAGTACCATCTGGATTCCAGACAAATGCCTGGAGCGCAGGAGGTACTGTGGAGTGGGTACAGACATCTTGTCCATCAAATCAGCAAGCCTGCAGGCTACACACAGATCTTACAGCTTCTTGGAGGGTAAGCCACTGACCTGAATTTATCTGCATTTGGAAAACAGCTAAATCTTTGCCTGAAGAGTCGAAAAACATTTGATATGCTCTTGTTAAATAAAAATGTAAGTTTTATCACTAAAGTTTTCTGTCTACCTGCCTGTCATTTTAGGATATTTAGATATAAATGAGTGGCATGTTCTACCCAGAGAAATGCATGAAATATTTCCATCAATTTTTTGTGGTTTGATTGCATCACGTGTAAGGAGACTGAAGCTGGTTCAAACAACTTTAAAAATGCAGTGGTGTCTGAAATTACAATCTTTATTTCGTTTATATGTAAGTTACCCTTGAATAAGTAGTGTATACTTACTTACTCAATTATTTGCCAAACTGCTTAATCCTATTAGGGTCGCAGTTAGCCAACACAGGTTGAAGGTGGGGTACACCCTGAACAGCTCACCAGACCACTGCAGGGCAACACACACACACACACACACACACACACAACGGTTCACACTCCCATCCACACCTATGTGGAACAGCCAATTAGCCTAGTGTGCATATTTTTGGACTGCAGCAAGAAACTGGAGAACCCGAAGGAAACCCATGCAAGTACAACGAGAACATGCTAAAATCACTCCTGCTAGCTCCACAGCATGTACGGAGCTCTGCTCCGCATGTCAAAGCACACGGCTCACCTGAACCGTCTCTGTCACTGTTACAATATGTGAATATAAATGATAAATATCCCATTTAAGTTGGCTTCTCATTATGTTTCCTTATAGTTCATACAAAAATTTTAAATCAGTCTGCGAACACACCTTTATAGAACTGTATGTACTGAACTCTGGATGAGTGTGCTTATCACTCCTTAGCGTTTAGCAACCGAGCTGAAAACACAGAGGTCACCTGTGTAAATATAAACTATAAAAATTTCATTTTATTTTGCTTTTCATTATGTTTTCGTAGAGTACAACCAAAACTCTTAAAACGATTTAAGGCAGCGCTGTTTACTTAGCCCTTATGCTTTGTACCTGTTTGCACTGGGCGCTTACCTGCACCTGTACTGATTTAAAAAGATTAATAAATAAACCATAAATATCTAATTTCAGTGTCATTTTAATTTTTTTTTTTTTTTTTTTTTTTGCTTTGATGAAACAATTATGTACCTCTGGCTCAGTGAATGTCACTAGAATGAATACTACCCTTGACGTTCCATCTCGACGAATATTCAGAGACCCCCCCCTTACCTTCAGTGTAAAACTGTTAATTATCACCCAACTAGCACTATCCATTATCACTAACCAATATCTCCCACAGCAAACTAATTCAGACTATTTCAGTATACAAGCCAATATAAAAAATCAACAAATATCAATATATAAAAATAAAAACTGTTTAGTTTATTACCGTTAAGTTACATAACTGTGGAAGTGGGTGTGGACTATTTCATGAGCAATAATATGAAATAGTTTTCATGTGTATGAAGCACTTGTTTCTGAAGAACATCAAGTGCCTGAGCTTCAAATGCAGTAACACTGATTCCCCAAAGCTACCCGAATGAAAATCATGAAAAATTCAGTTTTCTGCCTTTTCTGTAACATCAAAATGCAGCATTACAGCAGTGTCTGTGTTTCTCCAGAGCGGGAAGTTCTGATTTGAATACAGAGATATAAAAATAGAATCTAAAAGGTTTCACCAATGCACTCACTGACTGAACCGCTTAATCTTATTATTAGGATCACGGGGAGGCTGGAACCTATCTCAGCCGACACTGTGCAAAGGCAGGGTACACCCTGAAGACCATCGCAGGGCCAGCACACACACACACACAATCATTCACACTTACATCCACACCTAGGGGTTGTATGGAATAGTCAATTAGCCTAATGTGCATGACTTTGGCCTGTGGGAGGAAACCGGAGTACATGGAGGAAGCCCATGCAAGCCCGAGGAGCTCATGCAAACTCCACACAGAAACATATGCGCCTCGAGCCCTGAATCTTTGTACTGTGAGGCGGATGTGCTAACCACTACACCACAGTGCCGCCCAATAAAGTTTTCATTATATTTTAAATTCTGCTTGGGTATGGCTAATTTATTCATTCATTCATTCATTTTCTAAGCTGCTTAATCCTAATTAGGGTAGTGGGGAGGCTGGCGCCCATCTCAGCCGACTCTGGGCAAGGGCAGGGTACACCCTGAACAGCTCGCCAGACCATCACAGGGCCAACACACACACACACACACACACACACACAACCATTCACACTCACTTTCACACCTAGGGGCAAATTTCATACAGGATTAGGATACTGTGCATGTTTTTGGACTGCAGGAGGAAAGCGGAATACCCAGAGGAAACCCACGCAAGCACAGGGAGAACATGCAAACTCCACATCGAAACACCCAAGCCCGGGAATCGAACCCAGGACCCTCTTGCTGTGAGGCGGACGTGCTAACCACTGCACTACCGTGCCGTCCAGCTACTTTATGTGCTTTTTAAAAAACGAGTCTTTTCAGTTGTTTATTTGTTTTTTGTTTGTCTGATATAGAGATCAACTTGCAAATAGTGGTTCTGCTGTGTTTTTTTTTTTTTCATATGTTGAAACAGGTCCACACTGCAGACATTTCGCTTAATGCATATCCTGCTCCTTATGCCTTTTCTATTTTTGATTGGCGTGAAACAACTGCCTTTAAATATCAGCTGTTTCGAAACAATTGGTTATGGCCAAGAGCTGATAGCCAGCTGTGCGGCTTTATTTTTCTTCAATAGTTATTTCCTGTATCTTTTGATCCCACAGTGTGTGCTTTAGTACAAAAACACACCCCTCTAAATTATAGCAGGTTCTATAGAAAGGGCTGATTGATGAGTGTATGATTTCTCTTTTTTTCAGTGAAAGCTGATGATGGCAGTTTGTTCAGTGTTTGAAAAAAGATGAATGTCAAGTGGTCAAGTGATGTATCAAGCTCCCTAACTTACCTACCGAGGACCAAACATGAACATATGAGAAACAGGGGGTCTATGTGAGTCATCGAAGTGCATAAACAGCAAGAGGTTGTTTCACTTCAATGTAAGTCTCCTTTAAAAATTTCACCTACACCTAAACCGGGTTTATTAAACTCATAATCTTCAGGGCCATGTCAGCATTTGAAAAATCCTTTTTCAAATAGGATAAACCCTTGAAAAATCAAAAATTTAAGAATATTCATTTTTTTAACATATCACCAATTCTATGTATTGTATAACATCAATATAAAATACAGTGATTAAAAAAACCCTTCATAATTCTCTCACTCTCACTCACTCATTTGCCAAACCACTTAATTTTACTATGGTCACAGGGAGGCCGGAGCCTATCTCAGCTGACACTGGGCGAAGGCGGGGTACGCCCTGAACAGACCATCGCAGGGCTAACACACAGGTCTTCACACTCACACCTGGATCAATTTGGAACAGCCAGTTGGTCTAATGTGTTTTTGGTCTGTGGGAGAAAACCAGAATGCCTGCAGAAAACCCACACAAGCATGGAGGGAAAAAATTCCACACATGCAGAATCACTCTTGCCGAGCCTGGGACTTGAACCCAGGCAGACGTGCTAACCACGTCACCATGCCACCTTTTCTTTATTTTAACAATGAAAACTAAAATAAATAAAAACATGAAGCTAAATGGTTAAAGATAAGACACTATAGGCAGGAAGGGCAATTTTGACAATCAGTTATTTGTCAGATAGTTGGTGAACTGCATCTCTATATGCAATACGAATATGTGGATTTCACTGTTTCACTGTTCATAATCAATGAAACTTGGGGGGGGGGGGTAGATTTTAACAGTAGGCACTTGGCTCATTTTGCTACATGGCGTTATTTAGTAAGTGTCATTATGATGTCAATATCTTAAACCTTACAAACCACATTAACACATCATAAAATTATTCATGTTTTAAACCCTTTTCCCTGAAAATCACTTGATTCTATGTTCAGACCCGGGATAACCTGCAATCATTATTAACCCTAATTAGAGGGGTGTTAAGGGAAAAAGTCCCAAAATGTTGATCACGCCTGGATTTTCATTACATTCAAAACCCAAAACTGTATAAACTGTATTTATTTCAGAAGAGCACAGATTTTCTTGCATAAACAATACAAATATTTTTTCCCCAGTAAACTGTCTTGTTAAAGTCTCCCTCTTGAATGTCCTTATAATGAAATAAACATTTTACTCTAATTGGATTAACAAAAAGCCTAGATTCTTGGATTTATTGGTATGCAAGTGTGAATGTTTTAATTCAATGTCTATTTAGATATTAGATCATTAAAACTCATTTGCAAAAATAAATGTGATTTATTTTTTATTTTTTATTTTTTTATTTTTGAAAGGCAAAACAATGATGATAAAGAGTATTAACACTCACATGTTAATGCCAATCACGTTCCCGGACGCGCGAGCGCGCAACATAAATCAATTACAGCCAGTCTCGTGCCTGTGAAGTCGTCTTTGTAGTTCATCGCGACTTACTTTGTTCTGCTGGATTTGATGTCTGCAGCTGGTCACCACATCTGCACTTGATCCGGAAGTGGACTGATAATAGGAAAACAGGTCGTTTCCAAACTGAAGCTGATGGGCTGCTGTGTGGAGATTAACTGCACCGAGCTGCTATTCTCTCTCTCTCTCTCTCTCTCTCTCTTTTCTCCTCTCTATATATACCCCGTGGAGAAGCACGTGACTTACCGTCACCGTGGCGATTAAGACTGTCAGTGCTCCTAGTCATCCTACGAGGGCAGTAGGAGGGTGGAGCCTATCTCAGCCGACACTGGGCAAAAGTGCCAGACCATGAAGGGGCCAACACACACACACACACAACCGTTCACACTCACACTCACACCTAGGGGCAATTTGGAACAGCCAGTTAGCCTACTGTGCATGTCTTTGGACTGTGGGAGGAAACCAGAGTACCCGGAGGTACGTGCCATCTCCACGTAGAAGCACCCAAGCACGGGGAACCGGAGCCAGGTCCTTCTTGCTGTGGGGTGGGCGTGCTAACCACTACACCACCGTGCCACAACAAACAAACGAGTAAACAAACAAACAAAGAAATAATCATGCAGACACAACTCAAGATCTAAATGTTTACAGTAAACATCAGACTGAAGAAAATGTGTGATCTTTGTGACTCGGTTCGTGGCATGCTTGTTGGTGCCAGATGGATTGTTTTGGTATTCCATACCAAGTAAAGAAAAAGATAAAGATAAAAGTCTCAATAAGAAAAATTGCAAATGTCTATATATATATATATATACACACACACACACACACACAATACACATACGGAAATCTACATATACATACATATATATGAGTCTAAAATTATATTTTATATAATATATTATATTATATAACATTAAAATTTGATAACACAGATAAACAGGTGTGGCATAGGCTAGGACTCAGGCGTCAAACTCAAATCCAACCCTCCAACTCATTATATGTGGCCCGAAAGAGCTTTTAAAGTCTATGATTATCATACATTCTGTGCATCAACTATTACCATGAAAGATAATTCATCATCCATCCACTAGGTAGAGCCAACCTATTTCAAGAAAACAGATAGCCATTCATGACTCAGGAAAGATTGTAAGCTAGCTTGTGGCAGTCAAGCATTGTCAGAAAAGGAAAACAAATAAAGAAAAAGAGGACAAATGTGTAAAACAAATAATATGGACATGCAGATTTCATGGATGCCCTTTCTGAATAGACGCTGAGTGATTTTTCAGCCCTCAATGACCTTGAAATTTAGTGATGTGGCCATCTGGAAAAATGAGTTTGACACCCCTGGGCTAGCATAAGGCCAAATTCAGAAACAATGGGATAGGGTCATACGCAGTTGATCACAAGATCAAAGGCAAAGGCAAAGTATAAACACAGAACCAGAAAATAATACCAGGTGTAGCAAGAACAAACTAGGCTTAGCACAGTGCAACAACAGCGTGACAGGATCAGTACTTTGCAACAAGAGAATGTTAGATTGTCTTTTTAATGTTAAGCATGGTAATCAATCGTATTGCAAACAGGAGTGTAATTGAATATGTGATCAAAATGTGTCAAAATTCAGGTGACTGAGATCAGGGAAGGGGTTGCTGGGATATGTAGAACAAGGAATGTTTTTGCTAGAATAGGCTGATGGTATGACAGAATGACATAACACTCAAAAAGCTACAACTATCTAGCCAGCGTAGAGCTATGCTACCTTTCATCAGTCATGCTCTATTTAAGCTTTCAACAAAACAAAACACCTACATGTATGGCTGTCTTGTGTGGGATTTCTCCGTGAGCCTCCATTTCCTATACTACCTGTATACTTTTGGAAGAAACACCCTACTAACCCTTGTTATATTACTACACTCTAATTTGATTTCAGTGGAAAACTTCCATCTGAAAAAAATATTCTGTGAGACGGACGTGCTAACCACTCCACTACCGTGCTGCCCTAAGCCAATTGCGGTAAATTTTATTTATGGTACTGCAAAGTAATGGATAGCTACAAGATGATTATTTGCATCTTTGAAAGACTTTACTTATAGCTGAAATAAGTACATTTGTGCAAAAGATGCTCCCCAAATGCACATGCCATTAATATTCATGACTATGTTTTACATTTTTCTCTGTTTCATCAACAGTGCAGTGATATTTCTTTCTTTCTTTCTTTCTTTTTTTTTTTTTGGATGGGGGGGGGGGGGATATACTGTATTAATCCCACAAGGGAAATTATTGCCTCTGCATTTAACCCATCAAAAGTGAGCACACACACCTAAACAGTGATCACACACGCTTGGAGCAGTGGGCTGCCTCACACTGGGGTGCCCGGAGAGCAGTTGGGGGTTAGGTGCCTTGCTCAAGGTGAAGGTGAAGGAAAGGAAGGTGCTGCTTACTCCTCCTGCCACCCCACATTTTTCCTGCTGGTTCAGTAAACAAACCAGCGACCTTTAGGTCCCAAACCTGCTTCTCTAACCATTGGGCCATGGCTGCCCCAATTTATTCTTTCTCAACTATGTATTGTCAGTATTGTGCACTATAAGACTTTACATTTACTATGTAAAGCTGCTTGGTGACAATGTCAATTGTAAAAAGCCCACTACAAACAAAACTGACCTGAATTGATCTCTCAATCCATCATTTGCCAAAATGCTTAATCCTACTTGGCTTGGGAGGAGGCTGGTGCCTATCTCAGGTGACAGTGGGTGAAGGCAGGGTACACCCTGAACAGCTCACCTAATCATTTATACACACACACGACCATTCATACTCACACTCACACCTAGGGTCAATTTGAAACACCCAGTAAGCCTAATGTGCATGTATTTAGACTGTTGAAGGAAACTGGAGTACCCAGAGGAAACCCACATAAGCACAGGAAATGAACCCAGGACCTTCTTGCTGTGAGGCGAACATGTTAACACAATGCCACCATGCTGCCCTATAAGATTTTACAGTCACATCAAAATATGAAATAGATTTTTTTATTCCTTTTTTTCTGGAAAAATTGCCTACATTTTTAATTTAGGTGTTTATAAAGTACTCTGGACTTTTCTTTTCTGGAAATCTCTGTATGCATAAGTACATTTTTCCGCCTGTAGCTTCAGACATTTAGGATGTTAAAATGGCTTTTCAAGGATGCTAATTTCTCCATATTTTGGAAAATCATAAAGCACTTAAAAGACCTTAATTATTGTGTCATTTTCTTTGAGAAATAAGCATCTTTGGTCAGTATACAGATCTGATGATTCTGCTGACCATTTTACCACAGTGACATTCCCAGTAAAATTTCTAGCAGGTGAAACTTTCTTGGGCGGCACAGTGGTCTAGTGGATTGCATGGCCACCTCACAGCAAGAAGGTCCTGGGTTCGAGTCTCAGGCTCAGCCATTTCTGTGTGGGATTTGCATGTTCTCCCCATGCTTGCATGGGTTTCCTCCATGTACTGCAGTTTCCTTCCACAATCCAAAAACATGCACATTAGGCTACTTAGATGCTCCAAATTGCAGAATATCTTCATAGTGGGGCTGGTGGCATAGTGGTTAGGGTGCTGGGTTCATGATCAGGTCGTAGGTTCAAATCCCTGTTGGACCCCCACCGTGCTAAGACCCCTGGGCAAGGTCTTAACCACAAGTGTACCTCTGTCCACCCAGCACTATAAATGGGTACCAGTAAAAATACTGGGAAGGTAACCTGTGATGGACTAGCATCCCATCCTGGAGTAGTTGATCTCCAAGTTGCTTCATGCTGCAGAAACCGGGGATAAGCACCGGCCTTATGAGCCTCCAGGCTTGGGTGTAAAAGCCCAACAGACTTACCATTCATATTCTTTTTTTCACACATTTAGAACTTTTTGTCATGTCTGTATATACTGTAATGGTGTACTATTTGTTTCCTCATTCGTTTTCTGAACTGCTTTATCGTACAAGGGTCACAGGGAGGCTAGAGCCACATCATTCTGCAATTTGATGTCCGTTTTGAATCTGGTTCCTCTCTTTCTGTCTCTGTGTTGTCTTATTTTCTTGCTACTCTTGCCTCTGGCTTGCTCATTTGTGCTATGAAAATAGCATTAAATTGAATTGGATTCTGTCTGAATGCATTTGCATACCCATGTATTTCATTTCACCCAACAGTCAGTCTGTATTCTGTTCTTGGCTGCATTCTTATTTTAATGACAGGCCAATAACGAGCTGTGTCAAACCCCATCAGGGCATCAAATGTGAGAATGTAGCACAATTCATCAGAGATAAATAGATGAAGTCCCACTGTCACTTTGCATCCAGAACAGGTCACCATCTGTTTCGGGAATGCATATCTCCTCCTGTCAGCAAAAAACACAGTGCTTTTTATATCTCTATGACAATTCTAAGAAATTAGCCATTCATTACATAAAAGGAATTTACTAGTGTATTGTGCAATGCACAGTGTATTGTCTGGGATGCATATGTAGTGCATTGTCCGGGATGTTGGAATAGTGAATATTGTAATACTGAAGAGTATTTTTATTTTAACACATAAAAGGTACGATTAGGAGATTACCTCATTTTCTCCGCTTATTTTAGTTGTATCCATTTCTCACCCGTCAAATTGTTCCTTCCCTGTCACACGACCACCACCAGCCAGGGAGGGGTGTAAGCATGCACATGCCCCCTCCGTGAAATGCAATGCTACCACCAGCCTCTTTACAAACTACTGCGCATGCGTAATTGGGGGCGGCCTGACACACTCGGAGGGAGAGCTATATCAGCCCCCTTTGTACGATTGAGCTCACAGACGCCCATGATTGGCTGGTGATTGCTGTGAGTGACAAGGAAGTGAACGTATACCGGCTTGTATGACAGTTCAGTCACTGTTTATCATTATGAGTGTATCACACACTCACACACCTAAAGACAATTCACATTTACTTATACAACATTTACCAGAAACCTCATCCAGAGTGACCTACATAAATGCTTTTGAGTCTCTGCCAAAAACGTTTCTCATGTTAGTCCCCTCTGATTT
>JAQMYF010000003.1:23278785-23292827 GCA_030014195.1 Neosilurus mollespiculum | reverse complement strand
CTCCTAATAAAAAGAAGTTAAAAATTACTTCTCTATAATTTTTGGGTGAAAATGTATTGAACAATGCTATTGTACGCAATGAGAACCTTCATCTTCAATCTTCATTTTGTTAACCAATATACCATGTTTGTATAAGCAGAATCGGGAATTAATACCTGATTCTGATTATTTCTAGCAAAAAAGAATCTATATATGGCAAAAATACAAATTTAAACACAACATTATAAACAGTTGCCAAAAAGCGGAATTTGATGGCAGGTGTATTGGCTGCGCTAAATGACTCCTATGAGTGTGTGAATGCGTGTCTGCATGATGTCTTGTGATAAAATGGAGCCTGTCCAGGAAGTATTTTCAAAATAGACTCAGTATTCCAGGAGTAGATTTCAGTCCCAGCATGAACCTGACCACAATAAAGTGCCTACTTAGGATCGACAGATGAAAGATTATTACTGATATCACATCAGGTATATTAAAGATGTTTTCATTTGCTAATATATTCTTAAAGATATTTTTTCATTATGCAAGAAAAAAAACAAAGTGTTACGATGTTGAAACTACTATAATAGACTTTTATGCTAATTTGTAGGCCACATTATTTACATTTTATATTATATATATTTTGTTAAATGAGACTTGGGTATCATTGTACATTCCTGCCTGTAATATAAATAAAATCAAAAGAAACATTAGTATATTAGTATATACAGCATGCGAATGCTGTTATCTGATTGGTCCGCTAACTGAGTATTTAAAAACATTATCCCGAATACATATTGCTATAGTCAAAATGAAGTGCACTCACAGTTTGTTACGGTCACTTGGAGCAGGTAGCGCTATTATTATCACGCTTGAAAATGGAAAAATAATCCATACAAATCTCATTTTAGTTTGCTTTTCTTGTGTTTCCATAGAGTACAGATTAAAACTTGAGTTTAAAAAACACCATTACAGAGTGAGGTAAAAGTACATTTAAAAATCTCATTTTAGTTTGTTTTTATGTTTCTGTGTAGTATGTACTAAAACTCTGAATAAGTATAAAAAGTCAGCACTTAGCTCTGCTCAGAATGCATGGAGCTCACATGATCTGCCTCTGTAATGATTAAAATATGAAAAAAGAAACTATAAAAATCTTGATTTAGTTTTCTTTTTATGTTCTTGTGTAGTATATACTAAACAATTATTCACCCCAAGCTCAGTAAATGTCACTGAATTCAATTGTCTATTATTTAATAATGTAATAGATTAGTTCAAGACATCCACTGAGCCTGAGGCGAATAATTGTTAATTATTTAGCAGTAATGGTATAAATAAACTATAGTGTGGTGCAGTAGGGTTTCCACAGTGTACATTGTTTTTAGCAGTGATGTAAATGATCAGTGATTGCACAGTGATAGTGCAGTTGTTAAAAAAAAAGTCATGAGTGGCCCACAAAGTAGCTACCCTCATTCTTCTAAGAAATAAAACGAGAACACAAACAGGAGTCAGCCACAGGCTTCCTATCATGCTGACAGATAAACACATCTATCTGAAAGTGGGTGCTGCAGCACACTCTACAGGATTTTATCACATGTTTACAGAGAACCACTGCGGCAGCGTGTGAGGAGAATGCAGCGCTCAGAGCTGTGAGTCTGTGCCCGGCATGTGGTGGTCATGTGGGCCATATTTCTCTGCACCAGAGCCTGAATTCTGCCGGAACCCTGCAGAGATTTCGTCAAATGTTCGGCCTTTAGTCTCAGGCACCTTGAAGTAGGTGAAGACGAAGAAGCCGAGCAACAGCACGGTGAAGATGATGAAAACATATGGGCCTGTCACTTGCTAAACAAGAGAACAAAAGAAATGTTTAGTTCTAAAGTTTTGAACATATATATTACAAGTATAATAATAATTCTGTTGACTTCTCCATACCTCCACATACTGGAAGCACATTCCAACTATGAAATTGGCTGTCCAGTTAAAGAAACCAGCCACAGCCATGGCAGCAGGTCGGGGGCCTTGACTAAAAAGTTCAGCCACAATAAACCATGGAATAGGACCAGGTCCGATCTCAAAGAAGGCCACGAAAACAAAGATGGCTACGATGCTGACATATGAAAGAGCTGGGACTTTTTCCTAGCAGTGAATAGATCAAAATTAGAAATTTACTGAAAGGTCAAAGTAAGAAAGTGTTGATTTGGTACCTTTTACTTGTAAAATGTATTATATTATATTATATATAATATTCTTAAACATAATACAACAAAAATGAAGTTAAATAAGACTAAATAAGGAAAATAATCAGTGTTGGAGTGATCATATAGCACCATCTGGATGAGTTTTAGTAGTAGATTTAGTTACCATCAATATGCTGAAGTTGATTATTTTCCAATAACAGCTAGGGGTGGATCGTAACAAAGAACATTTTCTTTAGTACTTTAGTATTGTACTTAGGTACATTTTTCAAGTACTTTAACTGCAATACATTTTTATGGATGTTCCTGTTACTCATTTCAATGAAGCCTAGCTTTGAAGTCTAAAATGTGTCTTTTCTAAAATGTGACAGGACACTGACACTCAGTCCTTACCAGACCACACATGGACATACCTTACGTACATGTTTGAGGTTTTTTAAACATTTCCATGCTAATAGTCATCCAGCGAAAATGTTACTTACCATTTTACAAAATTATATACATATCATTTGTAATCTTGTCAAATAAGGAATAGAACAATGAATTGACATTAAAAAGCATTAAAATATTATACAATGAAAACTAAAATGAGTAGATATGAATACGCAAGGGGCAGTGGTGGCTTGGTGGTTAAGGTGCTGGATTACTGATCCAAATATCAGGGGTTCAAGCCTCACTATCACTTTTGTCACTGCTGTCCCTCCAGTGCAGCTAACCAGGTTATCAAAGGCCAGCCATGTCTCTCACTGTCTCACTCTCTCACTCTCACTGTGGTGAGAGACATGTAAAAGAACCAGTGCTGTCATTCGAAAAGAGTAGGCCTCTAGATTGGCGTCATCATGTTTCTCCCCTGCAATGGCCTGGTGAGCCGTCCAGGGTGTACCCTGCCCTCGAATCAGCTGAGATGGGTGCCAGCCTGCCCACAACCCTAATTAGGATTAAGCTGTTTAGAAAATGAATGAATGAACGAATACGAATATGCATTACTTCTTAAAAGGAAGCAGACCAGTACTTTAGCCAGAGTTTAAAAAAAAGAAAAAGAAAAGAATATTTGACTAAGAATATCTAAGCTTTTCATGTAATGGAGTTTTGCACTTTATCCACCTTTAATAACAGCACAAAGAAAATAATGCATTATTTAAAATAAATAAATAAATAATACACTGCCTCAGATAACAGCACCAAAAACAATAATGTATCTAAAGTGACTTGCATCTGACACTTCTATAGTAGAAAATTAAGCTTCTAACCAGAACCAGAATTAAACCTCAGTCCCCCTTTTTAATCTAGTTTTGGAGAAAATAAGGAGTGACTGGTCAGTTGTTGGGTGTAAGGCTGCAGAATGTGGGTGAGGTAAGATGGAGTCAGGCCATTCAAGGCTATGTAAGTAAAAAATATAATTTTTAAATGAATCCTAAAATGTACAGGCAGCCAATGAATAGAGGCAAGCTCAGAAGTAACTTGGTCTCAGTTATGAGTCCCTGTCAATAGCCGAGCTGCTGCAGCATTTTTAATTGACTGAAGACATAAAAGTGCCTGGCCAACACAAACATAAAGGGTGATATTACTCAAGTGACAAAATAATAATAATAATAATAATAATTTTTATTTAAAGGCGCCTTTCTTGGCACTCATGGTCACCGTACAGATAAAACAACAAAAGCACAAAAAATATACAAAAATTATTCCAAAATAAACATTAAAATATATTTTGCTAGGTATGTATTAACCTAGCAGCATGGTGACGCAGTGGGTAGCACGTCTGCCTCACAGCAAGAAAGCCTGGGTTCGATTTCCGAGCTTGGCGTTTCTGTGTGGAGTTTGCATTTTTTCCCTGTGCTTGTGTGGGTTTCCTCCGGGTACTCTGGTTTCCTCCTACCTCCCAAAAACATGCACAGTAGGCTAATTGGCTGTTCCAAATCACCCCTAGGTATGAGTGTGAATGGTTGTGTGTGTGTTTCAATGGTCTAGTGAGCTGTCCAGGGTGTACCCCGCCCGTCGGCAGAGATGGGCCACGACCCTAATTAGGATTAAGTGACTTAGAAAATTAATGAATGAATAAATGAATGAATGAATGTATTAACCTTAATATTGTCTAACACTTGGGATTTTGTTATAATTCTGTGTTTTAGCTTAGCCCCAGTGATAATCAAAAAAAAGAAGGGAGTAGCAAAAGAAAATTAAAATAATAACAGAAAAATTCAAGTATCCACTCACAGTCAGTGCCATGGCAACGGTCATGCAAACAGCAGAAACAGCCATTCCCATGAGCCCAGTGAGGTGCAAAGATCTTCGTCCTGCTCGCTCCACCACAAAGAGCTGCAGAAGTGTAAGACATTGTATCAAATAACACATACATTGTTAAAAACTTTATGCCATGGCTAACTTAGCTAAGCTACCATATTATTATACATTTAAATGATGTCTGCAACTCAAACACCAACTCAGACAATATCATGAAGCTTCAAACTTCAGCTTGGTCTTCAACTAGATGTGCAGTGTAGTGTATATAGGAAGTGCTAATAAAACTTACTGATACTACAGTGAATACAGTGTTTACAACTCCAGCACCAATAGTCGCATAAACTGGCTGGGACACTCCGGCTTTCTTGAAAATACTGGTAGAGTAGTAAAAAACCTACAACATAGCGAAATCAACAGGGTTATACATAACTCTCAGATAAGTCAAAGAGCAGAAAGAAATAATAAGGGAGTAATAAGTTCATCATTAAACTATTAATAATATCGGCTCTATTACACAAAACGAACAAAATTTATCATGCTTACTGCATCCTCTGTGCTTTTATAATACAATATTTATATGCCACATTTATTTTACGGCATTTTTGGCTGGATGCTATTATAAAGTATTCATTAATTATCCCAACCGCTTACTCTTATCTCAGCCAACTCTTGTCAAAGGCGTGGTGCACCCTGAACCAGGCAAACGCAGGGCCAACACACACATAACCAATCACACTCACACCTAAGGGGGGGGTGGGGGGTGGGGGATTGGAACATTCAGTTAGACTAATGTGCATATCTTTAGGCTGCGGGAGGACACCAGAGCACCCGAAGGAAACCCATGCACGCATAGGGACAGCATGCAAACTCGCAGAGCCTGTGACTTAAACCCAGAATCTTTTTGCAGAGGCAGATATGCTAACTACTATGCTACCTTGCCATCCCGCATTTTGTTTACATTTTATGTTGACATGGATTATCTTGTCTTTGTTTTTATTTGTAATACTACATAGGAAGAATGTTGTATAAAATGTATTTGATGAATAAAACAGTAGATTTTTTTTTTGTAACAGATTCTACATAGTGTGAACTCACAGCATTGATGCCGGAGAACTGCTGCGATAGCTGTAGCATGACAGCCACCAGGAGTGGCTGGCGGTAAAGTGGAGACCGGAACAATTCTTTGATCGTCACTTTTTTCTCCCTCATCATCTGCCTGCTCTCCTCCTTCATCTCCTGGATGTCCTCCGTAACATCTTCGGTGCCGCGAAGCTTCTTCAGAACTGCCAGAACATTTCCATTTGCACATTTCTAATCAGATAAGTTTACATTATATTGCATGTATGTTTGGTGTGTTTGAACGATGGTTTGCAGTTTAAGGAGCAATCACCAGTCTTGGCTTTATTCTCTTCATTTTGGTTGATAAGCAGGAAGCGAGGGCTCTCAGGACAGAACGGCAGCAGGGCACACTGAATCAAAGCCGGGATGAAAGTGAACCCCAGCAAGAAAGGCCACATCCCTGCATTTCCCATAATGGACTCAATGCCAAAAATCTGCAGAAATGACAGAAGCAGTGAAAGAAACTGGATTTAAAATAACCAGAAACACTTAACATCATGCTGTGCTACTAAGGAGTAATTTCTTTATGACTGTACAGTGACAATGACTGGTTTACTGAAAAGTCCTTCATATTACCTGTGCCATCAGGATGCCTACGACAATACCCAACTGATGTAGCGTGCCCAGTGCTCCACGTAAAGATGTTGGAGCAATTTCTCCAACATACATAGGCACAAACCCTGTGGACAGTCCGGAGTATAGACCCACAACAAGCCGACCGATGATCAACATCTCCCAGGATGCAGCCATCTTAGAAAAACCCATTAAAGCAGCTGCTACAAATGCCAGGATATTAGCCAGTAGCATTGAGTTCCTCCTACAGAGAGATAGGAAAGATGAGGAATGGATCCTGTACCGGTGATGTACCAGAGAACAGTGTAGATTTCAACAGGCTTAAAGTATGGTTCTGAAATCCCACCTGCCCAAACGATTGACAAACAGTCCTACAGATGATGAGCCCAGGATTCCTCCAACAGAAAAAATGGCGACAGAAATGGCCCAGAGAGTGGTGAGGGAGTTTGGAGGGATGTATTCTACATACCGATCATGCCATGTCTCGTTGTAAAAGCTCTCAATGATCTACAGTGGAGAAAATTGATAAACAATCAGTAAACAATATAAGGGAGCTACTAAAAGTGATGTAATGATATACCACTGGCCTCTTTAGACCTGCTCATTCATGCAATTATCTAATCACATGGCAGCAGAACAATGCATTAATCATGCTGACACAGTTTTACAGTTTTATCCCTCACGGTCACGTGGAAGCTGGAGCCAAACCCAGCTGACTCTGGCTAAGAGGAAGGGTACAACATGATCAGCCATTCTAAAGGAAAAGCTGCACTGTATAGCTAATAAGTTTACAAAATTGCATAGTTTAGATTTAAGCCCAAATCTAGACCCACTTTTTCAGTGCTTGTAAAATACTGACATTATGACATGACATTATAGCGGGTATCAGTGTTGCCACATCCTTTATTTTTCCGCGTAACTGGAGTTGCCATTCATTCATTCATTTCCCAAATCGCTTCATTCCACTGGAGCCAACCCAGCTGACTCTGGGCGAAGGTATGATACACCCTGAACAGCTGGCCAGTCCTTCACAGGACACACAAGCTTTCAAACTCCCACCTAGGGGCAATTTGGAAGAGCCAATTAGCCTAATATGCATGTCTTTGGACTGTGGGAGGGCACGGGGAGAGCATGCAAACTCCCCACAGAAACACCTTTGATGAGTAGGGGACTAACCACTATACCACTGAGCCTCCCAAAACCCAAAACTGGAATTAGTTTATGTGTATTAATGTTTTATAACTGATAGATAGATGATGAACAACACTGAGCAAAATTCAACCACATACCCCAATTTGACCTTCGACTAGAGTTCCCATAATAATAAAGTAGCATCAGTGGCTCTGAATTAGAAATTTGTTTTCATTCCAGCATTAAATTTAAACAAGATGGTTATTTTTTTTTTATATTGTGAATTTTTTAGTGGTCTGCTGGTCCTACATTATTATCAAAATTTTCCAGACATCACAAGCATTCCAGCTAAAGCCCAGTATTATAACATCATTTTCACAGGAAATTAAAAATCTGCTGACACCAGAGGGCATAGTTTCAGTTTTGTAAGGTCTCCTCAAAGACATCTGCTTCAACTCATCAGCATGTTAAAGCAGATATACATTAGGAACTACAAATTGTATTAATATATACTAGATGAGAACAATCTGATTCATTAGGTATCTCGGGATTATAAATCATTAATCTGTGTGGACAATGCTTAAATCAAAACATTATTATTTCATTTCTTTCATTTTCAGAAGACTTTTTATCAGGATCCTGGGGAGGTTTGAGCCCATCCAAACCGACGCCGGGTGAAGGTGGTGTACTCCTTGAACAGCTCACTAGATCACCACAGGGCCAACACACACACAAAACCATTCACACTCACATTTACACCTAGGGGCAATCAAGAATATCTGATTAGCCTAATGTGCATGTTTTTGGACTGTGGGAGGAAACTTTCGCACGCATGGGGAGAACATACAAATTCTACAAATGACGTCATGTCACTGCTGTCCCCCCCCAGTGCAGCTAACTGGGTTATCAAAGGCCAACCATGTGTCTCACTGTCTATGGTGAGAGGCATGTAAAAGAACCATTGCTGATTTTCATCAAGAGTAGGCTGCATAGCCGTCAGCGTGTTTCTGCCCTGCGATGGCCTGGCGAGCTGTCCAGGTTGTACTCTGCCCTCACCCAGAGTTGGCTGAGATGGGCACCAGCCTCCCTGCGACCCTAATTAGGATTAAGCGGTTCAGAAAATTAATGAATGAATGATACCCCTAACTGCATACGATGGCTTCTTCCGCGATGCCTGTTCCCCGGAGTATGCCCACAAAGTCTTATTTGGTGGTGAAAAAACTTAGAGTTCTTGAAAATATTAAATATGTTCTTACCATCAAATAATTTGATTTCAAATGTTATTGTTTTTAATGCAATATGTCTAGAATTAATGGAAGACCTGGCCGGCTAGGGTTAGCATGTTAACCTGATGCCAACGTTAAACTGTGTTAAGAGGGTTGTTGATGTTGCTGTTGTTGTTATTAAACTGTAAAAATCTCATTTTAGTGAGCTGATGTTCCTGTGTAGTATATACTAAAACCATTATACACCTTCTGGTTGGTGGATGCTGAATTACATATTCATGGCAGACTCCCTTATCCAGAGTATATTTATCATTTTTATACAACTGAGTAGTTGAGGGATAAGGGTCCAACAGTGGTAGTGGGGTACTTGGTGGTAGTGGGGCTTGAACCCCTGACCTGTGGATCAGAAATCCAGAGCCTCAACCCTTTACTGCGTACCGAATCACAGTAACACACTCAGAGAAAAGTGCTATCCACCCTCTTTTACATGCATGAGCCCACAGTTATACTCATGATTGTCAAATGTTGCACACATACCTATTTTTAATTGATTTAGATTTTGTGTAAAATGTTTACAGAAAATGAGCTGTGCTTACCGTCTGTGGCGCATTAATGACTCCTGTGTTATAGCCGAACTGTAAGGAGCCGATCACTGCTGTCCCAACAGCCACCATTAGCTGCAGCGTCACATACTGCACACACACACAAAAAAAAAAAAAAGGGAAGAAAAGTGTCTTTTAATACAAATCACATGACCCTGTGAAAGATATTACCCCACTCAACCATTCTAAAAGTTTTCACACAACAGGAGGCAGACTTTTTTATTCAGCACACTGTGCATAGCAAAGCATGTATTCACTGGACTGAGTGTAGTTAATCACTCAGCTGAGTTTCCATTGGAAACAATGAGGCATAATCCATGTATTGGCAAGAGTGTGGTGAAAACAGTGAAGGAAATAAATGAGCATACACATGGAATTTGTTTTTCTGGGCCCGAATTACTGATGGACGCATTTAAATTCAGAGAGAGAGACAGTCAATGTTTGTGATTATTCACTCAAGCATGAACACGTGCATTTGCTTTAACATAAAATGTTATTCTTCAAGCAAAATGAATTTATTTACAAAAATACTGTATTTACTGTATGAAAAGAAACACTCAGATAATATAGTACAATAAATTATGCTCATTATTATCTAAACAGACACAGAGGTGTGAATTTCAATTTAAAATTGAATTCTAATAATACCAAATCATTAGTGATGATTTATTCTCTGCTTACTCTAGAGCAGCCCATAGACTTATTTAACTTATATCTGTATATAGCTCTCATATGATGCCTTATTACAATATTTAATTTCTTTATGAGAGGTATGCAATGCTTATACTATGTAATGTATGAGATACTGTATGCTGTTAATAGATCACCTCTGATTTAAATAGCTATAATGAAAATGTGTAAGAACATGCTAGAATATACTACATGTGATAGTTTGCCACAAGTTTAATAGTTTGTTTAATACTTGGTAACTTTCCAGTCAAATCTGGAGCTTTCTATTTGCTGTAATGAGAAGGTTACGCTCACTTTGTGGCTATGAATAAACACTTATTCATAGTTAACCCTGCGTTTACACTGGGGCATGATGTCCGCAATCTCGGCGGCATCAAATAGCGTGGAGCTCCATGATTTATGAGCGCTCTTGGAGCACAATCGGGGTATAAAAATAAAGGCAGGGTACATCCAAGAGATGAAACTTGAAGGAATCGTGCTTCCAAGTTCATCAAGATCCCCAATGATGGTGCAGCAAGGTTTGTTACACTCTGTTGTCTGTTAGACTCTACTGCGCTCTACTATGATTCCTGTGTTCTATCATGATTGGTGTCAAATTGTAATACATCGTAATAATAGTAAAAATTTAGTCCATGATCACCACGCAATCATCACAAATCCACCAGGTTCTCTCAAGATCATCAAGATTCAATCCCACGACCCACCATGCTCCTCACAATTCTCGCACATGCCATTGTGCGGTGCCATTACTTTAAGCCAAAATCAGTTGCCAAAAGGCATGTAAATATACAATGAATGTCCAAAATGTCAGCCTAAATGTGTTAAATAGCATTTCAACTGGAAATCAAAGGAATCTTTTCTTTTTTTTAACCTTACATGGAGTGAACGGGAATAGTTCGCAACATGAACTTCTTGAAATCTTGCTGGGCTGAACAGTTTTCGAAGAGTGAAATACTGCTACAAAGCCCTAGTAAATTGGTTGTCTGTATGAATCAAATTCATTTCTTTTAGCCTTCATAAACTAAATGTACATTTATATACATGGTGATAGTTTGTTTAATAACACCTTTAATTTAGGCTTCTTTCTTTAAACAACCATGATGCAGCCCCTTTAATACTTTAATATTTTCTTAATATTAATATTTAATAATACTTTATTATATTCTTTTATGTTGCTTTTTAATAATATACTATTATTGCAAGCTGTAATTACAACAAAGTTTCATTTAAAACAACTGAGAAATTAACAGTTAACCAAAATATTTTATAAAACTATTACATTTTTTATTTGGAGTCAGAGCAGTTAATGATGAAATGAAAGGAACAACATGACTGATATTAAAAATTAGTAATTGATGTTGTGCACGTTAAACAGTGTAATGTATTAAAAATGCCATGGTTCTGCAATATGGACCTCACAGTTTTAAAAAAAAATTTAAAAACTTGTTACAGCATTGAGTAAAGCCACCGGTGCAATATTTAAAATTGCACAGGTAAGTGTGGGTGACAAAACAAAACTTTTTAAAAATGTAAAACAGCTCTTAGATCTGATGTGTTCGGTAGAAATGCAAAACCAACTTGACAGCATGTGACTAAGCACAAAAATCTCATGCTCTCAGAAAATAATACATGGCACCTTGGTCTTTCTTGCTTTCATGCATGATTGCATAATGTTCATCAGTAAGGCTTTATAACAAGCATTTGTTAATGAGGCAAACCTGTAGCGCTCTAAGTGTAATCTTATTATTGGGATCCGGGAACAGCTAAACACAAACATGCACGTACGCAGCACCTGAAACGAACACTAATTATTCTCCCATTGGCCTCCACCCGCAGTGCTAAGCCTTTACGTAACACATACAGAGCTGATCCCGATGCAATGTTTTGATGATGAGGGTTTACCCCACTCACGGCAAGTAAATTACGTCCAGCACAGATGTAACGGACAGCACTGACAACATCGGTTATACCACATGTCACTCTAAATTTATCCAGTTGGGTGATCAAGACCAGAGATCACTCATTAATATTCTCCATGTCATCGGTCTTCGGGATAATTTAAATCCTATCAAAATATATGCATGCTATAGAAAATAGATGCAAAAATGTATGATGTTCTATTCATTATTTAGCAAACGATGTTCCAGTAGCCTAGGGTATCTCAGAGTTTAGAGAAATCTTTTATCTAACTCAGTACAACATAATTATTAGCAAAACCGATGCCAAGTAATATTCAAATGCTTGGTGGGCATCTTGATGTCAGAGAGACTAGTACATAATTCTCATGTACCATCAATATAACTGATAGATCATTTTGGTAACATGTTATAAAGCATGCATAAAGTAATAACGTGCCCCTTTAAAAATCCTGCATGAGAGTCCTGGACCTGTCACAGTTACATTAATAACACACTGCAAAGCATCAGCATACAGCTTTAAGATGTCAGCTTTTATACAGGATTGGAACTTCCTTTTTTCAAAAGAGTATTGTATTATTATACAAGTATTACTATATAATATACAATACAAGTATTATTATATATTATTTCATTACAACACATTATAACATTCATTCATCCATTCATTTTCTAAGCCACTTAACCCTAATTAGAGTAGCGGGAAGGTTGGCACCTATCTCAGCCAACTCTGGGCGAGGGCGGAGTATACCCTGGACAGCTGGCCAGGTCATCGCAGGGCCAACACTCACAACCATTCACACTCACATTCACACCGAGGGGCGATTTGGAACAACCAATGCATATTTTTGGACTGTATGAGGAAACCGGAGTACCCGGAGGAAACCTACTCAAGCATGGGAAGAACATGCAAACTCCACACAGAAACGCCCAAGCCTGGGAGTCGAACCCAGGCCTTCTTGCTGTCAGGCGGACGTGCCAGCCACTGTGCCACCGTGTTGCCCACACATTCAGATTCTGATAAAGTAAAGTTATAATGAATTATCTCATTTGCTATGTACATGATTTTATTTTGGGCGGCACATGGTTAGCACATCCAAATGACAGCAAGAAGGTCCTGGGTTCAAGTCCCGTGCTCGGTGACGGTGTTTCTCTGTGAAATTTGCATGTTCTCCCTGTGCTTGTGTGGGTTTCCTCTGGGTACTCCGGTTTCCTCCCACAGTCCAAAGACATGCACAATAGGCTAACTGGCTGTTTCAAATTGCCCCAGGTGTGAGTGTGAATTTTGTGTGTATGTGTGTGTGTGTGAGTCCTTAGATAGACTGCCGAACTGTACAGGGGGAACAGTCGGCTGAGAGAGGCTCCAGCCTCCCCACAACCCTAGTAGGGTAAAATGGTTCGGCAAATGAATGAATGAATGATTTTATTTTAATACCAATTGCACAGTGAAGCACTATTATGCTTTCTTTAAGTAAGGAAAATCCATTTGCTTGTTATAAATGAATTAATAAAGCCACAATAAAGACAAAATCAATTATAAATCAATGAATTACATTTTTGCAGTCATATTAATCTTTTTGTTTTACAAACTATAGAAAGTAATTAATTTTTTTTCCCCACCAATTCCCATGTCCCACTTTAAGGGACATGCAATCGTTCCGAGTGTAATAAATGCTAACTAATTAAATCTTTCATTAATAGGAGTAACACATGGACTGGACCACAGAGAAATATAAATATAAAGGCAGTGTACAGTCTGCTACAGAAAGCCTACAGCAGTGGTATCCTCCAGAGCTCAGCAGCAGTCTTTTAATAGCACAGTAATCTTGTTTCTGTCCACTTAAACTCACTGCTTATTTACACACACACATTCACACACACACACACACACACTCCTCCTCTTGACAAGCATCTCGAGAACAAACGAAAGCTAATTACCCCCGTTTTTTTTGGTCAATAAATCACAAATGAACCAATAAGTGTTAGGTAAGTTGAATACATCTCTGTTGGCCGTTTTTAGGTGTGCCTCTGCTTTGATCAAATGAACATCTGAGGTCAAACAGGTCCCTTAAATAGGAGCCTGAGCACAATGTGGCTTTTTCTTCCAAATAAGAGCATCACTAAAATGTTACTGTCATTAAATTGTTGGGAAAACTGGAACAGATTTGACATACAGGGTATGCTGTGTCTTCTGTACCTCAGAGAAGATTACATGAAGAATAATAATATGCAGTGGTGGGGGTCTCTCTCTCTTTCTCTCTCTGTCTCACACACACACACACACACACACACACACACACAGACAGACACAGACACACACACATGTGCACACACAAGCAAACACACACGCAGATACACACATGCACAAACACA
>JAQMYF010000003.1:23258984-23271520 GCA_030014195.1 Neosilurus mollespiculum | reverse complement strand
TCTGATTTATCTTCATTTTGTTAAGTGTATAATCATCACTGCATCACTGGATTTTTTAATTTCTTCACTCGCTAAACAATTCCATAAGGAGTTCATTCATGCTATGCAAAAGTAAAAAAAATAAAATAAAAAAAATCCTTTAAGTTTTCTGAAAAAATGTGTATTTTTTTCCATACTTTTACCTCAATATACTTGTTAGGATGATTTTTTTTATTTTATTTTATTTATTTATTATTATTATTATTTGTTCTCATTGCCTACAATAGCATAGTTCAATATATTTTCACCCAAAAATTATAGAGAAGTAATTTTTTTTACTTCTTTTTATTAGGAGCCCTTTTAGACAAAAGTGGTGGTGTATTTCATTAATTTATTGAATAGAGGCCACACTGTATAACACACTGTATAAATATTGTAATGAACTTATATGAATATATTATTGGCCATGTCAGGACACTCACTATGTAGCTTTCTTTATAGTCTTCAAAATTGTAATACTCACACTGTAGCATTCTCAGATAAATCGGATCTCTTAATTCATGTTAAAAGTACACATCATATTGATATTTTTTAATAGATGTTTTAAAAATAATAAAACAACTAAAGATCTCACTCCAGTCTCATTACCCTCATTCCAACTGAATTTACATAGAGTCAACAATGAGCCAGAAAATGGATAAATACAAATTATTGTTTGTCTTTCTACACACACCAAATCAATTATAAAATACACTGTTCAATGCTGAAGTCTCAAAAGGATGTGTGAATTCATTTCACTGTGAATGCCACTATGTACAGTGTGACTGATAAAAAATAAGAGCAGTCAATAAAAGCTCATTGCAGTAACCAGTTTAATTGATTTCTAATGTGGGACCAACAATTCAATGTGTGTGAATGGTTCTTTATCTCTGTGTTTTTCCCCTCTGATAGCCTGGCAACCTTTTCATGGTATCGCCACCTCTTACTCAAATTCACCTGGGATTGGCTCCAGCTTCCCTGCAACCCTGACGGATAAACCACATAGTTAATGGCTGGATGGATGGAATCAAAAATTGGAATATACACTTTAAGTGCACTTTAATCTACTGTATATCTAAACTTAATAAAGTTTTTTAATGAGTAGCTGTGAAGATGTTATTGTCACAGTGTCCTAATGCAACATCCTGCATCTTTGTTCACAGCGACACGGGTGAATCCGGTGAAATGCTAAACAAAAATAAAGAAGATTTTGTTCTTTTGTATGGCACAGGAAAATACGTATGTACCTTCGCCAAACAAAAGTGAGAGGAAAGCCCTTTTGGTTCCACATGATTAAATCAGTTTTCTTTGAAAATCAGTGTAAACAAAAACAGACCCTTATGAATCAAAGTCTGGGTGGACTGGGTGGTATTGTTCAATGATTCAAAGAAGCAATGGTCCCTAAAAAAGATTTAGATTCTGAATAACTATTTACTATTTAGACTCTGAATTATCCTTTTTTTTTTTCGAAGAAGAAGAAGAAGAAGAAGAAGACACTCAGCCAGTCCTGTTTTCATAATATTGTTTAGTTTCTTCACCATCTATATATAAATTAAGAGTTTTGATTTTTCAGATTGGATTGGTTTCCTTTTCATATCTGTCAATGTTCCCACACTATTGGCATAATTCAGTTTTTTCAAACATTTTGAACTCAATCATTCACTTTTTTGCCGAACCACTTAATCCTACTAGGGTTACGGGAAGGCAAGGTACACCCTGAACAACTCACCAGACAGTCCCAGGGACAACACACACAACCATTCACACATTCATCCACACCTAGGGGCAATTTGGAAATGGTAAATAACCTAATGTGCATGTTTTTGGACTGTGGGAGAAAACTGGAGTACCTGGAGGAAACCCATGCAAGCACAGTGAGAACATGCAAATTCCACACAGAAACAACTGAGCCCGGGACCTGAACCCAGGAGCTTTTTGCTGTGAGGTGGACATGCTAAACACTGCGCCATCGTCGACCTTACATTTTACATGTAATTTAATTATACATACATATATACATACATATATAAGTAAATTAATAAATAAATTTCCTTTATTTTCTGGACCATTAAATATCCTTTATTGGGCTCATGGTGGTACACTGTGAGCTTGAGTATTTCTGACTTTACTGCTACCTTAATTCATTGTGGACAAATATCTGAGAGCAGGATATTGCAGAAATTATGTTTAAGTATTTACAATCCAATATGATTACAAGATTCGTCAGTACCCTTTGAGACCTAGACAGACCATTCCACAGACCAGACTTTGGAACAAAAACTTTTCTGATTTAAAACTGTTCTGGACTTAAAGTCATACACACTAGATATAAAACATTTTCCAGACGGATTGACGTGTCAATAAAGCGCTGTGTGATTTCCCAGCAGGAGCGGATGGGGTTCCTGCCTCTTTTTGAAAGCACATACTATTTTTAAACTTATCAATGGATGTAACTATAGCCTAGGTGTCAACACTACTGCCACTGAGATATTAACACTAAGCAGACCTTAGGGGGAAAGGTCATGTTCTGCTTTATGTTTGGAACAGGAGTATTTACTGTGCGTAAAATTAGATTTTTTTGCTTGAAGGTTAGATCAGTTAAATGAGATGTCAAATCTGTGTCAAAGAAGAAATTTGCCCCATGCTTTGGTATGTAGCTGATGGCTGCCTTATACACGAGAGGGATGAGTATGTGTAAGGACGTGACTCAGTAATCTGCATGGTCATGTGACCCGAGTGCCAGTGTCTCCTGGAACGTGCTCGCTTGCACTCCCCACACTGGCTTACCTTGATATAACTGAAACTCATCTCATATCCTGTCAGCTTTGCACTAGGATTAAATAACTACGCTAGAAGGCAGCGTGCGGCAGAAGTCACATGACGTGAGCAGCATATAGTCACGTAGCCCACTCTAAATAACTCTAATTACTAAACATTTCTTTTAAATGTAAAAAAAAAACAAAACAACCAAAACACTCACTCTCACTCACTCATTTGATGAATGACTTAATCCTATAAGGGTCTGAGGGAGGCTGGACTATCAAGAAAGCTGGAGCCAGTGGTGTACACACTGAACAGCTCACCAGACCATCACAGGGCCAACTCACACACCTCACACACACACACACACACACACACACACACACCCACACACACTAATGGGCAATTTGGAACAGCCAGTTAGCCTAATGTGTATGTTTTCGGACTGTGAAACCGATGTACCTAGAGGAAATCCACGGATACATGGGGAGAACATGCAAACTCCACACAGAAATGCCAGAGTCTGGGACTTGATCCCAGGACCTTCTTGCTGTACGGCAGATATGCTAACACTGAATGACAATTTAACCAATATGAATAATTTTACATTGCATTTAATCATTTCACTGTTGACACTGCATGAAAGAAGCCTCTGTATTCGGATGTAGCACTGAGGCAGTTACACGATTTAAACAGAGGCATCAGTGTTTGACTGGAAAGTGGATGGGATCATCAGAATGTGACCAATCCAACCAAACTACATCATCATCTCCTCACATCCCCATCTCTTTTGTCTGTTTAACCCAGGCTTTTGAGTTTATGGAATACAGCAAAGGACATCTTCACATTGAATAATCAAACTCTTCATGCTCTGGATTTGGGACACAGTCAGACTGAGAGGTCCAACACGGCTTAGTGGAGAGAGTCATTATGTTTTCCCCTTAGGGAGATCCAACACCCTTTTATTCAAGTCTAATTAAAAAAGACTTGGCTTCAGTCTCCATCTCAAAGTAGGTGAAACAGACAATAAACCCATCACAAAGTGTTAGTTTGAAGCCTGGACCCAAAGGTCCTGTGCAGTGGGCATGAGGTCTGTCATGGGGAGTAGAACACTGTCGCTCTGTTCAGGTGCTGGCTCAGCATGACCAGCAGGGTTGCCAAGTCTCAACAAAATATCCATCAAAAGTACTTCTCAAAAATAGACAATAAATATTTTTACCAAAATTCTTGGGATTAGGAGAGGAGTATTAATTTTCTTAATTTTCTCAGAGAAAGAAATTCACGTTTTCACTTTTTAACTCCCAACATCTGCAAAATGCTGCTATGCATTTGCTTAGTACAAACATTATTGATTTCATGAGCTTAGTTATTTTTTACAAATCTTTAATACAATTATTTTTCTCAAATGTTTGCAAAAATGAATTAGATTTCATTCACTCACCCGTTCACTCATTTGCATAATAACCTATTTGTATAATAACCTGTTTATAAGTTACTGAAGTTTAGATTAAAGCCATTTAACTTAAGGGACAAGAACTCAATAATAAATAGAACTTTGTGACCCACTGCTTTATGTTAAAGGATGTTTGCAGTACTGGTGAGTTGTTAGAGGTGGCAGTAATTAATTTATGACATTTTATGTAATTATACACCAATCAGCCTTAACATTAACACGACATGACTGGTCTGTGGATGGGCTTCCCATACACAGCAATCTGCAGTGCACTGTGACACCTTTCTATCATAGTCAGCAAAAACAGTTTCAGCAGTTTGTGCAACAGTAGTAGCTTTCCTATGGGATCAGACCATATGTATTAGCCTTCAATCCCGTCCTGGGTACATTAGTATAGATTGTACCTTGGAGGACAATAATGGACTCCTTCTGGCCCCCCTATTTCTGACAGTGTATCTGGCCTTGTCACTTCGGATACTCACATAATACATCTACAGCAGGATTGAAAACAGAGGTGAATAGGGTTCATAAAGAAGGAGAGAAAAAAAAATGCAAAAACGGAGAAAGAGATTACTCAAACAGCTCAGTTTTTGATAGAATATTGTACAGCTGCACCCACTGACTTTTGAATCTGAGCAAAGTGTAAAAGAGATTACTGAAGCACTGATGGTCTTGTTAAGCACTGTGTATGTGACCTACATCACAAGACATTCAGTCCAAGTAATACCACTAATCCCTAACATCAGTCATGCATGAATAATACATACACTGCAAAACAAATGGTATCTTAGCAGGTTCAGATATCTTGGATGTGGTTAAAAAGATCTAACAGTTCCTATTAGAAGATTACAAAACACCGAGATCATTAAATTTATTCTAGGCTGAAACCAACTTATTCCAAGATGTCTTGTTAAGGTAAATGATCTGTCCATGCTGTAAGATTATTTCACTAGTATTCATTCACTTTCTACTCAAATTTTGTTTGCAGGGTTGTTTTTTTTTGTTTTTTGTTTTTTTTTGCAGTGTATTACTCCTACACAATAAGGTGGTACGAGCACCGTTACAATCACACATTAGATGTAACACTCATGGAACCATAAAAAAAGCAATGCAGTAGAGTCTCTTCTAATCAGTTTTAGATTAAAAACAATGGGAAAAGTTCACAAAAGAGAACAATAATCAAAAGCCTGTCCAGCACAAGTCAAGCTGACGTCCCTACAGTTTTACAGAATGCATTGGAATGTACCAAGAATGAATAAAAAACTGTAGAAAAAGTAAACTGTCTCACAGCGGACATACGTAGTAAGGGAGGAGCACCTTCCTGCTTCTCTATTGTGACTGAGACCTGTCTACACACCCGGCTGGGTGCCTCATTTGACTTATATAGTAATAATTCTGTTGTTATGAACCCCGCTGAGATGGAGGATGCAGCACAAAGCACCGAAAACATAAGCAGGAATGCCCGTAGGTCTGGGGACTTGCTGATGACACACTTCATCATCATATCTCACAACTTTAGTATCAGTCGGCAGAAAAACGTCATACTGGGTGGACAGCTAGATCACTGAGCAACTGAAAATCAAATGCTCTATCACGATTAACATATACAGTACATCAAAGTACACGGAACAAGTAAATATTAAAATTCCAAAAAAAATTTGTCTCAAGCCTTAAATTCTGAAGGAGACATGAAAACTTTGTGATGTCCATACCATTGTTTGCCATGTTCTGTCTCTTAGATTACTCACTCACTCACTTAATTGCCGAGCCCTTTAATCTGCTTAATCCTATTAGGGTCACAGGGAGGCTATAGCCTATCACAGCCGACACTGGACAAAGGCGGGGTTCACCCTGAACAGTTTGCCGGACTATCGCAGGGCTAACACAAACACAACTATTCACACTTAAAAGTAAATTAGAACAGACAATTAGCCTAACATGAATGTCTTTGGACTTTGGGAGGAAGCTGGAATACATGAGCACAGGAAAAACATGCAAACTCCACATAGAAATGCACTCACCGAGCCCAGGACCTTCTTATTGTTAGACGGGTGTGCCAGCCACTATGCCACTGTGCTGCCCTCTGTTAAATTAGGGGTTTCAAAACTTTTTGTAGCCAGGGACACTTTTTATTAGAATAATTCCTCTATTTAAATATGAGACATTATTTTAATTTGTGCTATTATATTTTTTATATATGAATTATATATTTTATATATAAATTTGATTTTTGATCCCAACAACTCTAGACTGCTGTAAAGAGGTGATTCCGGTAGCCTTAAATGCCCACTGTGGATGGAGCCCAGTGTATTAATCTGCCAGGGGCAAGAATATTGCAGAAGCAGGTCTGGGCCTGTGGAATTAGTGTTCTTAGATCCTTTGTTGATGTGTTATGAGCTCAAATAAAGCAATATTATGTGGAATGTGGAAAACCCTGAGAACTGGGTTTGGGAAACTGTGATGCAGATGGTACTACATTAAATACTGTATTATAAATGTTATGTTGCCCCTAGTGGACAAATAAGTTATAACAGCTAATGAACTGAGGCACATTTCAGATGCCCTAACCCTAACCCTAACTTTCTACATATGGTAATTTATATAATATTTTTTATATAAATATTTTTTATTATAATACGTTATAGGCCACTTATTTAGATAGCACTCTTTACAATACAACAGTATTTAAATTCACATGAGAGCACTAGTGAAAATGCTTTTGGCCCAATCCTTCTCTTAAGGACAAACAGCTTACTTTCAAATGACATTTTAAGCAATAAACCAAGTGAAAAGTAGAGTTTTCTAAATACATGAATGTTATCATTTCTTAGTATTTGACTCATCCCTCTTTTTAACAACACACACAAATAAGCTGACACAGATTCCACAAATTTATGTAAAACTGATTATCCATGTCCCATCAAATACATCACTATGAATCATCTGAACCGATGCTTTAACCGAAGTTATACAACTCACACTAAATCTGACCTTTGGAGTTAAAGTTAACATGGTCAGTGTCACAAACTTCTTTACAGTAAATGAAGAAATTGTACACGCTCTTAAATATTAAATAATCACTTAGTTAAATAATTGTGTGTTTCCTTTTTTTGCATTAGATTTTTTTTCAAAAACTCTCCTTCTTTTTATTTTTAAACTGAACAGTGTGGACTCAAACTTATAAACCCCACTACATGCCAGGATTAATCAACAGATATCTATTTAAAATAATCTTCAGCATGGGCGGTATGGTGACATACCAGTAGTGGTTAGCACATCCGCCTAACAGCAAGAAGGTCCTGGGTTTGATTCCCAGGCTCGGGGGTTTTTGTGTGGATTTTTTCATGTTCTACTTGTGCTTGAGTGGGTTTCCTCTGGATAGTCTGGTTTCCTCCTACAGTCCAAAAACATGCACATTAGGCTGACTGGCTGATCCAAATTGGCCCTTAGGTGTGAATGTGAGTGCGGCAATTTGCATGAATTATTGTCAGTGATGTGATAATTACCTGAGTTAACTGATATAAATATATCTTATTAAAATATAATTTAAATAGCAAATGCAGCCAGTGACTATTGGATTTCTTTTTTTTTAAGGAAATGTCTCAGATTACCACCCATAATCTAACACTAAGCCACAATGCTTTAAATCACCTCAAACCCTCCATAACCTGCATAGATTCATGTTTGTTAGCTGCTTCATGTTTTTTAATGCATTAGTCTCGTGTAATATTGACCTACTCATAAAAAAACGTTCCAAAGATTTTAATGTTTGCCAATTATTTAACCACCACTGACTCGGTATAAAAACTCAGTGGCCACTCATATGTAGCCAAAGCCATTTAGTTTCTCTTTTTTATCACTATATTAAATCATAGGCAAGCAAGAACAAATTAGAGACTTTCCCAGGACCACACACTTGACCTGTGCCCCGGCCATGTGCTCCAGCAAGCCCATGTGTGTAAAACATCCTGTAATAGCCTGCTTTCAGAAAATTCTGTTCCTTTGTACAGCTAATATGCATTTAGAGAGACTATATGAGATACAATAAGGAATAAACGATGACAGGGTGTGCTGTGATAGGAAAAATATCACAGATGATGTGAGGTGACCCATTGTAAAGTGAGTTACAACCACAAGTGGATTATTTCCAGGGAACACTTTGAAGTATGTAATAAAAAATAAACTAATTTCCATAAAGCAACTATAAGCAATATCTGCAGTCTTTTTCTTTTCCCTCCCTTGAAGTTAATAAAATAAAATGCAATGGTTGTCATGTTACAGAGAATCTAGACTGTTACAAAGCTCTGGCACTAATGATTCCTTCCATAAATGTTCACCTTTCTTTAATTACACAGTCGCTTTATTATTAGCCTTAGATTCTACAGAAAATCTATGATCAGTGTATTGTATTATGTATTAAAATGAGTGCATTTATAGTGTCTGAGGGGCAGCATGGTGGCGTAGTGGTTAGCATGATCGTCTCACTGTACGAAAGGTCCTGGTTTTAAGTCCCAGGCTTTTGCAAAGACATTTTTGTGTGGAGTTTTTATGTTCTCTTCGTCCTTGTGTGGGTTTTCTCCGAGTACTCCTGTTTCCTCCCACAGTCAAAAGACATACACCTTAGGCTAATTGGTTGTTCCAAATTGCCCCTAGGTGTCAGTGAGCATGGATGTGTTCGCGTTGGCCATGTAAAACAGCTGTTCTGGGTGTACCCCGCCATCGCCTGGAGTTGGCTGAGATCCCCCACCCCCAAGTCACTCACAACCCTAGTAGGATTAGGCTGTTCTACAAATGAATAAATGTATATAATGTCAGAGCAGTACTGATAATCAACACCTCCCGACCAATCAGATTTAAGAGTGCAACAACCCAAAGGGCTAAAACTGGGATATATGTGATAATACAAACAGGAAGTTGAAGATGTTTATATTTTAGTCATTGTTAGATGGCTTCTCTCTCTCTCTCTCTCTCTCTCTCTCTCTCTGTCTGTCTGTCTCTCTCTTCTTTTCAAGTGTAATTAAATTGCAATTTATAGTACCCATTATTCCCACACCCATTAATTTATTGCCCATACTGATGGTTTTCTTGCACTTGTACAGCAGTTTAAACTCTAATTCAAGATTAAGATGACAAAAACATTAGCAGAGCATTGTAAGCCCAGGAATGTAAACAGAGTCCATCACCCAAACAACTAACCAACACAATATTAAACGAAAAATAATAAAGCAAAGGTCTCAATTCTGTGGCACCATTCAAGAACCAGATAAGCCACTTGACCATTAAAAGTGAGTCCACTGCACTACTGTAGACCTTAGGCATCATAGTACAATCTATAAAGCTGTTAGAACAGTATAAGTTCATTTATAGGACAATATGTGTCAGTAGCAGTTTAAAGCATAATGATACTTGTCAGTTTCCATGCAAGAAGCAGGTAACCCACAATTTCAAGAAGCCGGTGCCCATGAAAAGGCCACACTCAGCAGCAAGATCTTTCTCTTTTAACAATGTTTTAAAGGAGATTGAGAAAGGTAAGTTGAGCAGTTTAATTCTCTATCATTCAATTGATACTTAAATTGCTTTGACCGACCATGAAACACTGAAAATACGGAAGTAAGGGGCATTTTTGTATGAAGTTCAGTGTGGGGTATTGTGTTATTGCAGGGAAAATGTTTAATTTCAGGATTATTGTTGTATTCCATCAATTAAAAAGGAATCCTGGGGTTGTTACAGATTTGCTATGAAAATCCCAGAATGGGACAAATTTTATTTTACATAAATTTTGCACAATGTTCATCTCATAAAACGATGCCATTTCCCAAGTTTTGCTGATTTTTTTAAATAAAATTGAATTTTAGAAAAACAAAAACTCATCTTGTTTTTTCTCAAAATGAACATTTTGTGGGTTGTCTGGTTTTTGCAAGGTGCCACAGAATTATCAACCAGTATTGTTTTGGTTTCCTTCAGCTCATCAATTGTCATTTTGCAGGCAATCAAGTTAGCAGTAATCCAAGAGGACCCTTTGCTATGACCCTGAGTAAAGGACAGAAATTGGATAACAGTCTCCAAAGAGAAAGAGAAAGATGAAATTGAGGCAAGCTTTATTGTATTAACACAAGTGCCTCTGTTTAACCCTACTTACTCTTTTACTGACCTTTTTTTCAATTTATGGGCAATAAACCACTTAAAGGCAAACAGCTGGAAACAAACTCCTGCTCTGTCAATGCTCCTAGCGCAGAACCAGACAGAAAATCAACAGGCTCTACTCCAGACCCATGTGCATTTAATCTACTTATCTGCATGATTTGTATATTGCTAATACCAGGTAAGGAACACTTAGATTTCCATGTTTTGTTAAAGGTCTCTGCTTCTAAAAAGAGCTATAAATACAATTTACTTGCCATCTGGCCAACACAACAAATACTGTGCATCATTTGTTTTGAAAGATACACATGGTTTCAGTGTTGACATACACATAATGGACCTTCTGAGTCACTGACAGGACCAGGGTTGGGGGGGGGGACATACTTACTTAGAGCATGCTGATATGCATTATTTGCATGTTTTTATAAATTTTTCTGCTTTTACACAAGTGATAACTTCAACTGGAATGTCATCATATAGTAATAAAAAGTCTATCATGAACACAGACTCACCCAAAATGGAAAATCTTTTATCTAATCTTTAACTGTCCGGTTTTGGTGAGTCTTTGTTCATGATAGTCTCAGACTCATAATTACTATATACTATGTGGCAACAGTGCAATCTAATTGGTCCTCTATCTGGGAAATAAAAACCAGCTTCCCAAATGGAAAATGCTTGAATATTAAACACTCATTGTTTGTTACGGTCACCTGGTGCTGGCAGGGCTATCATTATCATGCTTGAAAATGGAAAAATAAACCATAAAAATTTTGTTTTAGTTCAATTTTCTTGTGTTTCCATGTAGTACACTCAGACTTTGAATGAGTTTAAAAATTTTGTGGTTTGCAGGTGATTTACTAAGAGTGATAGTGTAAATGACAAGAAGTGCAAACGTGTTGGAGACACGCCTATTTAAATGAGGGTTTTGCTGAGTGCTGGTGGGCCAAAGAAAAAACTTATTGACAGGACTGTGCTGGGAGATTCTGGACTCCTTAACAGGCAATCAGACTGCGTGTACCGTAGTTTCCATATAATAAAACTATTTACTAAACAACTACATGACCTTTGTGCTTTACGTTCCCCTGGTACATCATGGCGTTCAAGATAACCACTATGGGCACTACAGGCAAATGGTCACTACGGGCACTACGGGCAAACGGGCACTACGGACACTATGGGCGCTACGGGCAAACAGGCACTACGGGCAAACGGGGCACTACAGGCACTAGAGGCACTACGGGCAAATGGGGCACTATGGGCAAACGAGCACTACGGACACTACAAACACTACGGGCGCTACGGGCAAATGGGCACTACGGACCCTAGTAAAAATACTAGGAAGGTAACCTGTGATGAACTAGCATCCCATTAAGGAGTAGCAGAAAGCCTAGCTGCTTCATGCTGCTGAAACCGGGATAAGTTCCAGCCTGATGAGCCAGTAGGCTCAGGTATAAAAGCCCAACAGATTTTACGTATTTTATCACGTTATTTTATGATACTGCATTCCTGTAAAACAGTAAACATTGGGGCAAGTTCCACCTTTTACATGAAATAATCTGAATGTAAAGCTAAGAAAGAATAGTGAGACAGCAGTGCTAATAATATACTGACAGAGTTTTAACCAAACACCAGACAGGTACAGCTACACTGGCAAGAATAAACCGGATATTGGACTAGATACACACTGCATGTACACACAGTGCTAAATAATAATCTACTCACACCATTAAATCAGGCCTGCTCTGCTCCTGAAGGCATGTTACACAAACTAACCTGCACTTGTCATCTCAGTTTACCTCTCAGATGGGTGCACTAATAAATATTCAAGTAAATAAAGAAAGTACAGATTAAAGAGTGAATAAAATAAACTTACCCCCGTGCCAGTGGGTCCACTGACCAGACTGGTGGTCTCAGAAGGGTGGCAGATGGGCAGTTTTGATGGTTCCATTGCACTCATCATGATGTTGACTGGAGTGGAAAAAGAATGACAGGGATAGAGATGAAGGATAGGGCTGGGTTTGAGCACCAGCCTGTTTTTCCTGCATAAAGGATAACTCCCACACCACATCATCACTCTCCAGCTTGTAACCTGTACAAACCCCACACTCACACACACACACACACACACACACACACACACACACAGGATTTGCAAATATCCATT
>JAQMYF010000003.1:23220180-23239778 GCA_030014195.1 Neosilurus mollespiculum | reverse complement strand
GCATGTTCTCCCTGTGCTTGCGTGGGTTTCCTCCGGGTACTCCGGTTTCCTCCCACAGTCCAAAAACTTGCACAGTATGCTAATTGGCTGTTCCAAATCACCCCTAGGTGTGAGTGTGAGTGTGAGTGCGAATGGTTGCATGACTGATGGCCCTGCGATGGCCTGGCGAGCTGTCCGGAGTGTACCCCGCCCTTGCCCAGAGTTGGCTGAGATGGGCGCCAGCCTCCCTGCGATCCTAATTAGGAATAAGCGGTTCAGAGAATGAATGAATAAATGTTTATGTGTGGCCTCCTATTGATTGTTGTGGGCTTCATTGTTTCACTCACTGATGGTATGAACATTTGTTCATAAAAATATTGATAATTTAGGATAATTTAGCTTGTACTATTGGTTATCATGTAAAAAAGTCGACACTGGGCGAAGGCAGGGTACACCAGAAGAACACACACACACAATTATTCACACTTAGGGGCAATTTGGAACAGCCAGTTAGCCTAATGTGCAAAAACGCCCAAGCCCGCGACTCGAACCCAGGACCTTCTTGTTGTAAGGTGGTTGTGCTAAGCACTATGCCACCCTGCTGCCCTGGAATTGTTCTGTTTAGTACCATTTTAATCTACATTTTTGATTATCAAAGTAGCCACCTTTTGTAAACACTACAAATGAAAACACTTGTGGCATTCTTTTGACGTTGGAAATCAAATACTGTTCTGGAAGTTCTTCCCAACATTGTTTCAGAAGTTCCCACAAATTGTGTTGTACTTGTTGCCTTCACCCCTCTGTCCACTTTATCTTATAAACCTTCTACTTATAGCTTATAAATGATTTGAATCCTATCATCTTGTTCTTTTCTTTTAAGGTAGTTCTGATATAACGCTTTCCTTTGTTGTTTCAGGTCATTCACTGTTTTCAGGTCAAATAAACAAACAAGCAAACAAAATAGCTAAATAATAGCTATAAATAATAAAAAAAAATGGATGGTGCCCTAAAACTTTTGACCGATTGTGTATGTTGGTTTCTCATGGTACTCATGGTCTATTGGTTCTGATGTTAATGGTTTGTTTATGTTAGGTAAGATGTTAATGTCTATTAAGGGAGCATTAATGTAATATTCAATATATTTGCACTCAGAAATATTAGACTACTATAACTACATACTATACTGTTATAAATAAATTAAAATTAAATTTATATACATGTGGAGAGTTTTGCAGTGTTCCATGGTGATGTGTGTTTGTGATGATCTTGGGGTCAGCTTGGTATAACATTTGGATTAAAAATGTTTTGGAATTTTAATTTTGTAATATAAGTATTGTTAATTTAATGGAACAAAAAAACATTCAAGCGTAGCGCAACTCTGTGAAAACTGTGGACCTGTCTCTAATATGTACATGCTGCTGAAGACCTTCTTTATATTTGGGAAAAAAACAAGCAAAAATAAACTTATTCGAAAGACGGATTCTAACACCAGACTTGCTACTGGTTATGATGTAACAATGGAGTTGGTCCGTGCGATAAGGCCAGGGATATACTGTAGGTACTTTTAAGTATGCAGTTCATGTTGCATTTTGTACATGTGTAGCCCGGCCAAAAAAAGTCTCTAATATTTTCCCGGAGAGCCTCTAACCTTGATCTCAGCTTGTAATCTCCATGGCATTGTTTCAACAAACTTAAACAACAATACATTTATTTCCATCCAGTGTTGGGTTAATTTCTCACCAATATCTTGAATTGATGAGGGGAAAAACTGAACCATTCCATAAAGTTTTCTCCAGCACATCCCGAAAACTTACAATGGGGTTAAGGTCAGGACTCTGGGGTGCCAATACATATGTGAAACGGATTCCTCATGCTCCCTGAACCACTCTATCATTATTCATTCATTCATTCATTTTCTGAACTGCTTAATCCTAATTAGGGTCGCGGGGAGGCTGGTGCCCATCTCAGCCAACTCTGGGCAAGGGCGGAGTACACCCTGTACAGCTCGCCAGGCCGTCGCAGGGCAGTAACACGCTGACGGCAATGCAGCCTACTCTTGTTGAAAATCAGCAATGGTTCTTTTACATGCCTCTCACCACAGACAGTAAGAGACATGGCCGGCCTTTGATAACCCAGTTAGCTGCACTGGGGGGGACAGCAGTGCTATCATTATTTGAGTCCCTATTTTATATCCGTGCCATCAGGGAAGAAAACGTCCATTGTTGTGATAACCTGCTCATTCAGTACATTCAGGTCATCAGCTGACTTCATTTTATTGCCACATTAATGTTGCTGAGTCTCGACCTGACCAATTGAAGCAACAATACCATGGAGATTACACGCTGTGATCAAGGCTAAATGCGCTCCATGAAAATATTAAAGTGTGTGACTTTTGCCGGGCAGTGTATATTTCCACCCTAAGAGTACTGACAGCACCTGAGGTAGTGAAAAGTGAATAGCAAAGGAATTTACATTTAGATTTACATTCACATTTACATTTGCACTCTGTAGGACAGCAAGTGGGTGCTACAGTGGAGTGGTGGTTAGCACGTCTCGGCAAGAAGTCCTGGGCTTGGCGAGAGTCCCGGGCTCAGCAAGGGTGTTTCTCTGTGGAGTTTGCCTCTGGGTACTCCGGTTTTCTCCCACAGTCCAAAGACATGCACATGCGCATGTACCCTGCCTTCGCCTAGAGTTGTCTGAGATTGGCACCGGCCTCCCCGCAACCCTAGTATTATTAAGCAGTTTGGCAAATTAGTGAGTGAGTGAGGGAAGCAGGTCTCCATAGTACGTTGCCTTAGTGTACTGTCTAAATTCATTCAGTCTTTTTCATCCTGGACGATCATAGTGGACCTTGAGCCTCTCTATGGGACACTGGGTTTATATCCTGGAATATATCCTTAATTGGATGATAGTCCATTGTAGGGCACTATTCACACACACCCACACACACGCAAATTAGAGTAGCCTGTCTACCTACTGGGAGAACATGCAAACTCTGCACAAAAGGCCCTTGTCAGCCATGAGGCTTGAGCCAAGAATTTGTTTGCTGTGAGGCAACAATGTTAATCACTGCATCACCATGCCACAGCCATCAGTATATATGGGTCCCAATCCAGATTTAGGCCCCCTTATGATAATCTCCAGTCTATTGGGAGGGTTTTCTGACATAATTTGGAGGTTGGCTGTGTGGATTTGGCCATTCATTATCATTAATGAGTTCAGGCAGTGTTGGATGATGAGGCTTGGAGTGTAGCTGGTCTTCCAGTTGTTTCCAGTGGTCTTTATTTGGGATGAGGTCATGGCTCAAGTATGTATATGATGTTCAGGGGGCCACAAGATTTTGGCCATATAGTATCCATGTTATTTTGTGGGGAATAGATTTATTATTTGAGTAAGTATTATTTTGAGTTTCTAAGCACGCTGGAAAACACTCACTTATTCACTTCTTTGCTGAACTGCTTAATCCTACTTGGGTCACAGTGAGGCTGGAGCCTATCTCAGCCAACACTGGGTACACCATGAACAGCTTGCCAGTCCATCGCAGGGCCAATACTCACAGTCACACTCTCACCTAGGGGCAATTTCAGAATAGCCAAATAATTCAGTTGAATCCAATTAGCTATTTGGACTTGGGGGGGGGGAGTACCCGGAGGAAACCCACGCAAGCTTGGGGATAACATGCAGACTCCACACAGAAACGGCCGAGACCAGGACTCGAACCCAGGACCCTATTGCTATGAGGCGGACACACTAACCACTACACCATCCTGCCACCCTGCTGAAAAACAAACAAATATAAACTGAAGCTTGCCTGCAAGATATGTATTTCATTTATTTTTTATTTATATCAATAGGGACCATGTTGATGTGTTTAAAAAGCATGTCGGGTTACTCCAGGATCTCTGAGCACCAGATCTTGAGGTCTACACTTGCTATGATATTCTCCTAATCTTCTTCCTGACATGACCCAGCCGCAAGGGCAAGCTCAGTGAAGTTTACTGTATCACTCATTCTCTCATTATGCCTGTCTGAATGAGTCATTTGTCAGCAGGTAGTATATTTGCTGAGCTCTCTTTAGCCCATCTTTTCTTCTCCAGCAGCTTCACATTTGACCCCAAAGGAATGTTCTCAGGGCTGTTTCACCCGTCTTTGTTCTACAAGCACGTACTTGTTGCACCTAATTATTCTTTTTGCCAGTCAAAAAGTTTGACAAGCGAAATCAGTTGTTAATTTACAATGTACATGCATGTAAGTTATTTTAAAGTGAGTGTAGAGATCACATTGTCCCTCTCTCTCTCTCTCAGATGTAGACTGACAGCCAATAATGTTTATTTAGGAGATGCAGAAATTTTGGGCGTTTATGATTTCTGACCCTTAAGATGCATTCACACGATACCAATCATGATCCTGATTTGAGCCAATCATATTCCGATGTTACTCCGATGTTTCAGCCGATTTTGTTCTGATGTGTACAAGTGTTCTCTGATATTTTCCCTATATTTCCCTGATGTACTAAAAAACACAACATTTTCAACACTGTCAAAATATTTCACCGTTTCCAGTGGGTTTTCTACAATGTCCTCCGTTGTTCTCCGATGTATAGCATTCTTTTCCGATGTGTACCGATGTTCTTTGATTTCTTCCGATATAACAGAATATGATCAGCGCTAATCAGGATCATGATCGATATCATGTGAGCGCACCTCTGTTTTAACCTGTGTCAAAAATATTAGCTCCATTTTTACACGAGTGTACAATTATACTTAAATCATGGGTAAAAACCCCTGTGTTCGATTTCAAGCTCACATTGCTGTCTGTTCATGTGGGTTATTATCAAGATTTACTGGGTTTTTTTAGGTGTCAGAAAAGAAACATGGCCATTGGCTACAATAAATTGCCAATCAGTATGATAAAGTGCATGGTGTGCATGGTGCAATGTGATAATAAATTGGTGTCCCATCCAGGGTGTATTCCTACCAAACACTCTGGGCCCAGAATAAAATAGTTAATGAAAATGAATGAATGCATGAATGAATGTGTCTGTCATCTTTAAAAGGCAAAGACACACCCATTTCAATTTCTACTGTCTATTTTACAACAATATTGGCAAAACAGCACTCTCGAGAGTCCTTAATGTCAATGACTGCAAGTAGGTAAAGGTAAATATCATAGGCATTAGGATTGGAATCACTAGCGATCATCTGATACAGCATTATCTCAATACCCAGTTGCTATTCGATTTGCATTATTATAGGTATCACGATTCTGTAAACATCCAGATTCCATATTCTACTTTTTCTTTTTTGTTATCGCCTTTTTAAAACCTTGAACCATGTTAAAGAAAGTTAAGTAATTCTTATTTCTACATATTAGTTAACAAATTGCTCACTTCTTCCACACTGGATGCTATGCTGTAGCCTGCCAATGTTACTAGTTAAGAGTGCGCCACCTGTAGGAACATAGAGGAAGGGCAACATTTCAGAACTTTAAATTCAAACATACATAAATTAAAAATAAATGACAACAATGGAGGTGGCATGGTGGCACAGTGGTTAGCACGTCCGCCTCACGGCAAGAAGGTCCTGGGTTCGATTCCTCGACTCGGGGTGTTTTTGTGTGGAGTTTGCATGTTCTCCCTCTGCCTGAGTAGGTTTCCTCTGGGTACTCTGGTTTCCTCCCACAGTCCAAAAACTTGCACAGTAATGGCGGTTCCAAATTGCTCCTAGGTGTGAGTGTGACTGGTTGTATGTGTGTTGGCCCTGCAATGGTGTGGTGAGCTGTTCAGGGTGTACTCCGCCCTTGCCCAGAGTCAACTGAGATGAGTGCCAGCCTCCCTGCGATCCTAAATAGGATTAAGCGGCTTAGAAAATGAAGGAATGAAAAAATGGATTTTGGAGCCAGTGTGGCAAACACATGAATTATGAAAAGAATTATGATACATCACTGAATCAGTTTTTATTATCTAGTAGGAATGATAGTAATGAGCTCTAAGACAACTTGTGTCCAAAGAGGAGCATAGAACCTGTGTCCTATCTTTCGATATCGTGTTCATGGCACAAAATACATCAGTGGATTCTATTGGGCTGATCCCAGTTCACTGTATATGAGGAACATCATTAAATGAAAATTTGACTTGAAAATCACTGGCGCGTAAAGATCATCATGAAAAGTTGGCACAAGCATCTCATTATGCATTCTCTCACCAATTAATATGACCCTTTTAGGAAGTAACTGCCGTATATGAAAGATATCGCTCAAATGATGCTAGATCTGTGAAATCTAATCTGTGCTACGTTTAAAAGGTTTCACATTATAACACTCGGTGTTGTTCAGAATCTCGTCTGGCTGTTCAGCTGAGACTCTATACCCTTTCGTGATTGATGGATGTGAATGCATGCAAAGTCTGTCAACTCCTTTGCCTTGTGCTTGCTTAGAGATGCCTGTCATTGCATGTTTGAGTGGTGTGAAACAGGTGGCTGTTTGACCTGCGATGAGAGTTTGCTCAGGTGTTCGGCTGCCTATGCAACTGTCTCACGGGAGACATCGTTTGTTTAGATAGAAATGTGTCCACTAAAAGTCCAGTCATGATGCACTGTTCGCAAACCTCTTTCATATAATCATCTCTATTTTCCCATATATTTTTATATTTATACATATATACCGGTCTTTGAAAAAAAAAAACCTTCATGGTATCATTGATTAGCTGTTTACACCTGTGCCCTCAAAACACTTTCCCAACCATAAGTCACGCCCCAGCAGGCTTTGAGGCCCTTTGTTTGCAGCGCTTCCCCCGAGGCGCGCGTGGCTCTAATTTCTTTCCAGTCAAGTTGCAGCTTTACAACTGCCCGAGTGTTTCAGAGAGGAGAGAGAGAGAGAGAGAGAGAGAGAGAGAGAGAGACGTGTGGCAGGCTGGCCCATGCTGATTTCAGCACTCACGGCACGGCCAGTGCTTGTACAAAGGCAGCTGTTCGCAGTTCAGTTTCTTTCTAGATCCCTGATGGAATATAATACAGTGTTCATGTATTCACTTCGAGACACAACAGGCTGATGTCTTCACCTTTTGCATGTTTGATATCTGATAATGCTGGCTGCAAGTTGTAAAGCATTTCCTATTCAAATGAGCTGCTCATAATACATGAATGCTGCTTTATAGACCTATAGTGAGAACAGCTGTTGGTGTAGTTTGTTTCTCCAAATGTAATACACTACAGCTGGCTGCGTTTCAGTTGTGATGGAGTGTTTAGTAAAAGAAACATAGTCCATATTTTTGGCCGACATTATAGTTTTTATGCAGACATTATAGAGCATTAAAATAAACAAAAAATTCAATGGAAAGTTTTAACATTTCAAATATTTTTGATACATTTTTTTTTTTTTTTACATTTTTGTATTTATTTAAAAATTTTTTGACTAGGATTACATTTTACTATTTAAAGTGGTTAGCACATCTAGAGTGTCCTGGGTTTGAGTCCCGGGCTTGGTGTGGGTGATTCTGTGTGGAGTTTGCATGTTCTCCCTGTACTTGTGTGAGTTTTGTAAGACTGAATGGTTGCATATGAGTTGGCCCTGCGATAGATTGTCGAGCTGATCAAGGTGTACGGCACCTTCACCCAGAGACGACTGAGATAGATTCCAGCCTCCCGATGACCCTAGTACGATTAAGTGGTTCGGCAAATAAATAAATGAATGAATATATGAATATGTGGAGCATCTGCTTTACAAGTCCCTGCAAATTAGAAATGACTGATAAATACAAGAAAGATCTCACTGAAATACTATCAGTGCTGCTGTGATAAAATTAAGAAACACCATCTGACCAGTCAGCGTGAAGAATTCAAAGGTGCAGTGATTACCACATTAACACTCATTTGGCCATAAATTGGCTGAATAATCACGATAAATCACCTCAGCTTTCAATAATGAGCAAATAAAAATCATTTTATTTAAAATGCAGAGTAATAAGTGAAAAGGGAAAAAGGCAAAAGAAAAAAAGCCCTGTGAAATCTGCTCAAGGACTTCATACTGGGATTAAAAAAGAAACATGAATTGTTGGCTGCTGGTAGTTATTGATGTTCTGGAAGACTGAGGAAAGTAAGCATTGTTGTTTTGAGCTCATTTCATGCTTGAACTCCACAAACATTTCACAAACAATATGAAGGGAATTCATGGTTGTTTAGCACAAGCAATTCATATCATTGGACTATTACTGCCTTACCTATCTCATTTCATGTTTTTAAAAGCCCCAAATGTTCTGGCTGTGTGTGCAAGTAATTTATATGTTAATGAGTCCATAATAAACAATTCCTGCAAATGAACACTTTCCTGAATTAATCTGAAATTACACCTACATGCAGTCCATGCTGCTGATGAGAGTGGATATATAAAAATATAAAAAATATAATTTAAATATTTTAAAAAATATTTATAAAAGATATAAATAAAAGACTCCATGCACAGGTGGCTACATATTCATTTTCTCTACATCAGGCTATTTTCATGCCTGTTTTATGGCTATAAGGTCACCTTGAACTGGTGCAATGAACCGGATGTTTGAATTTTGAATCGGCCGCCTACGCAATTTAATTTCCAGCTGAACTCAGTGCATTTATATTAGTGCCTTCATCATTTTGGAGAGATATTGCCCTTCTTATCCATATCAATGGTCATGGAAAAACTCCTATGATATACACCAGACATTGAGCACAAGTATGTCAACATTACGATCACAGACTCCCTCCGCTGGGTTCTTCAATCAGCAAGACCATGACAGCAGGGGCCGTATTTCAAACCCAGTAGTCCCCCTGCAGACAAAGCGGGCAGGTTTATGGTGGATCTTAAGGAAATTAGGGCCACAAATCTTTCTCTGGCAGGGTGCTACAAAGCAGGGAATGTACTAATGTGGAGGATGATGGAGAGCAAGAGAGAGAAATGTGGTAAGAGAGGACAAATGTCCTACTTTGACTTCTCCAAAGAGTGAATGGAAAGCATGGATTTATTAGTAACATGTTTATTCACTTTCTTTTATATGTTGTTTATTATGCTTAATTACCAGAGCTTACTATGAGACCATAGTTTTATTCAGGTGTGAGAAGGCAACTTTTAAAAATGCACAAATTTTGTCACTACTGCATTTGTCTTCAGTGTGTGGAAAATCCCTGTACCACAAAACCATAAAAAGAACAAGGACTTCCTTAAGTCCCTCCAGCATGAGGTTATGGGGACTATCAGAGAGTAACTGGGGGTGTTATTGTACTGCAGTGTCTGACCAACACCCTGCTGACTCTAATACACCAGCTAATGTGTGAACACTCCTTCCTCTCTCTCTCTCTCTCTCTCTCTCTCTCTCTCTCTCTCTTTCACTTTTTCTCCCCCTTTCACCCATCCCCTCCCTCACCTAATTTATGACAGGTCTCTGTCTTACACTAAGCAGACATGTTAAGAAGGGAGCAGCAGCATGTGACAAAGGCAATTTAACTGATATGCCTCCAGAGCTGTACAGTATGGTATGTTCTACTAATTTAGGTTCAGTATTGATCTCTAGGACATTTCTCAGAATTGTGTGTCTATCCCTCTAACATTTCTCTTCGTTCACAATTGAAAGAAGTGTCAGTTCTGACAGCATGCATTGCAAGTGTGACTGACCTAATATCCTGAGAACAGAGTGTCTGAGTGTCTGTCTGCAGGAACACATGCTAGTTTCTGTCAATTAGTCATTAGGTTTAATTAGGTGTCACTCATAGCCCTTGTCCGAGATGCATGATAGCATGAGAGCCATTATGTGTGTTTCCTAATCAAGAGAGCAGATTATTTTCTAGCGAAGGCAGATTTAATGCTAGTAAAGGAAACTTGAACTGGTGACGTCAACATCCGAGTGAACTGACATTTGAGACCTGGGCTCGGTGAGGGTGTTTCTGTATGGAGTTTGCATGTTCTCTGTATCCTTTAATGGGATTCCTCCGGGTACTCCAGTTTCCTCCCACAGTCCAAAGATATGTACATTAGGCTAACTGGCTGATCCAGATTGCCCCTAGGTGTGAGTGTGAATGGTTGTGTTTATGTTGGCCCTTGCGATAGACTGGTGAGCTGTTCTGGGTGTACCCCCATCTTCGACCAAAGTTGGCTGAGATAGGCTCTAGCCTCCCCATGACCCTAGCAGGATTAAGTGGTTCATCAAATGAATGAATGAATGTACCTTCTGAAGCCTACATACATCTAAAGTAGTAAAACAGAAGTCTAGAACATCCTAGTGCAGAACCCTGAACTCCCATGGCTCACAAACATGTCAGTAGGTGGACTGGCACTAAATTGAATTGTACCTAGGTACGAATAAGTGTGAATGTGTGCACACCCTGTGTAACAGAATAGGCTCTGGCTCCTCCAGAGTGTAACCCTGAGCAGGATAACGCTATAACTGAAAGTGAAAGAGTGAAAGAACTCTAAACAATTCAAAGAACCATTCAGGGATCTTTTTTCTAGTTGAGTGGAGCCATTTTAGTTGTACCAGTTGTCAGTGTCTTGGTGTTGTGTACAGAGAATGAGGATGTTATTTTGGATGGTAAAACTAGTCAATTTCTTTTGACACTTTGAATAATTAAGGGCACTTGGTGCTTAAATTGGTGGCGAGGACCAGTTCACAAAACCACTGATTTCCTGAGCCATCACTGGGGTATCTGACATAAGGAATTTAGTGACAACGTGTGAAGGACAACATTGTGTAAAGCAAATTTTGATATGGTAGAAATAGAGTGTGCACTCTTTAAAATTTACACCCAGGATGATGGCCAGTTATTAGTCAGCAATATTGTCTATATGTTTCTGTAATTTTTCTATCAGCTGCTTTACAGGCAGAATTCAGCTTTAGCCTGTCCAGGCAGGCGAGGATTGGATGTCTCATCCATCTAGTGTTAGTCCGCCCTAAGGAATCATTGTCTGTTTGAAGTGGTCGTGGCTAATAACCCATCACTGTCGCAGCCCTTCTTTGTCCCTCTTACTTGACACAGTGGCAGCAAGTTGCCGTACAAAATGAATAGATAAACACCACAACACATATGCAGACTCAATGTGTGAAAATAACCATCGTCAGTGACTGGAGGTTTGATTCGGTGATTCTGTTTCTAAATTAATGGAACAGGTGAGTGGCACTTCTTTTCCAGTGCCTTTTTTATGCAGGACAAAGGCATTATTCAGTTGCCATAAATGTCTATAGTGGACCATTAACCAATGCTTGCTAGAGGGCATATTGACTGGAATAATGTGCAGTCTGCAGTACCAGTCAGCCAAGAATAATTAAAAGAAAGAGTGTAAGAAAGATGAAGAGGAGACGCATATCTCTTTTAAGAAGAGAATTAATAATGCACTTCAAAATTTTAATGTTGAATTGCTTCAGTTATTTTGGCACTAATTAAATGTAATGACCTGGTGGTCTCAATTTAGAGAGGAGAGAGAGAGAGAAAGTGTGTCTCTTGAGCTTACCTCAGCCCTGTATTACCCCTCTTTACTCTTTACTCTGTGTCCACAGACTTGAATACGCCAACTGGATATAAAAGCTGCTCTTTAAGTTTTTATTTCACTGAGGTCATGGGATTTGGGGATTTTGGAAGGATCTGGACATGTCCTAGCAGGTGTACAGTCTTATATGAGATGATATTCATTCCCATTAGGGTTGTTTGGAGTGCTGCTTTTGGTCTAGCTGGTATGTTGGTGGATAAAAAGAAAATGGGGGTTTGTGGTCTGGTTAAGCCACCCACCAACTATAGTTTTCTGTGATAATCAGCTCCACCTCAGCTTCCCCCATTTCGGGACCCATGCTGGTCTTTGAAGTGTGTTTGCATAATGATTACTCAGGGTCTCAGTCGTCTGTAATGGGAGGAGCAGCAGATCGGGAAAAGAATGAGAGAGTGAGAGAGAGTTCATTCTACACAACTGATCTGCCATGAGGAGTGAATGAATGTAAGACAGCCTGTCTGACTACTGAGACAGTTATGCTAAGAAGTTATACTTCTGTGACACTGTTGGTGGAAATTTTGCTAGATACAACCGGACCTTCCTAAAAAATAAACAGATTGCAAGTTTATTTTATATCGCTGTACCACAGTGCACATTTTTATTACCCCATAATTTATTCCTCTGCAGCAAAGTCTCATAATTGCCTATGCAAAGAAACTCCTAGGAAGCCATACCATATAACTTTGAAACGAGTCTGAATGATTGTTATGTGTGAATGATTCTCAGTGGAGCAATCATCTTCCTTGCTTCATGCTTCTTTGTAAAGAGCATTTTCCAATGCCGAATGCATACCAAAGCAATGTTACAAAGTACACACAACTGCCTTTCAGACAAGACTGAGCCACAAATCCTTTTGACTCAAGTGTCTTCTGAGAAGTCCTGACACATCAAGGTAAAGAAAAGGTCCCAATGCACCCCCTTGATACTGAATTCTGTATATACAGCGGAGCGTGGGTGGTATGGTGGCGAAGTGGTTAGCATGTCCGCCTCACAGCACAAAGATCCTGGGTTCAAGTCCTGAGCTCGGCAAGAGTATTTCTGTATGGAGTTTGCATGTTCTCTCCAGGCCTGCATAGGTTTCCTCTGGATACTACAGTTTCCTCCCATAGTATATATATATATATAGGTATATGTTTATTTAAAGCTATTTGCAAAATGTGGCATCATGTAGCTAGCTAACACAAGAACATGTCTTTGCTAACATCTTTTCATGCTGAACCTCTGTTCTACACTTGCTGTGTGATAATAATAATGAAAGATACATATTTAATAATTTATTTATTTACATTTTGATATCTTTATCTTGCTTACTGTAAGATTTTACCAATTCATACAAGAAACTAGGCAGATACTGCTCATGGTTTCACTTGGTAACATTTGGAAGTGGAAGAGGGTTACCTAGGCAATCAGAGCCTTGACACTTTCACCAGCAAAGCAAGTCACTTGACTCTCAGCAGCGAAGCAAGTCACTTGTTGCTCTTCGCTTTCTGTGTGCATACCACCTTAATACTGAAAATAGAGAAAATAACAATACTGTAAAAGTTTCTGGAGGTTTACATGATAGCACTGGAAATGTTGGGAAATAGATTGATTTTCATTAAAATACCACAAAGCCCAGTGCATAGTGGGATATCTAATGGATAAGGATAAGGTTCAAGCTTTGAACTGCAGATAAGAAGGTCTGGTTTAAATCCCAGCACAAACAAGCAACTGTGGTTTAGTCGTTGAGCAAGACCCTTAAGCCCAAGACACACCAAGCTGATGGTGAGCCATCTGCCAATGTCAGGAATTCAGTGTGTGTCTGTTGTTGGTGAATCCAGCATGTTGGCAGCGTGTTAAATCACTTCACATCCATTAGTGAAAGAAATCACTCTAATTGGCTAGTCAGGTTAGTAAACAAAAGGCTTCAGGAGATGACATATGCCTCCGGCCTCCACATGTTAGAAAATCTAAAGGCACAACTACACTGACTAATAGAAGTAACTGCCAAGTTTAATCAAGAAATCTTAAATGGTTTCTAAGTTCTGGAATTGAAATGATTATAGACGGATTATAGATGGATGGATGAAAGGACAGACAAGCTGTTGATTTTACTCTTCTGTATTATATGCTGGGTGGATAATGAGAGCATGAGACGAAAGACAGACTAGACGAAAGTAAGTAAATAACAAGAGGGCATACGTAGAAGTCACGTTTTATTTTCATCTCACATGACATTCCAATACATTATTGTCACAACACCACTGAAAACCTCATATAAGCCATATCCTCCATTAGCTATTCAGAACTGTCTGAGATGACTGAGCAAGAGTCAAGTGAAAATAATAAACAAGCGCACCTTAGTTTACCGTTTTTTTCTCCACATTCATAGGTCTTCAGGTATCCTTACTGAATTACAAATAGAGACAATCGCCACCTGCTGGTGTGGAAAGTCATTTCCTCTCATGCTAATTCCAGACGTTAGGGTGATGTGTTCCAGCCTTTAAACTTCATCAGTTTAGTTGAACCCTGCCTCAGTCTTAAGTTGCTAGTAAATTACTACATATTTTACTTTCAATATTTTAGAGTGTAGGGTTAGCGGCAGTGTTAGCAGTCATACATTTTATTGCAGCTTCATTTACATGAAACACAGTGAATTCCAACTTCATTACTAGGTTGATTTTGCTTATTCCAGAGCAAGTAGGAGCTTCATTACTCTTCCTTATGTTCATGTAAACAAAATGTCGAGAATGGCAGTAAGAAAAGCAGGCGTGGCTCAGTGGATAAGGCTCTGGGTTACTAATCAGAAGGTTGGTGGTTCCCAGTACCACCAAGCTGCTAGTGTTTGGCCCTTGAGCAAGGCCCTTAACACTTAACTGCTCAGTTGTATAAATGAAATGAAATAAATGTAAGTCACTCTGGGTAATGTGCCAAATGCCATGAATGTAAAATTAAATGTAAAATGCATCTATCATCTTTCACACATCAATGTATTCCAAATTACTTACAAAATAGCTTTAAATCTATTTTTTAATCTTCTACACTATTAAAGGGAAAATGAAAATAAATCTAGAACTCTGAATATTTTTGCCTGTAGTCCTTGTTGTTTATTCCTCTGTGGGAACCCTTAATGGCTCTATGTAGAAGAGGTATTTTCTCATGGATGGGTTCAAGTAGAACCACTTTAGGAAACAAAAACCCATTAACTACACAAAGAGCCATTGGGGACCCCCTCTCTTTTCTGATAGTGTAGCAAGCACCATTGCTGTCATATGCTCAAATTTATATAATTTAATTCAGATTCGATTTGGCAGGGATGCAAACACTTCTCTAGAGCTATGTTAAGATTTAAGCAACCCAAGGTATGCATTTATCATGTTATGATATGAGAGAGAAGTACAAACTGTTCACTGTTAGACAGCAGAGGCAGAGTCATGAACAATAGGTCAGTAATTTTTCTTTGTTACATTGGTGGAAATCACAGGCAGCCATTATTAAAGTTCAGAACGTACAAGCATCTGGAAAATATTGAGTAGTGGTGGCTCACTTAAGGCTGATCAGAGCTTATTAATAAGAAGGCTGGGTGTTCGAATCCCAGTACCACCAAGCTGCCACTGTTGGGCCATTGAGCAAGTCCATTAGTCATCAACTGCTCAGTTGTACATGTTAGATTATTAAAAAAGATAATAATTTGGGTTGATTGGGCATCTGTCACCTGCTCAAAATATTTTGTCAACATTGAACTTATAGCTCTGAGAAGGTCAGAGTAATTTATTTCCCAGTGCAAAGACACTTGTATATCCCCCTGTTCATTGTCTGAATTTGGTGATTCATGAAGCTCAAGTTTCTTTCTAGTGACAGCAGAACATCTGATTTGCAGATGACCCTCTCATCTCAAATATCAGTCAGGAGAGCAGGGGTTGGTGCTCTCACAGCTGAAGCGTTAACACACTCATGGTGTTGTTGGCAGGAAAACAACAGCTCTGAGCCTAAAGAGCCAGACAGCTGAAAAGAAGCCATGTGTTTTGTTAAATCAGACAGACTCAAGCGCAGGTGAGAACACACAGTCCACAACTTCTTAATTCATAATAAATGATGTTAATTGGTCGGAAGAGTGAAAGCGATGAAGTCAATATCACTGAGTAGGAATGCAACAGCATGATCCAGAATGTGAATTGTGCACCTATAAGTGTGATGTTTTGAGATATTTACAAGAAGTCAAACTGTGGATGTGTTTAACTGCATTACACTAGCTAGTATTTTTACACGAGTCACTCTCACTCACACTCACTCACTCACTCACTCATTTTCAGAAATGTTTAAAGGGGTACACTCTGAACAGCTTGCCATACCATTATAGGGCCAATACACACACACACACACACACAAACAATCACACTCACACCTAGGGGCAATTTTGAAACAGTCATTTCCAAAATAGGCATGTCTTTGAACTAAGGGAGGAAACCCATGCAAATCTCAGGGGAGAGCATGCAAACTCCACACAGAAATGCCTGAGCCCGAGACTTGAACCCAGGACCTTCTTGCTAGAAAGCTAACCACTAAAGCTAAAAGTAGATGTGCTAATCACTACACCACCGTGGCACCCAATGAGTAGTTGAGTGTGTATATTATAATATGTTTAACTTCTTGTCGTCATCTTTTGTGTATTTGGCTAAGTATACCTACTGATTTATCTTCTAGCCATAAAGATGGCCTCTTCTTAGTTTTGTTTACTGTATCTTAACCATTTGGTTTATAAATACCAGAACAAACCATGACAGAAAAGACAGCATGAGTGTGGGGGTTTAAAAAGGGAAAAACTGTTGGTGAGTATGAGGAAGTTAAAACTGTAGAAGCGTGACACCCGTGAGAAGCGTGTGAGTGTGAATGGTTGTGTGTGATGGTCTGGCAAGCTGTTCAGGGTGTACCCCACCTTCACCCAGTGTCTCCATGCGACCTGAGTAGGAGTAAGCGGTTCAGCAAATGAGTGGGTGTGTGAGAGTTCAATAGAGTTCAATTTGGTGTGGTGATGTTGAGACTACATTCAGAAAACTACTTGCCTTGTGATGGCCTGGTGAGCTGCCCAGGGTGTATCACCCAGAGTCGGCTGAGATGGGCGCCTGCCTCCCCACGACCCTAATTAGGATTAGGCAGTCCAGAAAATGAACGAATGAATGATGACTTGCTTTGTGCCTAGTTAAACTGACCTTAAATTGCATTTCAAAAGACAAAGCTTTATTCTATTCATTTAGTAAATTTGGGTTTTACTCAAATAATCAATCAGTGATTCATGCAGCGGTGCAAGGTCTGATAATTGTCCCTGTGTGTGTGTATTTGTGTCAAGTGTTGGACAGAGAAGCAGTAGGTGTGGATCAAGCCCAGGAGGGCATAGGGCTGCCATGGAGAGAGCGCAGGCTTCTGTGGGATCAGGCTACAGTGTTCCTGCCCCCAGCAACCCCATCATCACTTCCAATTCCAGCAGCATCAACAACAGCCAAAGCATTACAAATGTCAGCTCCAGTGCTAGTGCCAGTGTCAGTGCCAGCAGCAGACAGCAGACTCTTCCACAGATATCAGTGTATGGGGGAATCCCTGACAGGCAGACAGTACAGGTACGGTGCAGTTCCCTACACTTATTCAGGTTTAAGCTAAACTCATGAGTAAAAGATTTCCCAATATTACAGGCAGTCACTTCATGGTAAAAACAATAGTTCTGAATTTTGGATTTGAGGTTTGTTCAAAATGGGAAGCTGAGTGCTTTCAGTTTAATTTCTGTGCTTCAAGTTCAGCTGTAAGCATCTTCCTCTTATTTCTTCATGCAGGTGGTGAAACTATGTTTTGTGTGTGTGTGTGTGTGTGTGTGTGTGTGTGTGTGTGTGTGTGTGTGTGTTTCCCCAACAGTAATCTTAAGATAACATAATGCAATTATGTCTGTTAAAAAGGTTTGCTTTTGGGAAAGGACTCTGTGAGGAACCAAGTTTGTGTCATGCTCTTTTTCTGCCCCCTGCAGGCAGACCATCAGTAGTACTTAAAATTTTCTGTCCTAGCAGGTGACACCAAGTTTTAACAGCATTTTATTATTTTATAATACGTCTATGTTAATATTGTAGCAATACATTTATTTATTTTGGTCTGTATTTATTATAAGTAGAAATATATTTATTAACAGTGTACAGAGTTCAGTATAAGACAACTCAAATAATAGGCAAATAACAGTCAAATATTTATATATCAAATAATAGTCAAATAATTTACTATGTCAAGTAATGATTGAAGACAGCACAGCGGCGTAGTGGTTAGCACGTGTGCCTCACAGCAAGAAGGTCCTTGGTTTGATTCTCGGGCTCTGGGAGTCTCTCGGTGGAGTTTGCATGTTCTCGTAACCGGTGCTTATTGTCCTGTTTCCTCCCACAGTCCAAAGACATGCACATTGGGCTAACTGGCTGTTCCAAATTGCCTCTAGGTGAGAGTGTGTGTATGTTGGCCCTGCGATGGTCTGGCAAGCTGTTCAGGGTGTCCCCTGCCTTCTCCCAGTGTTGGCTGAGATAGGCTCCGGCCTTTCCGTGAGCATAATAGTAGGATTAAGAGCTTCAGCAAATGAGTGAGAGTGAGACGTAATGATTGAATAACAACAGAAGTGAAGTAGTAAAATAGTAAAATACACTGCTCTTTAAAAAATTACTCACCACCTGGATTTAAATGAGCAAATAGGCAAGAACGCTTGATTGGATGATTACTGCAAGGGATAAATATGTTTTAACTGGTAACATGTTTGAATTCGTTGGTAGAACTATGTTCACAGCTATGTGTAAAGTGACAACAAGAACTCACAGGATTGTACACCCCTTTACAAGACCTTCTAGCCTTGTCTATACTTGAGCATTACTAACTTATAAAACAGTAAGACTTTCTTTAAAATTCATAGCTGTGATATAATTATTAATAAGTTAATAGAGACTCCTAATAAAGTATTTTATAATTGTTAGTTAGTTGAAGTTCTAATACTGTGCTATAAATAATTCATTGATAACATGTTGCAATGTAAGTATCACTATTTATTTTAATGCCATGCCATTGCATTGCACTTTATAACTGATAAGGACCTCTAAATAATTAATCAGCAACTGTAATATTTACCAACAATTAGAAAACATTATGAACATTTAAAAAGAAAACACTAAATACTTCAAGTACCACAAACATGCTAATCCCTCACTCACTCATTTGCCAAACCGCTTAATCCTATTAGGATCATGGGGATGCTGGGGCCTATCTCAGCCAACACTGGGCAAAGACGAGGCACACCCTAAATAGCTTATCAAAACCATTGTACGGCCAACACCCATACACAACCTTTCACACCGACATCCCCACCTAGGGGCAATTTGGAACAGCCACTTGCTGTGAGGCAGATGTGCTAACCACTACGCTACCGTGCCGCCCACAAACATGCTAATGCACTGTAGAATTTATTTTTGTAACGGCATATTACAAAAGACACCAACAAGGTCACACATGTGTCCTAGTGTCCTAGTGTGTCCTAGTTAACCTTGGAGGGACAGGAAGTTACAGCCACACTGTATGTTTAGCCTTGTTATTTTTGGATGCACTTGAATAACACCCTAAATAGTTGTCTTTTTTATGTTCTTTTTTATAATTGTTAATTAATATTAAAAAAAATGAAAGTATATATAATTATTCACATGATATTTGTAGCTATACACTGTGCAGTACACCAGGGGGCATTACATGAATATCTAATATACAGTCAGATGTGTTACAACATTATATACATTATCAGCAGGTAAAGCACATTACTGGAGTCCCTGAAGGTATTATCAAAGTTTATAAAATTGTGGCCTTGATTTCTTCTTATGTGTGTGTGTGTGTGTGTGTGTGTGTGTGTGTGTGTGTGTGTGTGTCAGGTTATTCAGCAGGCTCTACACAGGCAGCCTAGTACGGCAGCTCAGTACTTGCAACAAATGTATGCAGCACAGCAGCAGCACCTCATGCTGCAGACTGCCGCTCTCCAACAACAACACCTGAGTTTAGCTGCAGTGCAACAGGTCTCTCTCTCTCTCTCTCTCTCTCTCTCTCTCTCTCTCTCTCTCTCTCTCTCTCTCGATCACTCC
>JAQMYF010000003.1:23175433-23187661 GCA_030014195.1 Neosilurus mollespiculum | reverse complement strand
CCCCCAAACAATCAAGATTAATCCGAGACCTGACTAGACGCCTTTTAATCCTTTTTTTGTTTTTTTTCAGCTCCCGTGCCTTCATCGTGGAGCCGCTCAATTATTTCAACCAATCAGAGACACGCTCGCTCGTAAATACACTCTCCTATTGGCTGAGATTCCAAGTGCGCGACCCCGTTCTCGGCCACGCGCGGTTCCTTTTTACTTCCCCCATATACAAAGAGGATTAGAGCGCGCACGCTTGTTCGCTCGCGCACGCACGCTGAGTTGTTTCAACCAAAAAAAAAAAGTTTGAGCCGAATCACTCCGAGAGTCCCACCGCGGTTTACGGAGGGGTGTACACCTGTGTGGAATATCTGGAAGTTTTCGTGGATGTTTTGGGCTCCCTGTGTGTTTGTTTTTGGCGAGCTGCTGTGAGGAAGAGGAGAAGGGGTGTAATCCGGAGTCTCCGAGCGGAACAAAGGCGGGTGGATTCTGGACGCTGGTCCCTATTGTCAGGAGACCCTAAATGTGAGCTCTTGGCTCCAACTCATGCTTGTATGACGGGAAAAAAAATGGCCGAAGTTTATTTTTTTGTTGTTTACACGCTAGCTAACGGTGCTGTCGACGTGTTTGGCATTGTTTACAATCAAGCCGCGCGCGCTCTTCTAGTAAACGCACGAGCCCAGGAGGAAACGTGGTGACAAACACAAACACGCGCAAGTCATACAGGCAGCTATGAACGCCTCTTTCTCTTATTATTTCTTACCAATTAATCCTGTATGAAGTCGATCACATCTGTGAAATGTCGCAAAAGTACACAGACGTGTTTTGCATGTGATAAAACTAATGAACCAGGCGAGAATAATCTTTTAACACCCTGCTTTACTCTCATTTCCCTGCATTCGGGTGTTATATACAAGCTGCAGAGGGAAAAAAAAGGATCAAAATATTCCTAGTCAGAGCTACAAGCCTCCTGATATGATTCCAGTCCTTCTGAATGGTGCTCCAGTGTTTGTATTTGGTTTCTCCTTCATAAACATTAAACTGCATTGTGGGTATTCTGTCTAACGTGCGCCTCTGAACTCAGGAATGTTTATATACAAAACAAAATTAACAAGCCATCTCATCATTATTGATCATTAATAAGGAAACACCTTTTTAAATCATTGCTCAAGAGGTTTTCTATTCTCTCTATTATGGAACTGTAGTGGTGCCCAGTCTCCTTGTCTGAGGTCATGAGTGCACCAGATATACTGCACACTTTGTTTATAGTTCTGTGCAAAAGATGTCCATTCAGAACAAAAATATATTAGATCTGTCAACATTAGTTTTTTCCAACGCGTCATTAAATGTTACAGAAGAAAAAAAAAAATGTTTGTGTGATTGTAAAGAAAGCAGCAGGTCACATGACAGATCACTTTTCAGCCAAAAAAGAACAAAAACATAAAGCTGCTGGGGTTTGCATGCAAAATTAAGACGCAAGAAGAACTGTGGCTGGTTCTGCAAGATGCTCAGTGTAAAAAAGAAAAGAAAAGAAAATACCAGCTGGTTATCATACGAAGCTAAAACAAATTGTACCTGAGGCTACTATTATTTTAAGGAAATGATCATCACTCAAAACATTGATTTGGTTCATTTGTCACTATTTTATCACAGTATTTAAAAAAAAAAAGTAGAATCCTTTAATTTCATTAAAACAGCCGTAGTCAGAGGTACGCTAAGCAGTTGCAGTGCATCAGATATAATCTCCAGAAATACAGTTTCATAGCTTTCAAGTTTCTACATAATCTGCCTGTCAGTCATTCATCTTTTAAAAACTGTTGCTATGCGAGTAATGACGAAAGTAAAAAAAAAAAAAACTGTCAGTTTGATTGAGTAATGTACGCTGTCACTCTGCAGACTCAGACATCGCTGTTCCTGTGGCTGCTCTGGTGTGTGTGAATGGTAACCCAGCCATGACGTCGGGCAGCGGGAACAACGCGCCCACCGTGACTGGTAGCACCCCTCACAACGGTCACAGCAAAACCCCACAAGCCATCGTCAAGCCCCAGATCCTCACGCATGTAATCGAGGGCTTTGTTATCCAGGAGGGAGCGGAGCCATTTCCCGTGAGTGCCTGACTTAGGGTCTTTCCTGCTACTCCAGTCGTTCACATCAGTTTAAATGCCTAATGAGGGCCAACACACACAAATACACACACACACACACACACACACGAGGCGTTAATCCTGTCTACCCGAAAGGATGTGAGTCAGGTGATTTTATTTTTGTCTGAAACCTAAATATCAATAGAGGCATACTTCCCTCTAGTGGACAACTATAGCTTAAGTGTTTACAGCTAAATGGGTAGAAGGTTAAAAGAGTGAGCATGGGCAGTGCCAACATATCTCCTGCAGCCAATTGGCAATACGGTGGAATACTGGTAAACATATATATAGTAATTACATTTACATATATTATGTAGTATATAATTTACATTTTCTGGTCATGCAGGAAAGTTAGGCTGAATCCTAGATACATTCCTATTGACTGTGTGTGTTTGCTCACTACACAATTTCTAAGACATTAATTAAAGGGGCTGATTAAGATTGTAGATTTTTAAATTTAACAGCAAACCAAAGACACCGCTCCAATCAGTGCTCCTTCAAAAGCACATCATAAAAAAAATATATATATATATATATATATATATATATATATGTGTGTGTGTGTGTGTGTGTGTGTATATATATATATATATATAAATAAAATAATGGGCATGAAATGCCAAGATAACAATGCTAACGGCGACATACCCCATATCCCTTCCAGGCAAATGGCACACACAGAACAGCCAGGAGTCAATGATGAGGCGGCGGTGGCTTAGTGGTTAAGGTGCTGGGTTACTGATCCAAAGGTCGGTGGTTCGATCACCACTGTTGGGCCCTTGAGCAAGGCCCTTAACCCTCAATTGCTCAGTTGTATAAAAATGATTATAAGTCGCTCTGGATAAGAGCGTCTGCCAAATGCTGTAAATGTAAATGATTGCACCTTTAATCTTTGTGCACTATATACCTGATTTGAGATCAGTGAAATAAATGATAGATCAGCGTCGGTGAGGTGCACATTGGAACATTGTGCAAATGAAAAATAAGTGCAGTGTAAAGTCTGTTGTGTACGTTTTTAATTCTTTGCATGTTATTTCCAGGTGGAGCGGCCATCGTTGCTACTTGAGAGCGTCAAGAAACACAAACAGGCTCACTCTGACATGGAGAAGAGGGTTCAAGACTCAGTAGACACAGAGATGGAGGATCTCTCACAGCAAGGTATGAGCAAGCATTAGAGATTCAAACGCCAATGATTGTGGCTACGCAACATGTTTGAATATTTAGTTTAAATGTGTAATTCCAAACAAAAACCTTTTGAGTGCTGTAGTATTATTTTTTTTTCCATACGTCCCTATTTTAGAGTTAAAGGAAAAGGAACCGACCCTATCCTGTGAACTCTGTGGGAAAGTCGACTTTGCATACAACTTCAAACGATCGAAGCGTTTCTGTTCTACAGTGTGTGCAAAAAGGTATGAAGAATAAACTCTGTAACCCTGATATCCAGAAGGTGTTTTTCAATAAATGTGCCCTTTTAAAAACTTATGTGCCTCTTCAAATTTGAAGATATAATGTCGGATGCACAAAACGAATGGGCCTCTTTCCAAGACGACCGACTCCAGAGAACCCCAAGAAGCAGAGAGCCTCCAGTAACCATCATCACAACTCTAGTTCAGAGGCCAAAAAACAAGTATTGTATAAAAACTAGCTTTTTTTTTTTTTGTTAATCTCCTTTTATCATCAGCATAAACTGATTTTCACTTTGTTTTTGTTCAGAATCCCAGTACTCAGATAGGGACGGTGGGCTCTGCGCCCTCCCCACGTTTGTCACAGCTCTGTCATGGAGAGTCTAGCCAGTGTTCGGACATGTCGAGTTATGAGGAACCTCCGTCTCCCATGTCCGTGGCCAGCTCTGCAGCTCGGAGGTTGCAAAACGAGGGAAATCATGGCGAGAACCACAGCAGGGAGCTGCCCCTCCTCACGCACGACTTCATGCCCAGTGACCCCGCTAAATGGAACGTCGAGGACGTTTATGAGTTCATCTGCTCATTACCAGGTAGGGTGTGGCATTCTCAAGAAGTAGACTGTTAGTTCAAGCATGCTCTTGAACGTTCTCTGAAGGTTATTTCACTTTGTGTGAAGTTAAACCAAAGCACAAAGCTTCCAAATTTCATTACTTTATCCAGAGGGGATAAATCAGTACCACCATCATCCGAGACCAGCAGTCTTAATGTCTGGGCTATTAGTTTTTATTGCGCTTGCAAAGCACTGTATTGTTATGCGTTGGCTAGTGTTTCTTCCTTCAGGATCAGTAACTCGAAAACTGCTTATCACAGAAACTTTGTTCAAACTTTTACTGCATAGGCCTTGTACCTGGCATGGAGACTGACTATTTAGTTTTGATATTCCACCCACGTCCCTCTTTTCACCCCTCTATCATCCGTATTTCTTTATAGACTTTAAGTGGGAAAATCTTTAATCCTCTTCCGTGTACACTGCCCGGCCAAAAAAGTCCTGCACTTGAATCTTTTGCTAGGCCGACTTTATCCCAGGAGTATAGCATGTTATCGCCGTGGCATTGGATCCATTTCCATCCACAGTTGGGTTCATCTTGAATTGATGGTGGGAAAATTGAACCACTCCATAAAGTCTCCAAAAAATCCTGAAAACTTTTAATAGGGTTAAGGTCAGGACTCTGGGGTGCTAATGTATATGTGAGAATGCTTCCTCCTGCTCCCTGAACCACTCGTTCACTATTTGAGTCCCCAATTTATATTCGTGCCATCAGGGGAGAAAAAGTGCATTGATGTGATAACCTACTCATTCAGAACATTCAGTTCATCAGCTGACTTCATCTTATTGGCACATTAATGTTGCTGAGCCTCGACCAGACCAACTGGAGCAACAATGCCATGAAGATTATGTCCTGTAATCAAGGCTTAAGGCGTGCCCACAAAATATTTGTGTGTGCAACTATTTTGGGTCAGGGGGTGTCTATATATCATGCCTTCTTTTTTTTTTTTTGCTTTTCCTCTTGTTAGCTTCAATTCACCTTTCGAGGCATGATTGCTCCTAGGGATTGAAAGCCAGAACCAACAACGTTGGTAAATTTCGATAGGATTTTGTACCTTACCCAAATATACCACAATTTTTCAATGGTCCTCTCCTTCCTTTTTTACACCCTCCATTACAAACAATTGATTTTACTACTGTTTATTAAACGGTTGGGCCCTAAAGCAAAGTCCTTAACCCTCTTTGCTCCAGGAGTTCCTTGTCATGACTTCTGCACTAGCTGGGTTATGCTGGGAAAATAATTTCACTGTGCTGTAATATTGCTCCATAGCAAGCCGCTGATTTTAAACTGTACAACTTATGTGGATTCAACTGCTTAAATAAAACACTCTCTCTCCATTTGTCTTTCCATCTCTTAAACGCTATAAAGTACATGCTTTCAGAAATGTAAATCTAGTTTTAATTTCTAATTGTCTGATCAAGAAAGAAAGTGTCCTGTACTTTTTTTTTCTCTTCAGAATCAAGAACACTGACAAAACATAACACAGCCAAAAGATGTTGTACAACTCAGCAAAGCTCATGGTCACGTCAGTTAAAAATAAGATAGACACGAAAGGTGTGCTCGCACGGTACAGAACATGATCCTAATTTGCACCGATCGTATTTCGATGTTACACCGGAGGAAATCCGAGGACATCGAATTACGTAAAGAACGTAGAATTCCAGGGAAAATTTTGGGGAAGAGTGAAATATTTTGGGAGTGTTGACAAATTTGGTGGTTCTTTTATATTCAGGGTACAAAGGGAAAAAATGGCCCCCAGAGGGAGCGAGACACTCTCGATAGATATACAGTGTTGCATTATTACCATACTGTTGTCCAGAAACCAGATCTTCATTGAAAATACATAAGTTTGGAGAACAACTGTGTTGACTTTCATTCAGATCTGAGCATGTTATTTTTCACAAACCCTGCGTGTCCATACTGCCCGCCCTACGGCCCGTACAGCGTGATGACACAATATGTCCCATTTTTCAAACAGGCATAAATCAGTGACTTCCAGATCATGATCGGTGTTGTGTCGGCACACCTTAACCAGTCTCGAATAATAATTTTTGCATGTGACATGACCAGAAAAATCCCAGCTTCTCACATTATGTTGTGTGAATACTGTATAAAGAAAGGATAAGATCTAGGGCTGTACCATTTACTCCCTCTGTGACAATATCTTTTAAATGGTTTCAATCTACTACTCTACATTATGCCCTTGACTCACTCACTATCTATTTATTACGTTATTTTTGCTCTCACTTTTAAGTCATCAGTTAGGTTTTTGTGCAACAAAATGTATGAAAACACCAGCACTTGTACTGGTCAGGTGGGCTGGCTAATAAATGCACATACAATGAATTCTTTGCTGATAATGTGCAGTTTGTGAAAAGTTTTTGCTAATCCAGATACGTTTTCATTCCCAGGCTGCCAGGAGATAGCCGAGGAGTTCCGTGCTCAGGAGATCGATGGCCAGGCCTTGCTGCTACTGAAAGAAGACCATCTCATGAGCACCATGAACATCAAACTGGGGCCTGCACTGAAAATCTTTGCCCACATCAGTATGCTCAAAGACTCATAGCCTCTCCTTTAGGACTGAATATACCCAAAACTCCTGCACTGATTTCTTTTCATATCCTATTATGGGTATGAATTCAGGGGACTTCTGCTGTCGCTCAGAGGCCCAAGAGTTTAAGGTCGGACTTTTCTTCAACACTTTCTAAGATGTGAGGAGGGAAGAAAGGATGATCATTCTGATTAGCCTAGTCATGGCCCCATAGGGGAACAATCAGCTTGAACTACAAGCACAAATGTATCTAGGCATTTGATTATAAATTATGTTCACAAGTGGCTGAGTCTGCACACCAGGAAACTCGAGTTAATAAAATGCGTAATTGCAACGGGTTTACATTTCCTGTCAAGAACTTGATTTTATTATTATTTTTTTTTACATTTTACACGCCAAGGACTCGTTCAGGTGCTCTAAGTTTAGTTTCTTTACAGATTTGCTTTAAATATGAAAATTAAACTTTGTGTGGTAGTGAACCTATTATTTGAATGAAAGACCAACATTTCCTCTGTTCACTGCTTATATTTATACTGTTGGTGCTGGGATTATGACTCGTGTGCTCAAGTACATGAGACTGTGTGTGTGTGTAGATAAAAATGAAGAAAAAAAAAATGTGTCTTCCATGTTCCTGTCTCGATTTTCAACCCTTTTGCATCAGCCATACACAATACTTGGATCATAAATATGGACACATCTACTGCTCACTGCTAGTGAGTAACAGCACAAGTCAGGACACCGGATCTAAATAAGATTTTGCTTGTTTTAAATGGCGCCAAATGAATTTCTTTGCAAAGCCGTTAATTTAATTGAAGTGTATGATACTCATGTATTTAGGAAGAATTAAACTTTCTCGGTATCATGCTGTTGTTCAGTCCCGGAGAGGGGAAGTTGATTAATGCTTTGTTTTCTGTTGGCCACTTAGACAAAGACAGACATCTTAAATTAGGTATAAGAACGAGTTTTGCTTTCCTTATTGCTGCTCACTGAAAGAAAAAAACAAAACAAAACAAAAGAATAGAGCACAGGGGTGAAGATACTCCCGGCTGAAAGGACCATTTCATAATCTGCCAGTATAGAACACAGCAAGTTTAAAAGCCCCAGCTTCAGCACGTGGCTAGTAAATGTCCAGAAACCTAATATACAGTTTTGCCACTGTACCCTTGAAAAGTTGAGTAACCTGGACTAACATAAACACATCCTAGCACTCATAGTGAACCAGCATACCAATCTTGAAAACCTCAGCTTGAGCACGCGGCAAATAAAAGTCCAGAAACGAAAGTGTGACAAACAGAACCCATTCCTATAGCTCCTGTAGAGGATCAGGAGCTAAAAAAAAACAACAACCTTAGATTTCAGACAAACTGATAGCCAAACATCGGCAACCCGGTCTACAGCCGCACACATATTGTAAAACCACTCAGAGACCACTGGATGGATGGTTGTATAGATAGATAGATAGATTTGCTTTTATGAATTTTTGTTTGTTTAATTTATTTACATTTTTTAAAATTTGCTCTATCAGTATTAAGAATTACAAGCACTTTAGGTTTAGCAACATCTCTTTAGTGTCTTTGTACAAATTTGCACATTTAATTCCATTCAAAGGTCTTGGTTTGATCGTAACTGCAGCAGTCTTCTGAATGCATAGTTCTGCTGGATTCATTGTTTCCATGTAGAACAAGCTAAAGCAGGAGGGGAAAAACTGGCAAGGTTATACATCAAGGATAACCTCAAAAAGCCGACGGACGGAACTCTACCCCAATCCTCTAGAACCCTGACTGGTATTTCCCTATTAAATGTTCTTTCCTTGACTGGAAATCTGAACATCAGGGAGCCTTTTAAACAATTAATTTTTTAATATTATTAACATTATTTATTTATTCATTTCTATATCCACCAATGCCTCATTTTGACCATCTGCAAAAATGTTAAATACAACTGTTTTCAGGTCTTTAAAATAGAAAAAAAAAGAAAGAAAAGGGGGGAAAAAAAATCATAAATTAGAGTCTGAACTGAATTTGTTTCATTATAGCACATAAATGTATTATTAAAGTCTTTTTTCCTTAAAAAGTAACAAAAGAGGAAATTAAAAATTTAAATGAAATATTACTATAAATAATACATGGATTTTTTTAGTGCTCCAGCAATTGTAAGTCATCACGTTGCTTTATGTCAGTGAACTGTACCATCTGCACTGGTGCGCTCCATTCTTCACGTTGATACATAAAGTTTGCTTGTATTTTGTTTTAGAAGATGCAGTTTTCTAATGTCTTTTTTCACACACGTTCAAACGTGTCCTTTTTTATTCCCCTTTCATCAATTGTCCTCTGACTCCTCCTCAGCCTCTCGGAGCCACGTGAAGAAGGCCGTCACGGATTTGAGCGCTACCCCTTTGCCCTGCTGTTCAGCTGGGTCTTTGCTGGCCTCCCACTTGTAGAACGCGTCCTCCGATATTACGTCCTCATCATACAAACAGTCAAAGAACATACGGAGCAGGTCTGAGGAAAGACGTAGAGGAAAACAAAGCACTTAACATTTACAGACTCATGAACAGTCCGGTCTACAATTGCGAAACATTTACTGTACTCGCACATGTAACTGACAAGTCATTGTGCCATCCAACATTTTATACATACTATTAGGTTCAAATAAGGATTGTTAATAAAGTACACTAGCTTTATACACAGACCACTACTGAGCATTAAAAGATAAAAGGGAACAAAATATTTCCCTCAACAGTAACTACCACTACAAGTGGAGAAGTGAGGGGTGGGGGTATGTGGGATCATATCATGTCTCATTTACAGTACCGTGCAAAAGCCTTGAACCACACTACATCTTTTAAATACAAAGTCTTTTAATGTTTATTTCACGACTTCTACTTTATCATGTCAGTACAAAATACATTTTAGATTTACAAATATATATATTCAGGCATGTAGCTCCTGATAGATGTTGCTGGATAAGTGTTTGAATCTGGGTTTGCTTTTTACTGTTTAATTAACGAATTTAATTATCCACTTAACAAGTTCATGTTCTGTCAAACTTCTGATTTTCACGTTTTGCTTCATTTACCTGCAAGTTTGTCTGCCTACCTGTGTGTGCTTTTTATACTGTGCAAGTCTGAGCAGTGGTGCATGAGCCTCATTTTTTGTATTTTTATATATAAATCACCATGTTTAAAGTCAGACGCATTTAATACCCCCCCCCCCCCCCCCACCTCCCAAAAACAAAAAAGAAAAAAGAATTGTTTTAGTCGTATCCAATTGCCACCCATCAAGTGTTCCTTACTATCACATACGACTACCACTAACCAGGGACATGCAATGCATCCACCCACCTCTTTTCGAACTGCTGCGCATGGACATGCGCATTTGGAGCTGGCCTGTTACACTCGGGAGGGAAAGCGATATCCGCCCCTTTTGTACGAATGAGCTCAAAGACGACCATTGATTGGCTGTTGATCGCTGTGAGTGACAGTATGCCAAACCCATGAGAGCTAGGCCAATTAGCTCCCATGGACTCTGGGATGGCTGTGGCATCAACCTGGATTCGAACTTGCACCTTGTCGAAGAGTAACTTGGGAGCCCAAATTTCATTACTTTAAAAGCATCTATGCTCTACAGAATTTCCTGCAAGACGTGCACAGTACTGTACATAAATTCAAGTGTTTGCCACTGAAATTGTGGCCCTGTGTATTGAATGTACATAGAAAATGAATGATCGCCTCTTGCCTGATAGTGTGAATACAGACTAAGCATGTTACAAAGAAAAAACAAACAAACAAAAAAAAACCAGCAGCAGCTTATACTCACTCGGAGGCTGGTCCAGTTTCACTATCAAAGCTTGAAGTGCATAAAGTGCTTGCAACTGTCTCTCCGTGTCGGAGTTAAGGTACTTGTGTAATACAGGCAAACGCTTTTGGATAATGGCCGTGTCCACTCTACAGGAGGAGTTCTCCCCTGTGTACACACACACCACATTTAGACTGGTGACATCAAAGTTGAAATGAGAAAGTACATATGGACTCAGTAGATTCAGACATTTACATTTGATGGCTGCTTTACACACAGCAGTCATCAGAGCTCTGAGGAAGGGCGCGGAACTCATTTCCGATTCATCTAGGTTTGCCTGATGCGAAGAATCACACACATTCATCAAAACACAGCATAACAAAACCGTAGTATTTTTATAACACACTAGAATTTATCACCACAACCCTCAATGAAATTACTTCAACAGCCTTGTACCTCTACCCAGTCGAAGATTTGTTCATCACTGGCCACATCTTCCATGAGTTTTTCAAGTTGTTTGTTCAGCTCTTCGGGTGAGAGTGTTCTCATAAAGGCCTTGCTGGGTGGACTTGAGCAATCAGAGAGAGTGAAGTCTAGTTTCTGGGAAAGGAGGGGGGGGGGGGGGTAATGTTCTTAAAAGGCAACATCTGGACTGGTTTCGAAATGTAAGAGTATCAAGCATCGAACTGTCCAGCAAAATGATTTCAGATCAGACAGATATTATGTCCTCATATTACAGTCAGTCAAAAAAAAAGTCTGGTTAACCAAACGCTCTGATGATACAGAAGAGTAACCAAAGTATTAATTTTAAATCTTTCAGTAAACAACATCTCTAATCATCTCTACTATTAGAACTAAAAATCAACTTCAGTCCAAAGTTCCACTGGATCCTGTTTTGCCCAGATATCTCAGTGGTGTACGACTCTACACCAGCTCACCCGCTCAGTAATGAAGCTGTGGACATCCTCCGTTTCAGGGATGAAATCAGCCCAGCTCAGCCCAGCGTCCCTCCATAAGGCCCCCACTTTCCTATGGCTCTGAAGCACAGAAGAACACCACTACCACATTCAACAACAAGTAATGTATAATGCTCCATGGGTGTAGGAACACACACACACACACACACAAAAAACACCAGATGAAGTCACAGAGGGTGTAGGTCATGTGACACAGCGGCAGGATATTGTAATGAAAATACAAAGACAGTCAGATAGAGGGATATGGAGTCTGGCCCACGAATGGCGCTCCGTTAAGTGGTGACATTGGACATCCCATAATTAGTGACCACATGTTTAAGAAAAATAACCATTTTAACAATTTACAACAATATTAGTTTACTGTATTCCAAAATCATGAATATATGTAAGCTTACCATTTGTTTGCATAGAAGGTGCAATATTTCAGAAAATAATATGCCAGCTCTTCCCACAGGGAGTAATGGTTTACTAAATTCACTGCAAACAAAACAATAAAACCCTTTTAATCATCCTAACAGCAAATATGTATATAGATTAATAGAACCAGGCACCACTATGTTTACTGAGATCCAAAAAACAAACAAACTAAATAAATAAATAAAACCATACCTAAATAATTCTCTCATAGAGATTCCTCCTTCCCGAAGCACAGGATTAACTAGCTCCGCTAAGTACAGCCATATATGAGGAATGTCAATGGCCATATCCTCTGCTATTTCAAGGGTTTCCGAAAACCTGGGGAAACAAGGAAAGTCAAGATAAG
>JAQMYF010000003.1:23113678-23175333 GCA_030014195.1 Neosilurus mollespiculum | reverse complement strand
TACTGTTATTTTTTCCCCACATACAATATATTTAGCTCTACTTCGACGTATCGAGCACTGTTCCACGGAAAATCGACGGAAGATCTTATATATATATATATTCATTCTGATGAAGAATATAATAATCTGTTTCAGTAAAAAAAAAAAACCACTTTAATAGTCAGCAGTTAAGATGTTACTGATGTACAATTACCTTTTGTTACATTAATAATATAGATGGTGGACGGCATGGTGGCATAGTGGTTAGCCTGTTCGCCTTATAGCAAGAAGGTCCTGGGTTCGAGTCCCATGTGTTTCTGTGTGGAGTTTGCATGTTCTCCCTGTGCTTGCGTGGGTTTCCTCTAGGTACTCCGGTTTCCTCCCACAGTCCAAAAACATGTACATTAGGCTAACTGGCTGATCCATAATGCCCCTAGGTGTGAGTGTGTGTTGGCATGTTGGCCTTGCAATGGTCTGGTGAGCTGTTCAGGGAGCACCCCTCCTTCGCCTAGTATTGGCTGAAACGTTCTAAGCCTCGCAGGGACCCTAGTAGGATTAAGTGGTTTGGCAAATGATGATGAAGGTTTGACAGATTATTGCTTGACTCTTTGTTTTTACAGATAAAGCAAAACAAGTTGTCCCAACAGCCGGGGTTCATTGCCAGAGGTCCAGATTTCTCCAGGTACTCCGGTTTCCTCCCACAGTCCAAAGACATGCATATTAGGTTAACTGGCTGATTCAAATTGCCCCCAGGTGTGAGTGTAAGTTTGAAGGCTGCATGTATGTTGCCCTGCAATGGTTTGGCAAACTATTCAGGGTGTACCCAGTCTTCACCCAGTGTTGGCTGAAATAGGCACCAGCCTCCCCCACGACCCTGGTAGCAGGATTAAGCGATTTAGTAAATGAATGAGTGAGACAGACAACTATAAAAACATCCCCATTAATAAGAACACTATCAAAAAGCCCTTAGCCATGAATATGCTGTGAACATCTTATGAATAGGACAGCTGTGCCTCTAGTGCCAGTGGGAGGCAAAGTAAGTCAGAACTGTATTAAGTAATACCACTCACCCTTTAAAAAACTGAGATTTTGAGAGGCTCCCAGCCTGCAGCAGCTGATGGAACAGCTGGCCCATATGCTCACGCGTGATCTGGCTCCTCTCCAGTGTGGACTCCACACCCACCCGCACAAAAACATACAGCATCGCAGCCTGTTCCAGTTCCTCCACGCACTGCCTGGCCTCCTACACATGGACATGCCCGATGACGTAGTTAGCAGTGGAATAACGATGTGTAATAAAACCTATATGATGCACATTATAAGACACTGTAAGTAATGACCTTGTAATCATTTATGTGCAAAAACTCGTCGATAATGGACTTGGACCGTTTCTCCATCTCCTCCTCTGATAACGCAGGCTTGTCTGTAGTTGGGCTTGGCACTGCTTCAAGTTTTACTGCCACACAGAGGACATGATGCATCATCATAAACAGTGGACATGCATTACATTTACAGCAGTTAGCAGTGAATTACTTAATTTATTCTGAATGAATAAGCAAGCAGGTGCTTCGGTTGGTTTTGTGAGGAAATAGTTTTCTATGAGTATTAAACTGCAAAGTCAGAGGCTCACCAGATTCCCTGGATTGGCTGCGCTCCAGTTTGCTTCTGCTCACTGTACCGGTCTGCAGTTTGGGTGTGTCGGGGACATGCGCATCCTTGTGAACTTCTTCCTGCAGAGGGTCCTCAGCAGTCTCCTTCCCTGCTCCACCCACAGACGGCGGGCCAGACCTCGAAGGTCCCAAAATCAACGGTTTGTCATTGCGCTCCCGCCCTGAGGTTCCACGACTGTGACGCACACGATGAACACACATTTTAATCACCATTACATTATATACAGAGGTTTTAAAACCTTGAAGCCTTGCACAGTACCTGCTCAGGCTTCCTCTAGAGTCGAAGTCCGTGGAGGCAGATGGAGTGGAGGCTGGAACCGAGGGCTGAAGTGGTGAGTAACGGTTCAGGCTGCTGGGGCGCAAAGTATCTGCAAGAAGAACACCTACAATCATAACTTGCTATTTATTTTTTTTCAAAAAGAACAAGCGCATGACAGCGCGAGGAAAGGATACTGACTACTGTACAATGCATTTAGTTCTCACCTGATTCACTAGCCTTGGCTCCAGCACCACCACTGCTGCCCTTCATCCAGTTGAGCTGTGATCGTCCCACCGGTCCCAGCTGAATCTTATCATCTATCGTTGACTGCACACACAAATCCAGTACAAGTTTACTAGATATTCAAGGTGTGTAATTTATGCACCCTTCTGAGATTCTGCATTTCAATCCTACACCGTGCCCCTTTTGAAACTGGCCTCCCACCTCACTTGAACAAGGAACGCTTGCACTCTGCATGTCAGAGAGTTAAATTCTGTCTTTTTTATGTCAAGTTTAATCAGAACATGCTTTAACATAAATGTTTCCCATTACATTGATGTGACTGTCATCACTTGTTTACATTTCCTGCTTTTTCTTTTGTGACAGACAGATGAAGTCCTCTGTTGACTCAGAGATCCCATAAATATTCAGGGCTTTCTGAAGTTCGGACAACTTTTAAAAGGTACATACACTATATGGGCAAAAGTTTATGGACACTTGACCATGACACTCATGTGTTCTTTGATCTTCAGACTCCAGGTTTCATTCCTCCTTGCCGTTATAATAAATTTCTCTCCTTCTTTTGGAGTGAAGCTGTGGGGATTTGTTATCATTCATCCATGAGAGTATTATTAAAGTGTACTGGTATGGGTCATGCTTACAGCATAATTTGTGCATATGTAATACATTTAAGCGATACCGATACTTATTTTAACATAAATGACCATTAAAAGCACAACACTGGGTAATTTTATCCCTTGAATTACTAGCGGTGTAATGAACGACGAGGGTCAGCAGTTTTTCCACGTAAGTGACGTCAACACGTTGGGCTAGAGAGATAAAATATACATTTATTGACTCTGAGGATGAGAATGCTGCCAAAGATGTGCGTGACGGTAAATCCAAAGTGGGTTATGCAGCTAACGCTTTACCAACTTGGCTTTCCTGTCATCAGCTGGTTTAGGAAAAAAAAAAGAAATGTTTTCCGTGATTTCTGCGCTGCTTGCTTGTGCAGCTCAGCACTGGCTGATAATGTGTTATGCTACACAGGTCAGCCAATCCAATGAATGTGTGTCACTACCAGGCTGGAACAGCCAATAAGGAAGTCAGCATGTCTTTGAGCATGCCTAGAGTCATAAGACTTGCACGCACATTAAAATCAGGCATGGACTGATGTTGCCAGCAGAAACCGCTGATGTTATGCATGGTTGTTTTAAATAGTTAGTACCACTATTTCACCACAGGTACCCTTTAAGGTCAGGCACTGATGTCAGATGGGTGGGGGGCAGTCATGCTAAAACAGGCTTGAGCTTCTTAGTTATAGTCTAACCCAAAAGCCCAAGACTTTCTGCACAAGTTTGTACTTTCAACTTTGTAGCACCGACTTTGGAAAAAAGCTACATATGGGTCTGATGTTCAAGTATCCACAAACTTTTGTCCATAAAGTGCATTTGACAATGAAGTGAAAAGCCTTCACCAGCAGGTGGAGCTCTGGAGCCCGTTTGATAAAATAAATGTTGAGTAAAACACGCTTACTCAATGTAATGTTTTAGCTCATCTGCATCTAGAGCTTCAAATATTGAGGAAATATATGTTCAAGCATAGTTTCATTATTTAAAAAAGCAGCCATAAACCATGCTCCTCCACAGGGAGTCACTACCTTGGTGATTTTGGGGATCTTGTTAGGGTCTATTGTTCTACTGTTTTTAGGCATAGGCACAGTGTTCCAGGTCTCATCTCTTGGAATTACTGCAGAATAAGCAGGAAAAAAAGAACAATAGACAGTGCATTGGTTAAGGGCTTAAACACACATCTCACTGAGAAAGGGGACTAAGCTGTAAAGAGGATTAGCCTATAGCAGATATACTCTCTCTGACCTGGTCTCCTCTTATCCTTGGATAGCAGCTGTTGGTGAACCTTCCGTTGCTCTTCCTGCTCCTCGATTTTGGCCTCCTTGTGGATCTGTTCGATGGTCTTGGGCCCCAGATCAGCTCTCCGCGATACCCAGTTGTGCTGAAACAATAAATCGCAAGCATCATCTTGCTGTTTCTAATAACTTTCATATACACTGCTGTTAAACACACACACAAGTTCACTAACCAGGCGCAGGTCTATCACATCCTGGAGCATGAAGCGAATGCGCGATGAAGTTTTCCTCTCCTTCACTATTTTTTCCATCTGGTTAAAGTACTGATCCATTCGTGGCTAATGGGAAGAGAAGTACGTCAGAGACACCAGTAGTAACTCTAACACCTTTCCAGCAGACAGTGTTTACATATTTTCGTTTGGCATTTTCTCGCTTCCAGTAAGGTCCTCAGTTAAACCTTGTGGAACTGATGGTCAGTATAAAACTTTTACTGGATTTATGAGAACACAGGTGTCCGACACAAGCAAGTTTGAAAAAGCTCTTTGCTCAATGCAGTCATGTAATTATAAACATTATCATCACTGTCACTTGTCAAAGCAAGTGTCGACTAACACAGCTATCGCGTTTCTATACATTTCCCCAACCCTTTTAAAAATATTCATTAACACATTATTCACGTGCTCTCTTAACACATGGTCAGGTATGGATTAAGGGCTTTTACCTAACACAACATGAAACTTCACAAAAGAGTGTACTACACAAGTTCTGATGTTACAGATATTACTCACTCGCTAAACCGCTTAATCCTACCAGGGTCGCGGTGCCACTGGTAGCTCAGCTGACATTGGGCGAAGGCAGGGTACACCCTGAACAGCTTGCTAGACCATTGCAGGACCAACACACACACACAAACACACTCACACCTATTACTGCTTCCTATGAGTACCTATTACTCATTTAAACTGCAGTGTGTTTAAAAGACATCAATAATTTGTCCATGATACTAGAAATGCTACACTGTGGAAAAACCATGTATAAACTCATCTATTTAAAAATCAGGTAAAATAGTGTCCTAAAGTGTGATGTCACACTGTCATGACAGCAAAATTCTCAGTTCTAAACAAACCATATGTCATTGGTTTCAATCTCTTCTTTTGCGTCTTTTCAACCGAAGAGCAAAAATCTATCAATCACAGCCACTTCAACTCAAATGATATACAAAATGGTATCTATTCTTCAAAAGTTGGTGTACTTGGTGAGGTTCGGGCCACTACGAACTAGAACTGCGAGTAAACTCAATACAGAACCCCCCCCCAACACACACACACTGACAAAACATGATCTAACTGTTGAATTATCTCCCTTTTAAAACATCACACCAGGATTATGCAGTTCATGCACCTCACTACATCTGTGTAAAGTTTCATCAGAATCCATCAAGCGGTTTAGGAGGAGTTGCGCTTATAATCTTCCATGGACAGGGTGATTCCTATGATTCCTATGATCCCCCCCCCCCCAAAAAAAGCTGTGCTTGCAGTGGGTATAAAATAAGACCTACAAAGTCATAGTGGGTCACTAATCTTTAATCTAAAACATAACTTTGCATGTTTTCCTTGCTGATAAATATTCTGCTGTCTAGTGATTATACATGCATAAACAACTTTGAAATGAAATACGTTTTGTCACTGCAGGTTTTCGTATAAAATAACTTGGAGATAAAGAACAGAACGCAAACCTCTGCATGAAAACGTCAAGCGCAGCCATTTCTACAGGTGATTTGGTTTAAGAGTGTTCTTAAAAAATCCAATATGGTTTAAAACTTATAAAATGTTAGGGAACGACAACAATACACCACTGACATCTTTGTTTAGCATTAGGACACAAACACGTTCCAAAAATATGAGAATGCCAGACCTAAACCAAAAAGCGGAGTTTTAATCATATATAATGCCTGAGTCTTGCAGGAAGGTAATTATAACAACTCCAGACAATAACAATCTTTTGAAATAAAGTTGTGCATTTACTTTGGCCTTCTCGAAGTCCAGATCTTTGCCGATGGTTGTAAGGAGCCTACAGAGGCACTCGAGACTTTCCTCGTCGTGGTTCTTCAGCAGTTTCACCACGCAGTCATGCATGATGGCCTCGGTCAACATGCGCAGCTTAAACAGCTCCCCGATGAACTTGATGTTACCAATAGATCTTCTGCGAGCTTTGTCCTTAGCCTCCTCCAGTTCCTCCTGTAACCTCTCACGCTCAGTGGTCTAAAAAAATAAATAAATAAATAAATAAAAGAAGAGGAAGAGGAAATTAAGCCACTTCATTAAAACCAATCCATGAGCTGGAGGAATAAAAATATTCCACATAAACACGAGAGAAATTCTGCAGAGGGACTGGTTTGAGCCTGATAACAGATTATCTACTTGAGGCATCATCTGCAATTTCAGCAAGTTTTTTTTAATCTGCGAGATACGTAAATTGAAAAATGAAGAGAAAGCCTCTTGAAAGGAACGGTGCTTACTGAGGCAGCTGCTTCCAGTTCTCGCTGCTTCTTTTCAAAGACATCGTCGTTCACTTTGTCCTTCTCAAACTCTTTCTGACAGCGGTTTAGCAGCAGCTTGCGGAAATTCACAGTGCTAGTGGGCTTGTCTGCCATGGGTACTTTTAACTTAAAAATTAATAAAAATAAATAAACAGGTTTATAAATCACAACCAAGAAAGAATGCTCAACAAACCAGACAAATTATCATTATTAAAGTACTGATGGTTTGGTATTAATATACAGTAAAATAGCAAGAATAAGGTGGTGTAGTGTGTTACTTACCGTAGCTAGACAGCTACACATATTGCCATACGCCACAGAGAAGCTGGGCTCATCAATGGCTTTCTCAAAAACCAGGTCGATGATACCTTTAAGGCGCTCCTCAGTGTCAATGGTGAGGTCTGTCACCTGCTTTATCAGCTGACTAAACATCTGTGGGGTCAGTTTATTAAGGATACTGCGCACCCTCCGGAAAAGCTCCTGAAGAACACGTGTAAAAGTCAACACGACTGTTTCCAAGGCAATATCAGAATCCCGTAGATCAATTTATTTAACACGTAGTGAGTGTAAAATAGGTTTCTGTTACATACAGCATGCACCTGCAGGGTAAAGACTGACTATATGCTGCCAAATATATACTGTAAGAACAGGGTCTGTGCTCCCGAGTACGTGACTATCAACCTAAAGATTGCAAGTTCGACTCCAGGTTGATGCCGCAGCTATCCACGGCCGGGAGTCCATGGTAAGTGATCGAGCTCTCATTGGAGGGGGAATGGCATACACTCCCCTGTCACTCACAGCGATCACCAGCCAGTCCATGGGTGTCTGTGAACTCATTCATACAAAAAGGGACGGACATCGCTTTCCCTCTGAGGAACGTCACAGGGGGGCATACTTGCGCCCCTCCCTGGTTGCTGGTGACCGTATGTGATAAGGAACACTTGATGGGTGGGAATTGGATACAACTAAAATTAAGGGAGCAAAAAAAAATAAAATAACGGCATCGTGTCACACAATGAGAACCATTTATACATGCAATTGAGGTGCTTGTTTTTGACTCAGTTGCACTAAAAAAAGAAAATCCAGAATGCTGTGTTTTTATATGTAAAGCAAGGGCTACACAGGCTCTGCTTCACTTTCGGAATAATAAACAGAAGACGACACAGATAAAAAAAAACAAATTTACAGAGATTAATTAAAAACTGAGTGAATTCTCACTGAATGCATTTCTGAAATGTTTAAACTTGTATATGTTCAGCAGTATGAACGGCTCAAAGCACTTCAGTGTAACTAGTGTTTGCAGTATGAGACTGGCCATTATAATGCGCTTCACCACTGTACTGCTTCAGGCATAACGCACTGACATTAACACAATGTTGTGACACTAGGTTTCCGAGTAGGAGCAGAAAATTGCTGCGATGTGTAGTTACATTTTTGGAGAGGTGTACATTTGGCTATGTTGTATGGTCCATTTAGGGCAGGCAGCTATGCCGTACCCCATTGTGTGGATTTGATATAGAAAAATAAATTGATCTTAATGTGCGTACCTGAGTTTTCTGGGTCTCGGGGTCATCTGCTGGGTTTTCTCTTTTCATACCAGGTTTCCAGGCATTCTCAGCCTTCTTCAGCTGGACCTCATCATTTACAGACACATTCATGATGATCTTGCGGGGAGGTGGCCGTCTCAGACTTACATTCAGTAGCTAAAAAGAGCAAATATGACAATTATGGTGATGCTGCATTTTATTATGGTCTAATACTCCAAGAGACACGTACAAAATTTTTAACAATCGAACACTTACCTTAAAAGACACACGCATGACAGTATTCAATAATAGTAAGAAAAAAGGTCTGTTTTTAGAGAAAAAAGTTGTAATAAATGTACTATCGTAGTATCGGAAATACTGCAAGACTGCCTGTTGTCTCCATATTGTGCAAATTACAGACTCTACAAAACGATGAGCTTGAGAAATGTGCAGTGGGAATATCTTTTAAATTTTAACTTTTAAATTATCTTGCCAATGAGTAGAGTACGGTATGAGTATATAGAAACCACAACTTGAAATATGAATGGGGCTGTGAGTTGTGCTCATGATGGCTGCTCTCTTACACAAATTCCTGCCACATTCTTAACATCCATTTTAAGTCTGCGTTTGAAACAACGTTTAAATGCAACATTCAGGTAGACAGGAGTCATGTATCTGTATGACTGTAAATAACTGCCAGGGTGTGTTGCCAAGTTGGTCACAGACTGAACAAAATTTACTAGAAGGGCTCTGGTGACAGTTTGTCTATTAAACTTATACCCAATATACTACACACACCAAGATTAAACACTGGTACACAGGGTATTATTTGGGCTACTCACCACTATTATCCCACCAGCTTCTCTCATGGAACACAGTTTGCTCTCTCAGGTCATGGTGACCATGTTATGCTACAGGCCCACATTTTAACAGTATCAAACTATCTTGGCAGTCAGTTACTTTGTTATATAACAAGCTTGATTAGGTAAGATGCAGTCATCAACTAGAATTTATAATTGTTAAACTCAACATAATAGCACAGCACACTCACATATCAGTGTAAGAAAAAAAGGGTAGGGTTGAGGGAAAAAAAAAAAAAACCCAAATAAAAAGACAACTCACCGGTGCTCCTCTTCCTGCAGGAATCAACCTACTAAAGTCTGCGAAGGCTGGGGTGAAGTCTGGGCCTCTGGCAATGAGCCCCCGTGGGTCTGGCCGTAGGGGCAACTTGTTTTGGTTTATCTATAAAAGCAGACGGACAAGAAACAATCTGTCAAACCCTCATCATCATCTGCCGAACTGCTTAATCCTATTAAGAGTCGTTCAGTCGACACTGGGCGTAGGCAGGGCACACCCTTAACTGGTCACTACCATTGCAAGGCCAACACACACACACACGGGCAATTTGGAACAGCCAATTAGACTAATGTACATATTTTTAGAGAAAACCGGAGCACCCGGAAGAAACTCATGCAAGCACAAGGAGAACATGCAAACTCCACACAGAAAGACCTGAGCGCAGGACCTTCTTGCTGTGAGCTATGCCACCGTGCTGTCATGTCAAACCCAAATGTATTCATTATACAATTTTAAACTTTCGATACAGTTCAGGTCTTCTGGGGTTTACCTTGTCCAGTACCACATCAGATATGGGTGGAAGCCCCTCTGGCTTCTGCACACAGGCAGGCATGAACTGGAAGCCCAGTAGAAAGTCCCTATTGTATTGTCTCTTCCCATTCTTCAGCTCCGGCTCTGAGGGAGGAAGTGAGCAAAAGCAGAGGTTAAAAGTAGAGAAAAATATTTTTAAGTGCACTATTCAGAAGAAATGGTCCTCACTTTGAATTGTGTTGCTGCTGGGCTCTTCGAGTGCAGGTGTGAGGACTCCATCGCTGCTTTCAGCCTCAGAGCTGTGCTCAGGTCCGTTCTTCAGCGGCTCTGCTTCCTGTTCGCCGTTCTCTTCTACTGGTGTTTCCGCTGAAGCACGACGCTCTACAGTTACAGACGACAGGCTGGAATTCTCTACTGTAGCCTCTACAGCTGGCTCAGGCTTATTCTAAGAAACACACAAACACATACGCACACACTTCAGCATACACTATATGGACAAAAGTTTATGGACACTTGAACACAACACTCATGTTGTTGGACTCCAATTTTCATTCCTCTGCTCTTATAATTAATTTCTCTCTTCTGGGAAGGATGTCCACTAGATCTAGATTTTTGGCTGTGGGGATTTGTGATCATTCATCCACAAGAGCATTATTAATGCCAGGCACTGATGTTAGGTGGGGACACCCGGGGCAGTTGGCTTTCTAGTTTATCTCAAATGTGATCAGTGGGGTTGAGGTCAGTGCTCTGTGTTCTCCCACTCCAACCATGGCAAGGCATGCCTTCATGGAGCTCACTGTGTGCACAGAGGGACGGTCATGATAAAACAGGTTTGAGCCTCTTAGTTCTAGTGAAGGGAAATTGTAACCCAACAGCAGACGAAGATATTCTGCACAATTGTGTGCTTTCAACTTTGTGGCAAAAACTTTGGGAAGAATTTACATATGGGTCTGATGGTCAAGTGTACATAAACTTTTGTCCACAGAGAGTATATTAGAATGGAATAAATTTATCTGAGACAACTATAAAGTTCTATTCTAAAGCTAGCCTCCGTACCTTCACTGGAGCTCAGTGAAAGCATTTATCCAAATACACAGGTGACTCAAGAAGTACTCCAGTGCTTTCAACCCATTCTCTACCTACATCATCTGTAGCTTGCATGTAATTACTACAAACAAGAACTAACATGTTCCCCTGTTCTGAGAAGCAAGCAGAAAATTTGTTTATTACAAACTTTATTACAATGAAAGCCAAAGGGCTGCTATGGGGAAGTTAAACAATTACATGAAACAGATTTCTTGCATAGCATTTCCTTGACTTGTCAAAAGTTATTTGCAAATTCAAGTCTAAAGAGACAATTATTTACTATTAGTGAAGGACAGATTTGGGGTTTTGAGCTACAAAGTCAACATTGCTTAACATAAATACAAAAAAATACCTTTGTTTCTGGTCTTATGTAATAAATAATTTCACTTTAATGTTCCAAAGTTAAAAAATGTGACGATGGTGCAGATCACTATAGATAATTTTAGATATATAAAAAAGTTAATTTCTATAAATTACTATGGCTCTAAGAAAAGAGAGGACTGATTTTCCAAAAAAAAAAAAAAAAAAAAAAAAAAAAAAAAAAGTCTGACAACTCCATGATATGCAATAACTACAGATATCTCACTGAATCACTTGCCAAACTGATTACTCCTACTATTAGGGTCACGGGGAGGCTGGTGCCTATCGAACTCGCACTGAGCAAAGGCAGAGGACACCCAGAACAGCTCGCTAGACCATCAAAGGGCAACAGACACACACCTATTTAAACTCAGGGTCAATTTGGGACAGCCAGTTTGCCTAAGGTGCATGTCTTTGGACTGTACGAGGAAACTGAAGAAACCTGGAGAAAACCCAAGTAAGCATGGGGAGAACATGCAAACTCCACATAGAAACACCTGGGCCCAGGACTCAAACCCAGGTCCTTCTTGCTGTGAAACAGCTGTGCTAACCACTACACACCAAAAAAGATATCTAGCTGTTAAAATTATACAACATCGACATTCTTAATTAAAGCATGTCAGAAATTTCTGCAGCATTACTGTAATTTAGTCAATAAAATTCTACAAATCATATTGAAATGTCAACAATGAATCCAAAACTCACCTCTCTGTCAGGACACTGGGCCTGCACTACAGAAGCATCCTCTTTTGGCTTTTTCCAGGTCTTTGGTACACTAGGTGAAACTGCCGAAACAAAACAGATAAACACCCACTGTGTAAGCCTTCACACTTACACCCTATTACAATATCTCCTGAATTTGTTATGTACCTTGACTTGAACTTTGTCTAAGGTTGGATTGTACTGTAGGCTCCACTTTCTCTTCAGACGTGACCTCTGCCTCCTTTCCAGCATCCTTGAGCTCAGGCCCAGTTGAGGCTGTCTCGGGTGGACCTGCCTCTACAGGAGCCTGGCCTGGGTGAGTGAGACCTGGAGGAGGTGCAGAAACTGCGCTAACAGTGGCAACAGCAGCAGCAATGGTGGTGGGAAGGGAAGGGCTTATAGTGCCTGAAGAAATGACTTCGGGAGATGGAGGACTTGGAGCTTTCAGATCCAAACCATAAGTCTCCAGGATTGTAGTGGGCTGTGTGGATGATTGGGGCAGAGGCAGAAAATCGGAGTCGTCATGAGGAGGAGCAGTGTCTGTTTCAGCCAGACCATTGACAGCTTTTCCATCCTGTACTGCAGACGCTGGCACCTCAGGTGGCACTTGCTCAGGCTCTGGTTTGTCTGGCTCTGGAGTGACAGCTTGTGTAGGACTGGGTTCTGTAGGAGGTGTTGGCTTTTCTGCTGCATCCATCACCAAGACGGGCTGAGAAGGGCTGGGAGAGGGAACTGAGGCTGGAACTACACTAGGGGCCACTTCTGGGTCTGAGGGAGGAAGCTCTGATTTCTCTGGAGGATGTGGGTCAGGGGCAGGGCTGCTGGGCTCTCGTCTTTGTTCAGGAGGATCTACAGCACGCAGTCCTGGTGATGAAGATTTTAGTACAGCATTCTCAAGCTTTGGCTTGTCATCTGAGAGAGAGAGAGAGAGAGAGAGAGAGAGAGAGAGAGAGAGAGAGAGACATACAGACAGACAGAAAGAGAAAGAAAGAAAGACCCAGAAAGAGAGAGGGAGAGAGAAATAGTCGCAGAGAGAGAGAGAGAGAGAGAGAGAGAGAGAGAGAGAAAGAGAGAGACAGAGTGAGAGAGACAAAGAGACACAGAGAAAGAGACACACAGACAGAGAGAGAGAGAGACAGAGAGAAAAACACAGAGAGAGAGACACACAAACACGCAGAGAGAGAGAAAGACACACACACAGAGAAATAAATAACACAACATACAATGTTTATTAAAAAAAGTGTCAAGAAACAAAACTAGGTTTAAAAAGGTTAACTGTATTATTACTGATATTGTTGTTATGTAACAGCAGTATGTATGAATATATAATGGTGCTTGAAAGTTTGTGAATGCTTTAGAACTTTGTATTTTTTGCATAAATATAATAAATTTTATTCAAGGGAAACCCACCAGCATTCCAGAGTTGAAGCTGTTTTGTACAGAGGAATGAGCTAAATTTTCTCAAAGCTGATGTCAGGACTCAACACTACCCAAAAAAAGTTTAGTTGCAGTTATTGCAACACGAGGAGGTCAGACCAGATACTGAAAGCAAAGGTTCACATAGTTTTGCCACTCAAATATGTAACATTGGATCCTTTAGCTCAATAAATAAATGACAGAGAATAATATTTTTGTCTTATTTAACTTGGATCTCTTAGTCTCCGACGACATTTAAGGTCATATTTATGCAGAATGGGTTCACAAACATTCAAGCACCACCATATATATGTATGATGTATGAGATGTGTATGAGAATGAATATGGTGCAAGTGTGTATCAGGACAATCATTAGATCAGCAAAAAAAAGAAGAAGAAAAATAGGCAGGGAAGTGCAAGATGTCTCTTCATTTGCAAGATGAATGGTCATGCATGTGAGGGGTAAAAGGAACTGCAGGAAGGGACTGACCTGGTTTCAAGTCGACAGGAGCAGGGAGAACCTGGGCACTGTCCACATTATAGACGACATGCCCATGCTCCACTACCTGGTTCAGCTGCTGGGATTTGAGGTAGAAAATGTGAGGATAATGAGGGTGTGGACATAAAAACTAGCAAAAGAGAAATAGAAAGAAGGGAAACGAGATTGCACATACATGTGAAAGCCATAGCGAAAAAGGGGAAAATAGAAATATGGCCAAATAAGACAGTGGAGGGCAAAAGCAGCATAAATAGAGAAGTGAGTAGAAAAAGAGTTGCAGAGAAAGGGAAAAATAAAGGAACAAAGCCACAGGAAGGTAAAAGCAAGACGCAAGCACCAGGTATAAATTGGGAAAAGGTGGAGGTAGACGTGGGGGGTGACCAGACAAAGACACCACACTCAAACATGGGGAGGGTTGAGGGATTAGACAAACAGACAAGAAAAATGGGGAAAGAGAGGAGAGACGAACACTGTTAACATTTAGGGAGAGAAGACACAAAGTAAGAGTAACAACACAATCGTGAGTGTTCCCTTTACAGAGAGAGGCTTCCACCAAGTGGCGCTTATTCTAAGCTTGCGCTGCATCATTACTACACAGCACTTGCTTGAGCTATCTCTGTATAGAGAACAGCATGGGAAATCAGAATGAGACAAACAGCTGTGAGGCAGAGCTAAGATGAAGGCAGATGAAAGAACAGATAAGGCAAATCAAATGTCTAACAAATTTATAACCGTACTTAAGAGCATGGCCACATTTACTGGAAAATGAACAGAGCTGGTCACAGATAAAATGCACCGAAGCATTCGGTTTCACTATGTGTAGCTAAGTATCAGAAGTTATCAGCTACTATTTGGCTGGAGAGTAAATAAAGGACACCAAACAGCAAGTGTACTGGCCCTTAATATATGCAGTAATAAACCATTAGCGCTTTATAATAGTAATGACTATTATCAGGGCAAAAGAGCTAGGGCATTCATTCTTCATCTCCGCATGTGTGTGTGACGGGATATGTTTGTTACCTGTGGAGGAGTAGGGGTGGAGGAAGGCCGTCCCACTGGCGGAGTGGGGTTCCGACTCCCACCCACTCCTGACATGATCTCCTCTGTGATGTCCCTGCCGCCCTGATTAGGGTCTCGGATACGGATCTTAATTGTAAATAAATAGCATGGAGTCAAACAGGAACAAACTCATTACACAGTGAATGCATCAGTGCTGTAGTAATGAATAAGCACACACACCGTTTTCTTCTCCCTCTTGGCGGGTGGAGGTTGCTGCGGTGTAGGCACTATTATGGAAGGAGACGGAGTGAACATGGCCTGACTAGGATAGTAAGGATTCCCCGTAGCTAATAGTAATAAAAAACAGCATCCAATTGTGTTAGAGACAAACATGCTAACAGTTCAGGTTAACAGCCAAACAGAAGAACACAGGATGAAATTACCATATGCTTGAGGAAACTCCCCAGGTCCGGTGAAGAAGGTACTGGGTCCTGTAGGTTGGACCGAGTACTGCTGAGGAGGTCCCACATATGGAGGAGCACTATGGCGATACTGTAACGGATACAGCAAAGAGCACATATTAGCATGGAACAAGCATGCCTCCTATTGGGTTTTTAAAGGTTGATGTAAACAACGTTTGGTACGTATTGCAGTATTAATCTAAAAGGACACTGTCACTGATACACACCATCTTCATACGTGCATAACAACTAACCTTCCCCATCTTAATACCCACCCCATACCTCACACTCCAACACCATATCCACTCTATCCTTGCATGACCCACACATATCGGTACAGTAAGTCTCACCCTACAATTGACTTGCGCAATATCGCAAATGTATTTGAAGATATAAAGGTACATTTCAAATAAACGTTCAAGATTCTACATCACTGTATTTCGTCATTACTATAACACACTGCGTATTAAGGCACCTGTGCTAAATAATCTTTATTATTTTGTTCGGCCATAACACCATTGATAAAATATATTTTCTGTTTCCAACATAAACACAATATTGCCGCAATGTTGTGAGTTACAATGTCTTTACGTATGATTGGATATAATGCACACAACAGCATTTATAACCTGAGGTATTTATATACTTGAGGTAAATTAAGAAAAGTAAGCTTTGCTAAAAGGCCATATCGAGTAACATGGTGCCCCCTCTTTGAACCTGTTAATGCTCATATTTTACCCCCAACTGCAAAGTCATTTCTCTTTGTTGAACACGTCTGTGTGAGACCTGGGATATGTAGTATGGGCCAGCCTGGGGGGAAGGGAAGGGCATCGGCGTCATGGACATCATGATGGGCGGGCTGGGTGAATATACAGTGGCATTTGGGGCCTGAGAGGCCGGTCGAAGTGAGGGGCTGTTGCTTGGAATGGTGGGCCGTGAAGGCTGCATCTGAGTCCTCTGGAAAAACTGGGAGACATGAAAGCAAATGGAAGAGTCAGGTACATGTACATACACACACACACACCCATGAACAAAGCAAAAACTGAATTACAAGAATTTGTTGCACCGAATGATGGGTTCATTTACATGTTGTGGACAACAGGGAAAACGACCATCTGAAAATGTGCTGGGAGACAATTATCAGGTTATAACTTCTTCAGAAGGTGCTATTCAGAAAGACATGCAAGATACAAAATGGGTGGGGGAGAATCGGATATTCTAACTGTCATGCACTAAAACTTAGAGTGGCAATTAAACTAGCATGAGGTGAACAAAACCAAACTTGGATGTGTTTGCACAGACCCATGTTACAAACATGAGAGGTAAGAACCTTCACTTTAAATCTTCACCTTCACTGTACATCTTTTTTAGGTTCATTCTACTGATAAAACATGTACGGTCGTGAATGTCCCTTTAAACAGCAGAAAATGTGACTCTGGGTAAAAGGACCATTCCTATATTCTTGTTCTGAACGGTAGTGTTAATAGAGTTCCCTCTATTGCTGGGCTCTTTTTTTCAATGTCAGACTCACTCTTAGGTCAGAGGGAAAAATTAACAGTTGGTGAGTAAAGACTAGGATTGATTTTTTATTTTTTTTTAATTTATTTATTTGTTTGTTTGTTTGTTTGTTTGTTTGGAAAGTGTTCCAAGAACTGCAAGAACATACTGGTCTCACACTGCAATTGGCCCATTTCGGCAAATCAGATGTCTTTACATCCAATTACAAGAGTTAAGTGGAAACATTCAAGAAGAGCCTAATGTAATGCTTCCAACCAAGAAGATTAAACAGGCAATTATGCCATTTTAATGCTTTTTGAATGTAGACAGAAAGGGTTAATGGAAAAGCCATAACATGTCTAAAATGACTGTGAAGCACTGGAGACTAGAGGACAAAGAGAGAAGAAAAAAAAAAAAACAAACATAAAATGGTAGGGCTGCAACTGTTCATTTTGGTATTTAAATGTAATGCAGGATAGTGTTCATATTATTGTAAATATTTCTTACTATTATACTAATTATATAAAAATAAATAAAATCTATAAAAACTAATCACTTAATAGTAAAAATAATTATAATTATTTTTGTTTAAACAATACATTTCTTTACATTTCATATCAGAGCTGCTAACCAAAACTCACACTCCAGAAATTCTCTGCTGCGAGTTGTTAGTAAAAAAAACAACAACAAATAAATAATGAAAACATTATAATTATAACAATAATAATAAATAAAGACAACCTATTTTATATTACTATTATTAAGACATAAGTATGGATTATCATATTTCTTGATAATTGAAACTGAGTTTTTGATAGACTTTTTCAACACCCAGAATATCTGTTATTTACATGCTCAGGCACGGTAATGAACTTTTGTGGTAGAAATAAAAGCAAAAAAAAAAAAAAAAAGGGGGGGGGGGGATAAAAAAATAATAAGAGTTGTTGGGGTATTATTTGCCAAATTATCACACATTCTATTATGGATTATTTACTCTATTAACTTTTTTTAATTCCCAGCCTTCAATGTGGTGAACCTTAGTATCACATGTGCTAAAACAAAAACTGATTTTTCCCTTTTTTTCAAGTACAACAGGAAACTGTCTGTTATTTCATCTTTTTATAGCAGCAGCTATTTCCATTACATCAGAAATATTTCCTTTTCAGGTGCGTACTTAAGCAGGTTGGCTAGATTTGCCAGGCTATTTCACAGTTCCATAAAACAGTGATTCTCAAAGTAGGGTTGAACCTCCATAGTTAACCTCCACTGATCTGAGAAACATGTCATTATCATGTATTATATATATATATATATATATATATTTTTTTTTTTAATTTTTTTTTTTTTGCAGACTGATTTGGTTGATCTGATTTTTGCTTAAAAATATTAAGAACACAAATTAGTTTGCCCTTTTTACAGAAATTTAATGATCTCATCTCCTGGATATTTGTTGCAGCCCTATAAAACGGCTTCCTCTGGGGTAGGAAAAAGGGAAGAGCACGGTTGCAGTGCACAGAGAAGGAGAGAAGATAACTAAACTTCACTGAGGAATAAGGACTTCATGCCATGCATTTCTTTAAGACTGCAAATTTACCTGAATAGGTCTGAATCCTCCCTTGAACATTGAAGCAGGAAAAAGAGAGAGTCTAATGGGACTGTGCACTATTCAGTATGGAGGGACAGAGAGACTAGGACACTCACACACATACAAAAGAGCTATCAGTAGCATTAAGAGCATGCAAAGAGTCTGCAATCCGATCAGCTCTGCTTTCAGGAGAAAGGCTTCTTTTTTGTTCTGCGACCAGGCAGAGTGCTGTTAAGGAAGCGGTGCGTCATCATCCCCATAAGGCCTGAGCAAATGTGCTCCACTAACCCCCATTCAGAATAAACACTGTCATCTAAGCAAGCTACTTCCTGGTTGAAACTTCTCCAAATGAAGTGAGAAAGTGCAAAGTACAGACATGGACACTTTATTTCTGCAAGTGGGGCAAATACACTGAGGACATGTTTCCGTATCCAAAAAATCCCACCATAATTTGCTGAAACATCAACACAAAGAAAACAAACGTACTAAAACAGGAGCCAGCTATCATACAGAAATTATTATGTCAGTATTCTGCTTGACCAGTCTTCTTAACGAGTAACTGATTGAACTATGTTGCCCTTCTCAAAAAAAAAAAAAAAAAAAAAAAGGCAAAAAGTAACCGTCACTGCAGGAAAGAAAAACCCCTAAACCTACAGCATGTTGCTCTTGATCTCACAGTGCAGTCAGGCAGCCAACACACAAACCAAAACCTCCATCCTCAATACCACACGTTACAGCCCCAAGGGTGGGCAAATTCTCAATTCTTAAACCAACACAGAAGACAAACAGCAAGACCGATATGCTCCATGGTCCCCTGTCATGATTCCTAGGAATACAAATAATTACACTAAAAAGTGGCAGCTAACAAATAACTGCAAAATAGTTTAAATTAAACAGTACAAGGAGATGACTGTATGAACACAGATTACTCTGTTCTAACAAATTTTCACAATTCGTTGGCTAGCTTTTGCCTAGCGACATTAAAAATACCATGAAAACCAATTTATTAATTCCCCAGTTAAACCCACAAAATCTGTTTACCGAAGGCACCTAGGCCTCTGATTGATCTACCCCCGAGACCTTCTACTGAAAGCTGAACATTCATTGTACAGATCCTATGGGTGTCACAAGTAAAGATTAAATCTCTGTGATTGCCCCATCTCACACCTCTGCATTTAACCCATCCGTACATGCCAGTAGTGAACACACTACCCCTAAGCACAGGAGCAGTGGGATGCATTATACTGATCGGATGTTAAATCTACTGAGTCACATCTACTTCAACCAGGCATCACTTTCATACACACGTTTTTTTTTTTGTTTTGTTTTTTCATACCAGGCACCTCTAACAATGTCCAGTCATTTTACAAAAGATGCTGGTCTAAGTAGGTGAATGCAGTTCAGACAACAAGCCACGTGCATTTGTTCAGCTTTTAATCAATATAAAGTAATGGGAAGAGGGGCAGTGATTTAAGGCACAATGATTTAATGAGCCTCGGATATTACATAACATACATACATAACAGTCTGTAGAGTGAGATGATGCGCTTACAATGGGGTACGTTACCTGGTGGTGTGTAGGACGAGGCCCTGGGGCAAACTGAGCGGGGGTTGAGTTTGGCAGTGAGCAGAGGCAGGAAGAGAGAGAGAGAGAGAAAGAGAGAGAGAGAGAGAAAGATGAAAACATACTGACAAAATTTACAATCACAAGCTGTAAGAAGCAGGTAGTTCCTAATGGCCAAGCTGTCTGTGCTGAAGCCTAAAGCATAGCATCCTTTCACTCGCATCACAACACTGTGACTAACTGTGCTGTTAGCATTAGCAACAGGCTAAAGTAGTAAGAAAAGATCTTTGGTATTCAGACATGGTCAGGACTTTAAGAAATGTAACCGTTGCTGGAACGGATATACTCACCGGCCGGCTTTGAGGCGGGACGTTCATTGGTTGCGTCTGTGCTGAGAAGACCAGCGGGGCTGCACCAGCATTCTGACCCGCCGTGTATGGCGACTGCAGTTTCACAGGGTTCCAAGATGAAGGCCGCAGACGAGAAAAGAAGCACAGGACAGCAGAGTGGTTAGAAAACAGAGATAAACCAGTTTCTGTGAGAATTCAGACAGTAGAACACGTCTGCTCCGTTTTTGTGCAAGCGTCTGTGTGTACAGGTGACGGAGCAATAATGCCCACTCCCTGCATCTGAGTACACTGCGGTCTGCTGACACTGACAAATCTGCCATCTCCTCAGTACTGCCTTCAGGAGAGAGCGAGTGAGTGAGAGGCGCAGACAGTGGAGTCACAGGGCTCACAGATGGCAACGAGCAACAGAGGTAAGCTCTTCCTTCAGTCACTCCTCATCTCTCCATTCGGAGGTGTCTACACATGATCAGAGTTTAGCCTCTGAAGCACGTAAACAGGACTTACTATTAATAGCAGAGGTTGCGGGTAGAGCTGTGCAGGCGTAGAGTGGAAATCCGAGCGCTCGGCTCAGAAGAGGAACAAGCTGCAGAACAGCTGAGTCACCATGACTGAATTTCTATTTTAGAGACAATCAGCTGGAAGGACGGAGTATTTAGGCTTGAGTGTACGTGTACGAGAACGCAGTGTACATATAAACATCAGTAATAAGAATATGCAGCAGTAGTACATTGATCCAACATGATGCACAGCATGCACAGTTAAAAACACAGTGCAAACTTTTTTTTTTAAATGCACTGAATCTTTGAGCTTAATAACTATTCAAGAACAATTCCTGCAATAAAACTCATTATTTAGTAACAACTGACCTCGTTCATCAGTCTTTAGGTCAAGTTGGGTATAAATTTTTGTGTAAGCCAGGACAAAAAGAGAATTTCTGCCAGACAAAAAGTTTTAGAAAGGTTGATTTTACTTGTGTGTATGCGCAAGTTGATGAATGCTAATTATACCTAAATTATCATGCACGTGCACAGCTAATCCGCATTTAGTCAACGCCCACAAAAAAAGTTCACGCACACACAGCTGTAATGATAAGCAGTTATATTATTATCAGTTTAACAACCCTTTAAATAGGCCAAAACGTTCTGGTTAAACATGAACTAAGTAAGGCGACAAGAAAATGACCGGTGGAGCGAACACACGCGTTTCACACTGACCTTTCACGTGTTATGGGTACTTGGACACATGCATACTCCAGCTAGAAGATGAAGTTGATCTAGTAATGATCTAATTAGATCCTGGCGTTAGACCTATTGGAAAGTTCCTGTCTATGTAAATGTAATGACTACTGTGATATTACTTCAGAACTACGTCCGTAATCTCTTAAATACCTAGTAATAATAACATGAATATATAGCTTATGCGAATGGACTGAGCGTGCACTCGTGGACTGCGGACAGACAAGCACACAATTTCCTGCTGAACAAAAATCAGTGTGTCACAATACCTTCCGCGTAGCTCACGCGAAAGGTAACAAGCCCGGGGTGGGGAAACTATCGCCAGGTAAGCATACCACAGGGAAGCCGTGTGCCTCAGCAAGCCTTGTCCAAAAACTTCTTCCACACTAATGCAGTTTTAGAACAGAAGAGCAGTTGTTGTTTTTTTTTTTTTTGGCGGGGGGGGGAATTACGATCCAAGCTGTGTCAATTTAAATTTATTGTTTTAACAAAGGTGTTTGCTAAATGTCTTGTTAAATTTGCCTCATACCGGTCTAATCAACTCTGCTCTTATCCTGTTATACAACATGTATACACGTTACCCAAAATCCTTTGCCAGCATGCACAACTTGGCGATAGTGCACTGTAATTTACCACGCATCAGATTGATCCCTGAGGTCCGGTTCTAATAAAGTACCACACAATGTTAAAAGAAGACACTGTAGCAAACAGAACCAACTCAGACGCTGAGTCACTGCAGGAGTTCTTAGCTGAATGACTGGTTTATTCCTAGGATTGTGTTGGATTGGTTTCTTTAAAAATCTTCCACACATTAAATCATTTTTCGTGAATGCCATTAATACAGATCATCTAGAGTAGAGGTGTCTACCTCAAAGCCCGCAGGCCTAATCCAGCCCTCTAGCTCATGTTACGTGGCCACGAGAGATCTTAAAGTCTATGATTATCACATATTCTTTGTATCAACTATTACCATGAAATGCAATTCATCATCCATCCACTAGGTGGAGCCAACCTATTTCAAGTAAACAGCTAGTCAGAAAAAGAAGGCGAATAAAGGAAAAGAGGACAAACGCATAAACGAATCATTTTGCCATGCAGATTTCATGGTCACCCTTTTTGAATAGATGTTGAGTGATTTTTCATCCCTCGATGACCTCAAACTTTAGTGATGTGGCCCCCAGTGAAAATGTGTTTGACACATAGACAAACAAGACCGGACAAGAACTTTGCATGACGTGCCTTTACGTAGCCGCCATATTACCACAGACTAAAATCCACCGTTCCAATAAGATGGGTGTTGAATGTTGGGTTTCATCTTGTTCCAACAAGCGAAATAGTATCTCTAAAGTACAAGGAATAACATTTCACGTGCAAGGATTGTATCTACAGAATAACTGCATTCTTGATTATTTATTCTCTTTTCCAGAATTAAAAAATCTAAAGTTGAAATATTTGTTTCATTTTATTTATATCATGGTGTTTTACCAGCACGTATAAAAATATGGCTCACAATAAAGCGCAAAAGGAAGCAAAATTGCTCAGTCCTGCAGCTTGTTTACATGTATAAAGCCTAGTCAAGTGTAACCAGTCTATGGTAGTGATGGCGGCAACTACGGCACGTTCTGAATACACACGATATACGCCACGCCGGTCTTGTGTTCGGTCTATGGTTTGACACCCCTTATCTAGAGTGTAACTGAAATACTCAAGGCATTAAACCAGACAGTGTAATCCTTATATAAACATGTGGTAACTCGGAATAAAACAAATAATTTAAATTTCAAAATCAGTATCTCTTGGGAAAATAGTCCTAAAGACAATTTATGAATAAATTCATTCATATCCAAGTTGATAAATGAGGCATAATGGGTATAATACAGACATTAATCCTGCTAGATTTACTCTTCACCACCATACGTACAAAACAAAATGACAAGAAGCTTGTGATGGTGCTAATATTAGAGGAGAATCAAGACAAAAATAGGTTTCACTAACTTCTGAATCACACTGCGATTACTAATTTTAACAAACAGAGATTTTAAACGACGGCTTTCTCTGAGGGAACACCTGTGACTCATCAGACCGGGAGCATCTGAGCATGCGCGATGGAAATTTCGTCAGCTTGTTTGTTTTATTCCAACACTTGACTTTTAATGCAGCAAGCAGTGACAGGTTTATGGCAGCAAAACATCATTTGTACACAGCACACTTTATAATAAGTGGTGCAGACACACACACACACACACACACACACACACACACACACACACACACACACACACACACACACACAGAGTCAGGCAGCTGCATGGGTGCACTCACCCCTCCTCCTGCCTCCCAGGCTTTAGGGTGGCCATACAGATGCGCAGTGGATACTGTGGAAACTGATACCTGAGAAAGGCCGGGCGAGGAGGCGTGGCCCGGCGGCGTGGCTGCAAGGTTTGGGTGTCCCTTGCTGATTTCATGAGCTGTGTAGGGAGAGCCAGAGGGTCTCTGCACCTGAAACACACCAAAGGGAAAAACATCAATTTAGAAAAAAGGTAAGAATTGTATCACACTGTCACACCACAACATCTTGTGCACTATCTGTTCCCATGTATGAAAACAACATAAGTCATCATCATGAAGAGGGAAAAAACTAAACTACAGGAAAACTGGATCTATTATTAGTTAACTGATCTTGGGGTCATTCACCGATTATAGATATGCATGAAACAATACATGAAGCAAGACGTATCCCAAAACAAGCTTCATAAAACAATATTTTTATTTGTTTAATGACCCACAAGAGGATTATGACTTGCATTAAAACATTTAATTAGATGGTAATATTGCTGTTTTCAATTGAACTGCACCTTAACATGATTAAAGTTTTATCCTAATTCAATGCTAATTTTGCTCAAGAGTATGAATTAAAAATGCAGACAAGCAACCACTCACATTCATTATGAAACAGAAACTAATCTCTGCTACAGTGATGTAGAATTGAATAAATTCACTGTTCCATGAGTAAATATCCCATCATACTAAAATTACATACTAGATCCTACGTTCAACAACAAGCAGGAGCTTTTTTAACAAGCAAAAACATTACCAAAAATCTTAAAGGTCTGTTGTATGGGAACATTTCAGCTTCCTAGGAAACTACAACATTAACTGGTAGAGAATGGGTTGTGTACGGAAACACTGCTGTATCAAAAATGCATTGTATCGAGACACTACCATAAAAATCCTACTGCCCTTGTGTTTCACTGCATCCATAATCCCATCCAAACATCATGGTCCAGGCCAAAAATCGTAAACTGAAGTACAAGTTGCCTGAGCCTCAAATGAAGCTAATTGTGAATTATTTTTAGGACTTGGCCTATCATGGCACATTGTGCTAAACAGGTACCTGCACCATGGCCCTACATCCAAGGTTCTGCAGCATGAAGCTGGACTTGGAGAGGCACCAGTGAAACTGACAATGAGATTAACTTGGCTTCACTGGAAGATGCTGCCCCACAAACACCTAAAACATGGTGCACTACTTTTACCTCCTGACCTACAGCTGTGTGTACATTTAAAATGTTGTGCTCAACCTCAATTGGACTGAAACAACACAAAGAGCCTGAATTAAAAATGCAGTAGGTCATTCAGCCTGGTTGCTAACCAGCATGCAGCATTTGAAAAACCTTTCATTCCGTTCCTTTAGGATTGCACAGGTTTTTTGGAGCAGATTTAAAAAAAAAAAAAAACTGTGGTGACTGTTGGGATACTTTTAGAAGTTTTTCTGAAGATTATTTGAAAAATTACAAAAATGTGCATCAAAATATGTCCGCATTCTTCCACAGCATAAACAGGGAAGTGATGCGTGATGACATGACAACAGTTAGGTGAGGATCTGCTGGTTAAACTTGAAGTACTATACAATGATTGGCCAAATTTGAAGGCAAGAAGGGATGGCTGGTTAAAACATCACCCTTGCAAGGTTATGCAGAATTGGAATTGTTTTGCAGAATTGTTATACAGAATGAAATTTGGTTGTATTGGTGTGAATGGATGCAATCATGACATTGCAAACTCCTGGATGGATTATCTTTTGGTCTTTTGCTCAACAGTAACGTTATTTACCAAGCTGTATGGAGCGAACACCATTTTGAACAGCTTAATCAGAAATTATTTGGAGCAACACAAGCCCAGAGACAGGACCCTGATAGAACTTTAAAGTGTACCTGTGGTGAATTTGTATTACTAGCTCTTTAAAACAAATCACATATGACATTTGCGGTTCCGTCAGGCAACATCAGTCCTTGCTTCTTGTCAAGTACTACTAGGTATGCACAGCGACATGCTTCCTTCTTCGTTAACTGTTCAAGCCCTGGTAATGACTCAAATTCACTGCTTTGTCCCATTGGCTGGGCTGTGTGCAGCAGACATAAATCTAAGATAACACATTATTGGACAGTGCTGAGCTGTGTCTCCAGGACAACAGCGGAGTGCAAAGCATACGGCGGCACAAACAACAAGCATGGAAATCACGGAAAATATAACAACATTGGCACAGACCGTACTCGGAAAATGTTTTCTTTTGGACGCAGTTCAGAAGTCTGCAAAGACCACTTCAACCCGACCTGCAATCAGCGTGACCTCCAGGCAGAACTACTTGGCACGAAGCCCAAGCTACTGAATTCCTTCATAAAAAGTTAAAGCATGACAACAGATAGAGGGAGCACCTCACCAAAAGGAACTCGTAAAAGGTTAGAGTTTTATCACCTAAAATGTTGCTCGCTGCTTGTTTACTTGTGCTGGACAACCCGACCCAAAGAGTTCACATCACTTCTGGGGGGAAAAATGGTTGTTCCACATTGGTTCAAGTCCTCGCTAGTAATCCACAGAATAAAATTGCCAAGTATAGTGATTTTTATAGTCATTTATGTGAAAATAAGCTCTGTATCACTTAAACATATTACATTACACACTAATTAAGTGCAATGCAATGCACTGTGTGCTGTAAGGATGACCAATACCGGTACTATTTAAAGTCCAAACCAGCACAAAAGCATCCAGTCTGTCCTTCCCGTCAGTATCCAGGTGATACCGAATGTCTTCTCTTAGCTGTTCTTCAGCCACGAGACACTCTCATGGTCTCCCACTGTCCAATCCTCAGCACTCCTGCCCTCTACTCTCTCACTTCTTCATTTCTCCTCTGCAAAATGTACTGAAAGATACTCTATTTAAAATGTGAAAGCACAGTTTAAAAAACAAAACAAAAAAAAACAAAACAGTGCAAGTCTCTTCGAAGCCTTTTCAAGGAACCGTTGTAAAGGCACTTCAGAAGCAGCTGGGAAGTCGCTCTCATGGGCAGCGTGTTCAACTCAAGGAATGCTGGGACATAATGGACCTGTTTGAGAAGTAGTTGTCCAGGACCGACAGTCATCAAGTCATTAATGTAATTCCATTTCCCAACAAAAACAGGAGGATTGAGCACATGTGCAGCTCTTCACTCATCACTGGTCAGTCGTCACCAGAATGAGTCACAGTAGTGAGACGGCGAATGAGCGAGCTGTAGTACTACTGCAACAGAGCCCACGTCGGCTCAGAATAAAATCCTTATGAAAGTTCTTTCATGGTCACAGCATGCGAAAATCTTGTTGAATGAACAAAGTTTGTGTGATCACACACAGCACTAATGCATGTTTATATTAATCTGATCTGTAGTTCAAATATCTGCACCTTACATCTATTAAACCATACCAGAACATCCACAGAGATGACGCAGCCATGCCTGGTGTAATGAATATACACTCCCTAAGAGCACACTTCCATCCAAACAGGCTTTCAACGCCTTCAGAGTATTGACGGTGCACTTCGGATAAGCCGGAGTAGATCAGAAAGGTTTGCTCTTGAAATCTGATGCATCTGAACAGCCCGCCCACCTCCACTGTAATTTACGCATCAAGACATTTGAATGAATTGATGGTGGAATCTGGTGGGAGCGCCGACAACCTACTCACGCTCATAAGCAACAGGTCTGTGGGTTCTCTGTTGCTCAACTACCTCAATATTTCAATAAACAATTCCTATTTTTAGGTCCACTTAAGCCAAATCTCATTCACGTGAGCTATACTGATTTAATCATTCTGAATGAGTGGGAAGAATTCTCCAAACTACTCGCAGGACTGGGAAAAATTGGTAAAGCTTTATGTAAGATGGGGTGGGATTGGCTGATTTTCAGAATGGAGGGGCTGGTCAAACTTACAGAAGGATTTGGCTGGATTTAGTTCCAGAAGAAACAGGTGAGTATTGGTCATGTGTTCTATTTGAAAAGGGGTCGGTTAGATTTTACTTTTTTAACGAACCACTTAATCCAACTATGGTCGCCAACATCTCAGCCAACACCAGGCAAGGGGTGCGATACGCCCTGGACAGCTCGCCAGACCATCGCAGGGCCAACACATTCAACCGTTCACACTCACATTCACACCGAGGGGTGATCTGGAACAGCCAATTGGCCTAATGTCCCACGCAAGCACGGGAAGAACATGCAAACGCCACAGAAAAGTACCCGAGCGCGGGACTCGAACCCAGGACCTTCTTGCTTTGTGGCAAACATGCTAATCACTGTGCTACCTGGTTAGAATTCCCATTCCCTAAAATAATTTTGTATATTGGCACTATGCTCACATCCAGAGCTGTCAGAATAGCGAAATCATTACTTTACTGTCAACCCTGTAAAACTATTGTACTACTGCACTACCTAACAAAATGAGTCTTTGGCAAAAATCAATTGAAATGAGAAAAATTTTGTGCACACTTTTTTCCCCCCACAATACAATTTTTTTTTTTAATTATATTTGACATACTGTAGTAAACTTTGACCCTGCATTTAACTCATCCAAAGTGAGCACACACACGTAAACAATGAGCAAACACAGTCGAAGCATTACCACACATTGGGGTGCCTGGAGAGTAGTTGGGGGTTAGGTGCCTTGCTCAAGGGCAGTTCAGCCATGAAGGGGAAGAAAAGAAAGGTGCAGCTCACTTCCCTGCCACCACACATTTTACCTGCACATCGATCCAGCAACCTTTAAGTCTCAAACCCACTTCTTTACCCACTAGGCCACGGTTTCTCCCTTTTATGTAATAAATAAGAAAATAATTCAAACAAGTCCGCAGGTTCAGCTGTTTCATGGTCAGGGTTGTCTTTTTAAAATTATACACGGGACACCTTTAAGTAGGCACTTGCATACTTTATGACTGTTTATTGTTGTATAGAGGAAGAATAGTCCCGGCTACACTAGTGAAATCTTTTCTCAATTACGATAAATAGTGTTATCAGAGGAAAATATAAGTAGGGAATTCAATTCTCTCCACTGTTAAAAAAAAAAAAAAAAAAAAAAAAAAAAAAAAAAAGTTAGCTTTTATCTGATAAAATTTTGAATTTCACTCCTAATTACTATCTAACTATTATTTTTGGAGGGGTATTTTCATACAATCTAGAAAGATGGTCTGCTGCTTGTAAGCTCTAATTATAATCTAAGTGGCTTTGTCGGGATCCTTTCTCCATCAGAAATGTCTTCTCCGGAAAGTAGACATTATATGTGGAGGACAAAAGTGCTTTTTTCAGATATTAAATGGTTTTTCTAAAGCAGCAAAGTACTGTATAGCTTGCTGAAAAAGATAATTGGGATTGGATGTGATGTTCCACATCAGCTTGATGAACATGGCCGTCAAAAACGTCTTCTCCGGAAAACCACAATGATTGTCACTGATGCTGTTGTTACTGCAGTTAATAATATATACAACTAATGCTGCATGAAACCTGCTCAGATAATGTGTTTATTGAGCTTTTATTCTTAATGCTGTGAATCCTTTACAATTATGATACACTACAAGCAGATGTACTTATTCTAGAGACCCTTTGTACCTGTTATACTTTCATCCAGGGTAGTCAAGACACCATTAGCATCTGTAGCTCTGATACTTCACACAAAATATTCGAGTCTCATACTATTATAGTATATAGGTATTGACTGGTATCAAGAAACCACAAAAACTAGGAGTTTTATTTTTGAGCTACTGCGAACCCAAAAAGTCTACCCTGGTTGTGAAACAGCCCAGTTACTATATGTTTTGAAATCAGGTGTTTAAATCACATAGTACTGGTCAGTTGAACCTTGGGAGGCAAGCTGCTATTGTCTGAGTGTTAACATCACATGTAATTTCCTAAACAGACGTTTTAGAGCAAGAATGGATCATTCAAAATTGCACTGCTAAGCTTAAAATAGCAGATCTCCAGAAGCGTGTGAATGCACATGGTGCCAAGGGAGATGCTCAATGTGCAATGTTCCATTAAACAACAATTTCATAAGACTATGGTGTTATGCAGGTTTATCACACATTTCTCTTTTCAACACCCAACATTTTACTCTGTCCCTTGAAAACTGAACAATGTAAAAATGACAAAAATATTATGTGAAAAAGTGACAAGCATCAAGAGTCACTTCAGGGAGAAAGGAGTTCATCAATTTGCCTTTATTTAATGGTTATCCATCAAACCATGCTATACGCCGATCAGTCAGCACCGTAGCCAGCAAGCCGCAATGAACTGTGTGTTCTGTCACCTTTCTATCTTTAACAGCTAAAGCAGTTTGTGTCCGTTTGTGGGATCAGACAAGACGTACTAGCCTTCGCTCCCATACACATCAAAGAGCCTTGGGCACCGATGACACCCTGATTTCACACCTGTACATGGACCTGTCGACAGACGTATTTCAAAGGGAACTCTGTTGCCAGATCTGTTTAGCATGAACTAGTTAAAAAAAAAAATCAACCCAAAAATATACCCTGATTGTGAAACAGACCCAGATACTATGTTTCAAAATCAGGTTTTTAAATCATAGTTCTGGCCAGTTGAACCTTGCGCGGCAAGTTGCTATTGTCTGAGTGTTAACATCACAAGTAATCTCCAAAATTTCTTGTATACTATAGCTCGTTATATAATCATACATATACTTATAATATAATATTATATATAGCTATAATAGCTCTTTTGAGGGTTCTGACGAGAGGTAGCCTTCACGCCACACATGCATCAATCAGCCACAGGCATCTAGGAAACCCTTGCCAGCTCACTGGTTGGTAGGTTCTTGCCAGTTCACACTAGGAACACCCCATTAGACCTGCCATTTTGGAGATGAAGAGACCCATCCATTTATTCACCACAATGTCACTAATGGTCAAAATCCTGCTTCTGACGCATCAATTTCAAGACCTGACAGCTCACTTTCTGCCTAATATTGTTAATAACGGCTGATCGGAGTACACGTCATTACTGCTATAATGTCAAAGTGCACAGTTACATACATTCAAAAGTTTAGCATTATTATAACTTTGGGCTCTCATTTATTTCTTAGAACTGTTCTTTTTCTGTTAAACAATATCACCATGAAGTCCATCTGTTTAAGTGATACAGACCATCTGCATTACATCTGTCACTGACCCCATCACACCTGTCGATAACATGTCTGTGTTGATCAGAACAGCTCAGAGTACATCAGTTTCTCAGTTGCCGCTTATTGAGTCTCCACACGCATCTCGACTACTTGTAATCGCTTCTCACTTCCCTTGCTCTAAATGAAACCAACACACAGCACTTCCATTTTTAAGTGCATTGTTTTCCTGCTTGTGAGAAACAACAATGCCCCTTTCATACCTTTTAGTATCACATGGAAATGTACAGCAGAGAAAAAGAACACCAGCGAATGAGAGATATTATACATTACTCATAAATAAATAAATCGGTTACTCACTCATTCATTTGCTGAACCGCCTAATCCTACTAGTGTCATGGGGAGGCTGGTGCCTATCTCAGCCAAGATTGGAAGAAGGCAGGTACCACTATGTACTTCATATTAGGGACAGATTTGACCCGACTTACACGACAGTACATGAATCCATCCACAGATGCATGTTAACCACACGTGAGAAGGTGCCAGATTTGTTTAGCATGAGCTAGCTCAGAAATCAAGCGTTTCAAAAACTACATGCACCGATCAGCTTTTCTCAGTGTTCTGACACGTTTCTATCATAACCAGCATTAACAGTTTCAGCTGTTTGTGCCAGACGTACCAGCCTCCAATCCCAATGTGCATCGGTGAGCAATTTTCCTTTCTTGGACCACCTTTGGAAGGTATTTAGAACTGCATACATGGAACACCTCACAAGACCTGCCGCATGCTTTCTCTTTTTTCCTGCTTCCAATGCATGAACTTTGAGGACTGACTTCCTGCCTAATACACCCCTCTCCTTGGCAGGTGCCACTGTAATGAGATAATAAGCAGTTATATAGCGAATTCTCTGATGTGGAGTATTATTACCACTGAAAGGGTTTATTACACAAAAACTAAATTCTATAATTGGTATATTATTCATTCAAAATATTTTCAAAAGCACAACGCAGCCAGTGTGTGTCAGACAGAAGTGCTACAAGCTTCTCCCTGCCTATGCTTCTGATTCATTCTAGACAAATTCCACGAAAATATGGAATTCAAATATTTGATGGTAAAAGGTGTATTTTTCCCCCTATCAAAGCTAAATGCAAAATATAAAAAAAATTACTAAATATCTATGAGGAAGAACACTGACCAATCTTACAATAATCACTCAACTTATCTGATGTCAGTGATGAATAAATCGGCACGTGGAAGAATACCAAGAATTAGCTGGTGTCTTTCCACCAATCAGAAACAAATAAATATTTTGAATGAATAGTAATAATAATAATAATCAATCAAATGTTATACACTTCACGTATCCCATGATCATACTGCTTTTAATCTTCTGGCTAATTAGTGTAGATAAACAGACTGTTCGAATAAAGAATTATCCTCCCTTGCGCTCCAGCCGTGTTCATCGGTGTTCTTGTTTTGAGTGATTCTCGCCAAAACAGCCACCACGTTCTGCACTGATGATGTATTTCCCGGTTATGTCTTTGTCAAGGACACATTAGAGTTTACACAACACAAAATACGTAATCAAATGTATCCAAGACACACGGATTCAATGTGTGCATTTCCCTGATTATATCAATTCCCTGAATTCAATACAGCACAGACGGACTCAAATCAGAAGCATCTGAAGAGCCACTGATGGAAATACAATGTAGCAGCGCTCAACTGCACGTCTCATAAAGAATCTACATACTTATATAAATTGGATATTGGTTGTGTATCTTTAATAAATTAACAATACACTCCAAAAGCCCGTCAAAGTGCTGCCGTTTTATTTAACTGGACACCAATAAAACGTGCTTTTATATATCAAATCTCAGGATACAGCCCGTCCGTCCTCTTATTTGAGGAAGGCAGGTAAAGGCAGTCCTCAGGTAAAGGCAGTTAAATTCCTCCTAAGGCTTTCTTCACTTGACTCTCGGATTAGAATTCTCACCAATTCTATTCTCAACCTTTCCCTAACCATGAGCTTTAGGGTACCAAGTATACTTCAGTCGACACAATCTCTGCACTGGGACACAAACTTGTCTACAGTCCACGCTGCACTCAGACTGTGTGTCGGCAGGGGCTGTGCCTGTGTAAAACTAAATATGCAGGAATAAACCATGCAGTAGTATCAGAAATATGAAATTTGGGGAGTGGGGTGGGGAAACAATTTAAAGAAGGTATTCTTCCTTGTCTTTCTCTTCCAACATCAGCATTAAACATTAAAGAGGTGGTTCTTCTCTCAGGTTGCAAACCTGTATGCTGCTTGCACGCCTTTGTGTTCTTTGTTTTCTGTATTTTCAGACCACACGCTTCACCACTAAATCAAATCGGTCCCTTAACCTTGCACAAGTGCTGAACACATCAAACCACGCCATATTCAACTGCAGCATTCGCTTACCAGAATAACATTCCTACACGGACTTCCATGAGTTCCGCAGAAATCGCGCACTGCATGTGCAGGCTGCCCCGTGAAACACCTCCCTCCCACCCACCCCACCGAGCACCGACAGTCTTCCATATATGCTAAAGGACTCATTTAATTAATTAAAAACATTGTTAATGTGGACACCCTAAGAGCAATTTCATTTAAGAGGTACAGTGCTTATATTCAGAAATGTGTCTTCATTCAGCGCGAAAATCAAGTTAACTTTGGAGACACCCACACGCTTATATATACTTTGGGCTCTTACTCACATCAGAGCCAATTTAGAATAAAAGTTGTGCTGTTTTCTTTGCTCTTTAATGAACAGCCTTGAAAGAGCTTAAACCTCACTACTGTTATTAGATCTTTTCTTTCTGAAACCATGTGACGTGTGTTTTACATAAGAATGAGAATAACAGAAGCATGTCACTCACACTGTAGACGGCGGCAACGCCAGGTTGTGCGGAGAAGATTCGCTCGTCCAGCGGCACTCTGGGGATCCTGTGGTGCAACGCATTAAGGAAAACTCTGGAGAAGTAGTCATTTAAGGCTAAACACATCACCAAGGTGGAAGGACAAACAGCACACATGTAGACAACAGATAAAGCACAAGAAATGCATAGAAAACATTATTAAGATCACGACTTTTGAAGAAAATCTGGCTCAGTGTTTTTCCATTACTAGAAAACGGAACTCCTGTTTATAGAGAAATAGAAAAAAAGTCATCAGCTCTTATTTGTGTGTGTGTGTGGATCTTTGTACTACTTTCCATTCTCACTCTGTGGTTGGGCACAGACAGTATGTTGTCAAGACATGCCTGTTTCTATTAGTATATAAACTAAGAGACTCTCCCCTCTCCGCTTTGAGGTACAGGAGAAAAGAAATGCCATGTAACTGTGCTAAGCTTAAAGCATTTCAAAATTCCTTTCTGAACAATCACCTGTCAACGTCAGGAAAAGTAACGGGTTCAGTTAACGAGCTAAAGTGCAGCAACCCTTACACCTCCATATTAATACATTTTATTCCGCGTTACTGAACTCAACACATTCTCTATTCACCTTAAAAGCAAGTGAACGGCCCAAATCAAACAGGACAATGAGGTAAAAACGACAGCAGCGATCAAACATTAATGCAAAATAAGGGAAGGGTGCATGACTTATAGGGGGGTCAGTTAATATTGGAGAGTTCAAAACTCTTGCACAGTTCACACTCATAGGTCAATGGGTTCATCTAATGTTATTTATTTGTTGGTGAAAGAACAAGATCGCTCTTTTAGATTAGTTTTGAGCGGAAACTCCTAGCAACATACACTGAACGAACGAGCGCCTACACCAAATGTGTCAAAGTTGGCAGGTCCTGAATGGTGGATCTTGTCTAATGAAGCACCAGTGAGTGAATATGTGGCTCTTAAAGCATCGGAGTTCCTACACATGGAGATGCCTCTCCCGTCTCCACGCCAGCAGCTGTGCAGGAAAGCCTGGGCACAGTACAAACAAGGCTATTGTTAAAAGGGCGGAGGAATCTTTCCTCCCCTGCTGCACTTCAATCAGATTCGCAAATTATAAAGGATTTACAGTAACTGGATTCATAGCACAACTCATGGACACTGGTTTCAACTTCCTTTTGGTGCAGTGCCATGAAAACGTCAATGATAAAAGTCTAGGTTAAAGGGTAAGTAGTGCTATAGTCTGATAAATAACCCAACCAAACTCTCTTCTGACACCGTACAGTATATAAGGATTACATACCTCTCAACACACTAAATATACTCTACAGAATGATTTAAAAAAGTTGACAAAAGTTAACAACTGACTGTTTTTTTTAAACAACTAGAGATGAATGGGTTGAAGGAGTAGACTGAATTATGATTGAACGTTCTCCACTGAATCTCAGGCCAGCATGTTAAACAGCACTGCCTTTGTCAGTGGAACAAGTGGAGGCTGAACACACAGCGCCGTCAGCTTAGTACACCAACTGAATCCCTCAACGCACGCCGGTTACTTGCCTGATGACGTACATCATTACGTGATGCCATCAGAAAGTGACAACATATTCATAAGTCCCTGGAAACAAGAGAAGTGAATTATTTGTGGGAATCCTCTGCCTTTCTGCTGGTAACATACAGGACTACTGTCACGAAGGCCATCAGTCAGCAGCTTTCCCAAGGAAGCTATTGAACAAACTCCAGATGCTAAAGTCAACATGGAACAGTGTAACTTATACAGAGTGACCTGATAAAACCTCCCACAATTCTGGAAAATCCCTACAACTAAAGCATGCTTCTGCGCAGAACGTCTCGGAGACTGCACAGCAGATCGCCTCAACGCATCAATATCCTCAGGTGATTTTCTTTTCAAAGCTGAGCCTGTCGCTCTGAAATTCTCAACCCACTCCAAGATGGTTTTCCGATCTGGAATGTTTTGGTTGCGTGGAATACTGAAACGTCTTCGAAAGAGGCCCTCTAAATGGAGCGATTGTTTGCGTAGATTGCTTCAACAGCAAATGCACGTTGTGCTCCCGACCTCGTCGTGTTGGCGACTGAGGACGGTTGGGGTTGGGCTACCAACAAGCCTTACCACCGCCTCTCCTGCCTCGCTAAGTTTCATGTGTGCAAATGATGATGAATAAAAATGGAACTGAATGAAATTTTATGAGTGCAAATAATAACTTGATTATCTTTAACCTTTTCTTTTAGCTTTGAAATGCGGGGTGATTTTTGAGTCACCCTGATGGATATGGGTCGCCACACCTTTTTGTATTGCTCAGAGCCATTAAAAAATTTTTTCACACTTAAGGTTCATATAGAAAAAAAGCAAGAAAATATTGGGAAAGAAAACACAAGTATTCAGTCAAGACTTGCAACAGCAGGAGAGGACATGATAAATTGTTCCAAGTTTCTACTGCAGGACATTGCTTTTGTACAAGTCATTAGCAAGGGGTGGACAAATTCCAAAGTCTGAGAAACCAAAGTCCACATAACCATGTTCCACTGACAAGGTGCGGGTACCTAAAATTCTAATAGACACACATGGCAGTCCCATTCACTTCTCTGGAATTAAGAAGTGGTCATGTCAGCTTCCTATTAATACCATTATACCCCACCACCACGAGAAAAACATGTTACGTCATCACTAGCATGAAACCAACAACAGAACTACTTACAACTAATGTCCACCAAGGTTATGGGCTGTTTCACAATTAGGGTATAGTTTTTAGGTTCGCAGTAGCTCAAAAATAAAACCTAGTTTTTGTGGTTTCTTGTTACCAGTCAACACTTTATGAGACTCGAATATTTTGTGTGAAGTATCAGAGCTACAGATGCTAATGGTGTCTTGACTACCCTGGGTGAAAGTATAACAGGTACAAAGGGTCTCTAGAATAGGTACATCTGCTTGTAGTGTATCAGAATTGTAAAGGATTCACAGCATTAAGAATAAAAGCTCAATAAACACATTATCTGAGCAGGTTTCATGCAGCATTAGTTGTATATATTATTAACTGCAGCAACAACAGCATCAGTGACAATCACTGGTTTTCTGGAGAAGACTTTTTTGACGAACTGTTCATCAAGCTGATGTGGAACTCTGTACAGAAAGTATTTCACATCCAATCCCAATTATCTTTTTCAGCAAGCTATACAGTACTATGCTGCTTTAGGAAAATCAATAAATATCTGAAAAAAGCACTTCTGTCCTCCACATGTAATGTCTACTTTCCGGAGAAGACATTTTTGACGGACAAAGGATCCCGACAAAGCCACTTAGATTATAAACAGCGTACAAGCAGCAGACCATCTTTCTAGATTGTATGAAAATTCCCCTCCAAAAATAAAAGTTAGTAATTAGGAGTGGAATTCAGAATTTTATCAGGTAAAAGCTAGCATTTTTTATTATAGTGGAGAGAATTGAATTCTGTACTCCATCAAAATTTGAGCAATATTTTCCTTTGATAACACTGTTTATCGGAATTGAGAAAAGATTTCACTACTGTGGCTGGGACTACTCTTCCTCTATACAACAGTAAACAACAGACAGTCATAAAGTATGCAAGTGCCTATTTAAAGGCATTCCTTGTATAATTTTAAAAAGACAACCCTGACCATGAAACAGCCCACATACAATCAGAGCTAAAAGTTATAAAACATGTTCAACCCTACAAGTGCAACAATCATTAAAGCTTATTATATTTATGCTGTGCATTAGAAACCACCTCTGTGAACGTAGCACAGCTTTGTCGATGGCTAGTCTGGCCTTAGGCTCTAGCATCAGATCCGGCCTGAAGATTAGGTTGCAAGCATAAAGCTGCAACAGTCTTAATAAGGACCTTAATAAAGTAAAGGAAGAAGGTTCTAGGACCTTGGGTTTCCTCCAGGTACTCCAGTTTCCTCCCACAATCCAAAGACCTGTGGGTTAGGTTAACTGTCTGCTCTAAATTGCCCATGGGTGTGAATAATGTTATTCCTCTCTATTTTAGGCCTGCGCTAGATTCCAGACCCCTTCCAAGGTGTACCCAGCCCAAAATCAACTGGGACTGGCTCCAGCTCCTATACGACTCCGACAGACAGGCGGTATCGTGAATGGATGGGTTCTAAAAGAGAACATTTGAAAGACAGGGATTGAGGCTGGATGAGAGCAAGATTTCAATAGGATTTACTTTAAAAACAGAAGGCGGAGTTTAAACCAGGAATACATGAAGGTAATGATGCCTGATATAAAATACAAACTTCAAGTCAACTGAATAACAGTTAAAATGATCCTAATGCAGTCACTAGTCAAAGGATTAACTACATACCATAAAGAGAAAGGGGCCGAGAACTTAACCCTGAGGGACTTACTGACAGCCTAAATACAGTATAGTTATCAATTGATACAAAGTGGCTCCTTTAAAAGAAACAGGATCTACACTCTCACATAACACTGTGACCCTATATGACAGGTTATCACATTTCAACCAGCTAACTCCGGAGTAATACCCAGCCCTGAAGCTCAGGGAAAATTAAAGAAACATGTCACTGTACTACTTGTGAAAACAGGCCAATGCTTCTTTCATGAGACATCACAACATTTCCTCAATATGACATCATTCATTTACAAGTGCATGGCATTTATATCATGAGGATGAACTAAAGGTGAGCCAGACCGGATGATATCTAAACAGAAACTGAAAGGCCCCTTTTTCACTATCAGAGCCACTAATGGCGAACAAAGTCCAAGCTACCACAAAAAAAACCTACCAAGGGTAATGGATGTGGCTCAGATCTCACAGCATAAATGATAAACAACGTATTGGTTGAACTACTGAAACATTACAACAGAGTATTGAGAAGAAAATTATTTACCAGTAAATCTCAGTGATGAGACACTGACGACAAATGTCAGATGCCTCTGTGGCTAATTTCCTAAAAACATGACTAAATACAAACGGAAAAAGGTTTACATTTAATCTACTCCCAAAAAATTTTACCTTGGCTGACTGCCTGCAAAGATCATTAAACGATAAAGATCTAGTTTAACAAGTTTACAAGCACTAGCTGACATGATGGATGTTACATTTCAATTGTTCTTTAATAGCCATGTGAAAGCCAGAGCAAAAAGCAAGAAAGGCCTAATGAACACAGTTCAGAATCAAACAGAACTGGCTACATTCACCAGCAAGTGTTTCCACAGAGACGCTAACGAGAATAACAAACCGGACAAGGAAAGAGGCGATGTGTTTAAATACTGCAAGTGCTTTTACAACAGGTCACAACCCAGAGACTGATGGTTAGACTGATAACTCATTTCCCATTTCAACCTCAGTATATACGCTCAACTGCAAATTAGATGATAACTTTGTTAGTGAGCAACTCATTCACAGCAAATCGTACGGGAGACGTTCCACACAATCAAAACAATAACAACCGATTATTTAGTGCATTGATATTTAACAAAGATAAATGTATAAATACTGGTGATAAAGTGAAGCTTTCTGTAAATAGATAGTTAATTAAACATTGATGGAAGTAATCTTGGGTGAATTGTGCTGTTTTCCAGTATGGGAATAGTTTCAGAACAGAGAGGTGTTTACCTTTTCTGGGGTTTTTTTTGGTAACACAAGAAACTTTTTAGACATTTTTTGTCTTATAATCTTAAATACAAAAGGTAAAAAGAGAGGCTGGAGAAAGAAAGAACGAACGAATTAATTTTTAAAGCTGTGACAACTTGCTTACCAGACATTTCAGAAGATTAAAAGTAACTACCATTCCTTAAAAACTACGACATTTTCTTTAGAGACAGAACATGGAAACTGTTGGGAAAATCCTGTTGTACATGCGGGATATACAATTCAAGACTTGGGATATTTGAAAATATAATCATTACATTTATGGTATCTGGCGGACACCCACATCCAGTGACTTACATTCATCATTTTTATACAACTAAGCGACCAATAGATACAGTGATACTGGGGCTTGAACCACCAACTTTCAGATCATTAACCCCGAGCCTTAACCACTGAGCCACAGCTGCCCACCTTTATGATGGTAACAACCCTCTGCTTTGCATTGCACCAGCACGGTAGCTATATTTTCCAGTAAACAGTAAATCCCGGGGTGTCTTATTTAGATTTGGTGTCTTTTAGTCAAAACTGAAGTCATCATTCATTCATTTTCTGAACCACTTAATCTTAATTAGGGTCACGGGGAGGCTGGCGCCCATCTCAGCCGACTCTGTGCGAGGGCAGAGTACACCCTGCCCTCGCCATCGCAGGGCAGAAACTCTGACAGCTATGCAGCCTACTCTTTACGAAAGTCAGCAGCGGTTCTTTTACACACCTCTCACCACAGACAGTGAGAGACATGGCTGGCATTCGATAACCCAGTTAGCTGCACTGGGGGACAGCAGTGACATCCCGTTGATAGTGGGATCAGTAATCCAGCACCCTACCACCGGGCCACCACAGCCCCTCAAAACTGAAGTGAAATCTTAAAATGAAATGGTTTCCATTTTGACTTCTGCAGGTGACCAGTTTAAAACGTTCCAACTTAACATCTGGCTGAGATACACACAAAAACATAACACTACACAGAAGTTTGTTCTATTTCAGGCAAATAGAAGTCAATGTCCAGATGTTAAGGTTCTTCCCAGGCCACACACACACGAATATCATTCAATTCTACATCCGCAAACAGCATGTGCACCGCTCTCATACGCACTGCGGTACAGCAGACTGGAAACCCTGCAAAACAACTGAAACACATCTAGTCCAGAACCCTCGCTGACATTAACTGCTTTATAGAAAAAGTTGGACAGGTGCGGACAAGTTAATTAGAGTCAACTGAGAGATGTGAAATCAAAAAAGGCCCTCAGACTATCGGCTACATCCAGCAGAGCCGCCTAGCACAGCTAGCTTAGCTAAACCATAACAAGAGCCGGTATCCACTGCTGACTTCTTACTGCTTGGGTATAACTTATAAAATGTGTCTACGCAAACTATTAAACAATGACTTTAAACTGTATTTTGGTGTTTTTTACGACTATTTTAACGACATGCCACACAAACAAGCCATCACAAGGTCCCAGCAAATGCTAAAAACACAACATATAGCTTCGTTAGCATCATTAGCCACCTAGCATAAACGATAGCTATGTTAGCTGCTAGCCTTCCTTTGACAAGCTTTGTACTGGGACAACGGACACACCAACTAATTAAATTAAATAGTTGCTAAATAGTTGTTTTGTCATCACATCAGAAAAGCAGGCGACATACCTAAATACTCGCTGCGGTCAAACTGACAACAACCACAATTCATGTTAGCCAGCACCGACTACCGGCACCAACACAAACAAAAAAGACTAACAAAGCCCCAACACACACACGAGAACTGTTTAACTAGTTAAGGTGAAGATTTAACCAAGTTGCAGAGACATGTTTTCGGTAAAGGATACTGGGTCGGTGGTACCGGAGTAGGCTGCTGAGCGAGCGGCGGCCCCGGCAGCGTCACTGTGGCTAGCGGGGTCCGCAGCTGAGAGGAGTTGGCCGGCCCGGGTCCGGCGACGGCGGGAGTGACTGACTTCGGCACCCCTTTCTGCGGCAAACTCATTGCAAAAAAGAAACTTGAAGGCGACTATTTACAGAAATGGCTGGCTATGTAGACCGGTAGCTTTAAAAAAAATTTTTTTTACGCGTATAAAAATGTAGCCAGCAGCAGCAGCAGGCCCTTAAACGAGCGAGTTGCCGGTGGCGGAAAAGCTAACTCAAACAGAAAGCGTTAGCTAGCTAGCTAACAGTCTAGCTAGCTTATTGATACAGTAGCAAGCTAACGTTAGCTAGCTAGCGCTTATTGGGGTTTGTCTTCATTGCTGAAGGTAGGGGGGTTTTCCCCCTCCCCGCTCGGGGTGTCCAAGGATCCAGTTCGTCTCCGCTTGCCAGGGCGATCTCGACGACGTGCCCTTTCTTAAATTAATAGTGCCCGAGCTTCAGAACTGCTGTTCCACGAGTGGCTCTCTACTGAGTAGGATGACTTCGTTCAACATGGCGATGTGGCCGCCTCCAGCAGTCCTACAGGACTGACGTCTTCGGCTTACATCGGGGATTTCCGGCAACCTTCGGACGTCGAAACTGTAGCTAGAGAATACACACCAAACCGGACCCTATCCCACTTAACACTCAGAATATTACACGGAATTGTAATGGAGATATTTTGAGTGTTTTAAAAAAATGTTTAAACACCATCTTTAGTTAAACAGTTTTCGTTTCCGATGTAGTTTCCGACTGAAGCGCGTCTCTGAATTGTTTCCTGATGTTACAGCGCCACCTTGCGTGATTTATTCAGTGGTGCAGCTCATGTTAATAAATAATAAGCGGTTCACTCATGTGCTCTGAGCCGCCACCGGAAAAAGGCGGGGTAAAACCTGGACTGCTCGCAAGGCCATCGCAGGGCCAACACACATATATACATACACACACCCATTAACACAAAGTCTCACACCCTGGAACAGACAATTAGCCTAACGTACACGTGTTTGGATTGTGAGAGGAAGCGAGTACCCAAAGACACCACCTTTTTTTTTTTTAATCCTTTGACATAAACACTGGTTAGATTTCTATTATATTTAATTCCACATTTTGTCTGTACTTTATTATACAATTATAATTGTTGCCATCAAAGCAGAATAAATGCTGATCATAACACACAAAGAAAAGAAAACAGCGCAACTTATACATAAATTCTTCCACAAAGAGTTTTAATACAGGTGAATGGGAATCTTTAAAAAAAAAAAATATGTGATTGTACATAAAAATAACTAAACAAAAGCAGATTACATACGTGGTGGCGTAGTGGTTAGCACGTCCGCCTCACAGCAAGAATGCCTGGGTTTGATTCCCAGCTCGAGCTTTGCATGTTCTCCCCGTGCTTGCGTGGGTTTCTTACGGGTACTCCAGTTTCCTCCCACAGTCTAAAAACATGCACAGTAAGCTAACTGGCTGTTCCAAATCACCCCTGGGTGTGAATGTGAGTGTAAATGGTTGTGTGAGTGTTGGCCTGGCGAGCTGTCCAGGGTGCACCCTACCCTCGCCCCGAGTCGGCTGAGATGGGCACCAGCCTCCCCGCGACCCTAATTAGAATTAAGCGGCTTTGAAAACGAATGAATGAATAGATTACATACAGGTACACATACTAAATTTGTGAAATACATAAAAATATGTTGAATTAAGAGAGAGAGAGAGAGAGAGAGAGAGAGAGAGAGAGAGATTTTAGATCTTGACGTATCAGTATGATACTGAGTCATGTTCAGCGACCAGTGCAAGCAGCAAATGTGCAGATCTCACATACATCACTATTCTTGGAGAGAAGCGCTGCAGGTAACACAAATAGAAATGTCTTCTCAGTTCACACTTGCAATTTCAGAATATATGAAAGAAGATAACATACTACTGGCAAATAGTTCAGTATAGAAACCTCCCATCAACCTTTAACGACCTTCAATATATCCCTCAAAACTATTACACAGTACCACACCCTCCTGTGATGTATTATACATGTATTATACACCCCCCTGGCCAGTTGAATAGCAACACCTGTATCTGTAACTGCTCATTCATGCAGTTCAGTAGCCTGATCTAGTCCGTCCATCCATTCACCCAACCACCTATCCATCCATTCACCCAACACTGCTTACCTATTATCAGTGCATAAAATCATGCCGGTACAAGTCAAGTCCAGTTAAAGTTCCCACCAGACATGGAGGCTGACTTTGACTTGGTGTGGTTGTTGATAGGCTAGTTTGATATTGATAAGCTCCTGGAATTTTCCCACACAACAATAGAAATTATACTGAATGGTGCAGAAAATAAAAACACAGAAACTGGACAGTTGAAAATGGGAAAACATTGTCTTGCCTTCTCCCAATTTTTACCTGATCATCAGAGTCAGCTTTATTGGCACACAAACAAAAAAAATCTGATTCTGGTTTAACTTCAAAGCTTACTGTACAGAAAAACATTTAAATACATTCAAGGCTTATACAAGATTTTAAGCAAATAAGGACAGATATAAATTGAAGGCATATACTGTAAGGAAATATGTGCAAAATGCAAATGTGAGCCTGGTCGTAAAGCCCATCTACCTCAAGGTTTGATGTGGTGAGTGTAGTACCAGTTTGTGCATTTGTGCAGTGTTGCTCCACATGAGTGGCTGATGAGATAAATACATGAATGTCAAGGCATACTGGTGTTCCTATTAAAGTGGTTCTTGGTAAATGTATATACCTATATATTTATAGCTAATTTGTGTATCTCAATTTTTCTCCCGTACTACCAGTAAAACTGCATCTGTTCGGTTCTGTTCTGTTCTGTTCTCTATTGCTTACCAAGTCTGGAAGGCTGAAATTCCTCAGGCAGTAGTTGGTTTTCACACACTGTCACAGCACTGAACACACTAAGAGATTGGTCTGTTTGGCTGTCCCCTCACCGGTTATGATGTCCCGGAGCTTATTCACTGATTCCAGTGAGAACAAAAATTCTCCTTCCTGAATAAAAATAAAATACCACTACTCAGTTCTACTCGTATAGCAGTCTGGCACCAAATTGTACACTATGTTTATATCTGTTTTGTTAGATCCAGTAAAATGAATTTCATGTACAGTAGATACAGTATAGACACTGGCAGGCACCACACCCTATACTGAGTATATATTTTGTTGTGCAGTGTGTACATTGATCCCAGCTCTACTCTAACAAGGAAACTGTGTTGTAAGGTTCTGCTTAGAACTTAAATGCTTCCCAAGGAGAATAATTTCATTTATTGATATTTGTTTTTAGTTCGTAGTGTGTGATCGTCAGGAGGTTTTAAGAACATACTATACCTTCACATAAGCATAAATAATAATTTAAAAAAGCATGCCCCTAAGTAATGCCCCTTTTCACCCTGATCTTTTAATAACACAGATAACTCATGTAAACACAGAGAACCTTGATAAATCATTTGTTTTTCTATCAGCAGAGTGTTAGTGTTGCACACCAAAGCTCAAAATAGGCTATTGATGATGGCAGGAAATTAATGATTAGGTGCTCAGGAGGTTATTATTGCTTAAGGCAGTATGAAGTTCCCACCAGACATGCAATATCAACATTACATTTTAACAGTCAGGACTCTTGCAAATCATACACTCCAGAAAGTATTTCCCCCTGAAACAAGACTTTAGATTTAATTTCATTCTTTATTTGTAATGAAAATAAACACCTATGGAGCCAGTGTAGAAACGACAGGTTGCACAACCCTTTGTTTAGGATCCCTGTATTCCTGATATATCAAGTATATGTACTGAGCTACAAGGCTTAGATGAACAGTCGTGTAATGGAGGTCCAGCTTATACAGCTATTTTCTTAAGGCATTTATAATTTATCTTAAAGAAATTAAGAGTAAAATACATCAGATTGCAGATGAATTCTTGATTCTCATTAGTCAGAAGGTGCTGATTCATTTTATAACGGCAACTTTGACAGCAGCTCCCATCCACTAGCCAGTTTTCCTCATTATATGCCAACTACCAATAAGGATGTCCTCTGAGATAAGTAATGCCAGCCACGCATCTCTTAGAATTGTTGCACATGTTCATGTCACAAATCAGATTAACCCACATGGAGGAAAGTAGCAACTGCTCCCTTCTACATACATGAGCTCACAGATGGCCAGGATTGGCCACAGATGGACCAGAAAGTTCCTTCCAAATTTTATATAATATTCATTCACTCATGTACTTAGTTTGCAAAAATAATAATAATTAAAAAAAAAAACCAAACAAACAAAAAAAACCCAGTATCTTTGTATTTGCAGGTTTTACAATCAAGAAAAGTGCAAACACAGTTTATTATTTATTTATTATTAGTTTCTTTTTTTTCCCAGCTAACTCTTCAGTTGGTGAAAATTGGTCTATGTGATATTCGCGTCACATTATAAGTGTTCAAACCTGGCACATCGAATCCAGGTGTAAGGCCTTTCTCATTGAAAATGTAAAAATTAAACAGCTGTCTATCTCGAGACTTCATTGAAACAGTCGTGTTTCTGATCCTCAGCTGACAGGGATACTCATTCTCAAACACCACCTTGAATACCCTCTCCTCTAAAAAACTCAGTCTCCAGGATTTATACTCCAAAGGGGCCATTTCATCCATAGGTGGCCCAAACTGCTGCATTGACAGTATGCCATCTGGGCCTGCTTTGATTTCATAGAAGGTCATATTACTGTAAGTGAAAAAGCCAATATAAGGAGATGGATCAGGAGGAGGTACAAGGATATAAGGTGTGTCTCTGAAAGCCCTCTCCATAGCAGGGATGAGATAGTTGTAGGATTTGGCTACAAGATCATCAGCAGGCTTAGTCCCAGCCATCAGAATTACCAACCCAAGCTTAAGGCGTGGCACAAGTGAGAGCACAGCTGAATACCCATCCAAGTCTCCATCCTTACGGACAATCTCATATTCCAGCTGTTCATACACTTCCCAAGGTGTCCCTGTTTGATCTGAGAAGTAACTGGTGTCACAGTGGAAAACGGGCATCAGCATGGTCTTCAGTGTGTCCTCCCGGAGGACTTGATTGTTATACGTACCTAGGAGAACCATTATCAGCTTGGCCATGTCTGCTGTAGTAGAGTACATCTGACCCGAGGGCCGGTACCAGCCGAGGTCATAGAGTGGCGTGGGTTGGCCATTGGAATAAACCCCCATCGCCATCTTTCTCTCAATCTCTGCAGAGATGTTGAAGCCAGTGTCCTCCATTCGTAATGGTCGAAGGATATTTTCAGTCACCCAGCTCTCATAGTCAGTTCCTGTCACCTTGTCTGCCATGACATGGGCCAGCAGGGAGAAGGCCAGGTTACTGTAATGGCATCTGGGGACAGAGACAGGCAAGAATACATAGATAAGTCATAACATTAGCACCACATGACTGGCTTGTATCTCGGCAGACCCATACACAGCAAGCTGCACTGCGCTCTGTGTTCTGACACCTTTCTATGATAGTCAGCATTAACAGTTTCAGCAATTTGTGCTACAGTAGCAGTTATATGCGATCAAACCAGACACACTATCCTTAGGCATAATATGCGCATCAGTGAGTGAGAGCTTGTGCACCCATGACACTCTTGCAAGTTCACTGGTTGTCCCTTCTGGGACTATCTGTGGTTGGTATGTACCACTGCATACCAGGAACACCCCACAAAACCTGCCATTTTGGAGATGAGTGGACAAAGTCACTCAGATTGTTATGCTTGCTCATTTTTCCTGCTTCTAGCACATCAACTTCCAAAACTAACTGTTCACTTTCTGCCTAATACATCCCACTCCTTACCCTGGGTTTACACTGGGGCGTGATGTCTGCGATCTCAGGGATTTTAAAAAAGCGTGGACTCTACGATTTATGACTATTCTTGGAGTTTGACTAGGGTATAAAAAAGGAGGCAGGGTGCATCCAAGAGATGAAACATGAAGGAATCGTGTTTACAAGTTCATCAAGATCCCCTACATGCATCGTAAGTCTGTTACACCCTGTTAAAGTCTATTAAGATCCATTAAGCTCTAGTGTGCTCCACTTTGATTCCCATGTTCTATCACGATTGGCGTGAAATCATAATACATTTTGATAATCGCAGCCAAATCACAGATCAGCGCGATCATCATGATTACACCAAGTGACCTCAAGATCATCACGATTCGATTCCCAACCCCCCACAAATGTCACGATTCTCGAATCGCAGACATAATGCCCCAGTATGCATTCAGGGTTAGCAGGTGCCACTTTAATGAGATAATGAATGTGATTCACTTTACCTGTCAGTAGGCATAGTGTTTTTAATGTTATGGCTGATCGGTGAGCTTGTCTGGGAAAGTCTTTTTCAGGAATGTCCAACCTTGCCCTAGAGACTGGTGTCCTAAGGGATTTTGCATCATCCTTACTGTAATCTCAGGCACTTTATCTAGTGAGTGTATCTTAATTTAGCACTTAACTAGTATTTATCCATCATTTATTTACACATTCACTAGTCATTACGCACCTTTATGCCCTGATATATTTGTTGGGTTGCTGAAGCAAGACAATTTCACTTATTAGACCAATACTATATCTGTCTATCATTAAAATATATGCAAAAGTTGATCAATTTAGTACTTTTGACACTTGGCTATCTTTGTTTCAAGTACTTTACGCTTGGTCATAAATGTTACATATATAAGCATAAATATTGTCCAGGGCTCAATAGCAACCTGTCACACAATTAGTTCTCTTACTTGGTTCCAGGGTCTGCAACAAGAATATCATCTTGTAATAAATCAATTGCCTCATGAGTCTGGCCATTCCAGAGTAAACTGGTCCCTCTAAGTTGCCTGGGCAGTCCTGCAATCAATAATACTGGGTTATGTTAGACTGTAAGATATGGCCGATTTACTCCAGAATTGTCACTTAATAAAATATACTTGGATAAAAACTTTGGCTTGTTCTTGTAAACGTCTTGCAAATGCTTTTCTGGCACCAGTCCAAGGTAGTGTCACCAAATAGTCATTTACACTTAATATAAAACGAATGCTGAATCACAGGCTGAACCAGACAGAGATGATTAATGATCAGAATTGGATTCACAGGTGGAAGTGTATACAACTAAGCTAGTTCCTTATTTAGACACAATTTACAAAATTATAGACTTATTATTATAATAATATATTATTTATATTAATTAGTATTAAAATTGAGAATTACAATGTGTAATACAGTAACAGGGAAGCACGGTATCGTAGCGCTTAGCATGTCTGCCTCACAGCAAGAAAGCTCTTGGTTTGAGTCCTGGACTTGGTGAGGGCATTTTTGTGTGGAGTTTGCATCTGTACCAGGTACACTGGCTTTCTCTTACGGTCCGAAGACGTGTAGCTTAGGCTAATCATCTGTTCGAAATTGCCCCTGAGTGTGAATGATTGTGTGTGTTGGCGGATAGGCTCCAGCCTCCCCATGACCCCAGTAGGATTAAGTGGTTCGGCGAATGAATGAATGACTGAATACGTAATAATAAACTTGCATAATGTCATCCAGGTCAGTTTCCGGCTGAATTTTTATGTTCATTATAAGTCATAGATAGTCAGTCTCCACCTTTGTAAACTTTATGTGTTGCCCACTCTGCTTTTGCATTTCGTTTACGAAAATATACACAATTCAGTGATTCTTGTAATTATAAAGAAACATTACATAAACATGACTGTTATCTGATCTCTATATCGAGATCTTAGTACCTGATAGTTGACTGGCCATCCTTTTGAGAGTAACAGAGGAATGGAATGGTGTTTTGCGATTTCTTGTAAATGCTGCCGTATTAGGAAGCAACTTTGGCTCCATGCCCATCTTTTTTCCCAGAGGGTTCTTTATGGTGAAGTTCTTTACATACTTTTCTAGAGGGTCATCCAAGGAGTTCACTTTACCATCCTCCCATAGCTTGTACAGCATCAGAGTGGGGAAGATCTTGGATAAACTGGCAATTCTGTTATAAAAACGCAAATTAGTGGAATTTTCTTCAAAAATCATAACAGTAAGCTCAATAAGATTTGTGGAATATTATGCATATAATAGAGATATTTATGTATTAAAAGCCACTCTGTAATATACATGCAAAGGGTATAACAGTATTAGAAATGAGAATGGAAAGTCTGGTTGTTCGGTCGATAGTAAAGGTCGATAGTACTTGACAGTAAATAGGTCGTCTACATTTTAATTTGGTGTGTAAATGTATTAATGATATTACTATTGTGTTCACTGTCTACATAGGCCTACAAACTTAACATAATGTTAATACTACAAACTGTTAACCAGGGATTTATAAAACTGCCAAGTTTTAATGTCCAGTGAATAAGATATATAAAGTACATGTGTATTCATCGTATTGCATATGTGTAGTGTACACGTTTAAAAGTCATACACTGGGGTTTAGCCTTTAGAAGTGCAGACGTACTAGAACAAGAACAAGCTGAACAAGTAGATGCCTCATGGAATCTGTGGAGTTTCGGCTTGGGACAAAACAAAAAGCTATTGTGTTAGAGTCTGTGATTGGCTAGTTTACTTGTTTCAAGTGACCTCACTGATTGAGATGCTATTACACTATTCACAACCTGATCTTGCAGTCGATTTTGGATTCTGCAGCAATCATAGGTCGCTTTCTGTTTCTTAACAATCATATACTCACTATGCCGATTGTTCATTGTTATTTTATATGCATATCAGGTTGTCCACCATGCTTGTTGTTTGTATTGAATAACCAAAAACGTGTTCATTTCGAACACTGTTATCTCGGATATCAATATGTAATATAATGAGATGAACTTCAAGAGGCATACACATATGCTAAATCACTGTATCACAGAATCACAGGATTTTATTCTGTCATTTCCTCACCTATAGATTGTGTACTCATTGGGTGGTGAAGACTTTGGATCACTCCCATTTCTTCTGCCAAAGTTCCCATTCCACAGCACTGAGTTATTATAGATGACAATGCATGAAATCGCTGGCAGTGTTTTCACATTCGTACTGGTTCTCAAAAGAGAATCCACCTAAAAAATATTTTCTTGTTACTTGCATGCCCCAGTTAATGGTTTATTAGGTATATATTAATTGTATCTACAGTTGTTGGCCATTTTATCAGCCATGCAAAAGATCGTGTTATATAGTCTATTTGGGCTGACATTTAGCACTTAATGACATTCGATTAAATTTTCATTATTAAAACTAACAGAAAAGTGTGTATTTATTTACTTAGAATTATGTTAAACCATCTTGGGTATCAACAGCAAAGTTTGATGAATAAAAGCAACAGTTTTGGTTCTTATATTAAAATAATCAAATGCACAAAATGGGGTTTACCTGCAGCCATGCTAATGGCATGAGCACATTAAAAATATTCAGGCACGGACTTTCAGTTACTGAAAATAGTGTGAAAAGCATTGAGATTTTCTTCCTATGACCTCCAGGAAATTCATTCCACATATTTCACAGTGGTGAATGTGTTCAGATAACAAATTTGTTTTTGTATGTTTGGATTTCTTATTAAAATGGTTCTTATTAAAACCTGTTTCTCTCTCTTTCGGAATCTGTTAAGTTAAAAGCCTATAGAAAATGATACATCGCATGTTCTACCCTGGTCTGAAAAATCTATTAAGTCCAATTTTCATAAAAATAGATTTAAGACTATTTTGGACTTATTAGGTTTTACCACTTCATAAACTCCATTAACATTGCTAAAATATCCACAAACTTGCCTAGTAAATCTTTTAGGATCTTAGGATGTTATCCTAGTAAATATTTGCACACTCGTGGTCAGGAAAAACCTAGTAACTATCCGCAGCTTATCCAGTTCAGTAATTTTGGTCATGTGAGTTTTTATAAAACATGGCAGCTGACTTGTTGCCCTGTTCTGGAAAAACCTAGCAAGTCATATCTTGAGAAAAATGAAAAAAAAAAAAAGATACTTTAGAATTTAGGCCTCAGTTACTGTATTTAAATGCTGATAGTAGAGCGTGATTATCGATAGGACACACTTAATGTGGCATACAGTATGTTAGAATAGTATTTCTATTATTTATTTGTTCACGTTGAGACTTACTAGGATTTACCTGATCACAACTCAGTCGATCCATTCATTCATTTATTTTCTAAGACACTTAATCCTAAATAGGGTCGTGGGATGTCTATCTCAACCAGCTCTGGGCGAAGGCGGGGTACACCCTGAACAGCTCGCCAGGCCATCACAGGGCCAAAACACTCTCACTCTCACACCTAGGGGCAATTTAGAACAGCCAGTTAGCCTACTGTGCATGTTTTTCGATTGTGGAAGGAAACCGGACTACCTGGAGGAAACCCATGCAAGCACAAGAAGAACATGCAAACTCCACACAGAAACGTCCTCGCCGAGCCCAGGAATCTAACCCAGGGCGTTCTTGCTGTGTTCTAACCACTGCGCCACCGTGCTGCCCTAACTTAGCTGATTTGATTAAGTAAAGTCTACTAAGTTACGATGTAAACAAATGAAGAATGGAAATCATATAATATCATGTGTCCCATAAAGTATGTCTCATATAATTAATAATCATGCTCTAATATCTGTATTTAAAGTCTCCATATCAAGATTTTTTACTAGAATTTTCATATTTTATATATTCTACAGAAAAAACTAAACAGTTTGTCATCGGACAAGTAAAAATGCATTTCTATATTTAGATATCAATGCTTTATAAAGCTTGGAATTCTCATAATTCCCTCTCGAACAATAAAAGTTAGAAACCTGGAAGTTATGACTGATGACGTATTCGGGGGAAGTGAATTGTCTAAACAAGTACATGGTGAGTGGAGAACACGAATTCAGTGCTGTGGAAGATGCTACCGAAATGGAAGAATGTGCTGTAAAACTGGAACATTTTTCACTCTCAGGCTCTGATTCAGGTGAAACCGAGAATAAATTTGCAATTTAAATGCCCTCAGACAAAATATTTTATTTATAATATAAAATATAAGTAATGATTCTGTGGACTTGAGGCAATATCTTGACATGGGGATTTTCATTTACTGAGGCCTAAATCTCGGTTGATCCATTTTTTCCATTTTTCTCAACATTACCAGGATGTAAGTTAGTAGGTTTTCCAGACCAGGGCGGTGTTGTTGAAATAAATACCTACTGAAGGGTATGATTTTGGAAATAGCTCACACATGAAGCACAATTATATTTATATGACTTTTTTTTTTTTGCATTTCTGGACTAACCTTTTCCAGAGCATCCATTAGGACAGGTAAAGGATGTTTAAGAGGAACAGGCTCTGGGAAACGTGGGCACAATTTCTCTTCATTTAAATCTTGTACTTTTTTTACAGCCACTAAAACAGTGGAAAATTGCAAAACATGAGTGAGTTACCTAAATTTACAATCTGACTTCCATGAGTTATTTGGATTAGAAAAAACGTGATTTTTTTTGCAGTGTTATTCTGCAGTTTTTGACTCTCGTACCTCGTTTGGATTTGGGAAGCTTGTACTGCCATATAAAACAGCCAGTCATGATGAGGGAGAGGATGAAGAAGAAGATGGTGCCTAGATTAGTTCTCGTCAGCTTCATATTGAAGGTTGATTTGTCTCCACCAGTACAGCAGACACTAAAAGTGAAGTAGATCATGACTGTAGTGTGTGACACTATCCAAGTGACTTTATCTCGTTATGAGAGCAGTATTATTTTCCCAACTATTCAGTGTATGGTACTGTTAAATTTTAGAGTTTCAAACACAGCGATACATTTTATTTACCATCGCCTGATAATCGGTGTACCTTACCTCAAAGTATGCTTTGCTCAAGAACCAAAGATTTCAACTTCACGAGGCAATACCACCAGGATCTTCAAATCTTTCTATACTGTTGGTTTTCAATTGACATGCAGACTTAAGTTGCCGGGCAGGAAGTACAACTGTGGCTACCATCTGCCCATCAGATCCTGTGTAATCCCAACCTTTCCTTGTATTCTCGCTGTGCACACCACGTCATAATCTGGAGAAATCCTCAATTAAGTCCTTACACTTTTCACCCATGGGGGAATCCTTTATACAACTGGGTTCTGCTCATTCACTTTCCTTCTGTATTGCTTATGTATATGATGTTTTTGTGGGGTGGCACAGTGGTTAGCACATTCGCCTCACAGCAAGAAGGTCCCGGGTTCAATTCCCAGACTTGGGGTATTGGGGTATGTTCTACCTGTGCTTGTGTGGGTTTCCTCCGGGTACTCCAGTTTCCTCCCACAGTCCAAAAACAAGCACAATAGGTTAAATGGCTGTTCCAAATTGCCCCTAGATGTGAGAGTGAGTGTGAATGGTTGTGTGTGTTGGCCCTGCAATGGCCTGGCGAGCTGTTCAGGATGTGTCCCGCCCTCACCCAGAGTTGGCTGAGATGGGCGTCAGCCTCCCTGCGACCCTAATTAGGATTAAGCAGCTTAGAAAATGAGTGAATAAATGAATAATTCATTATATTTGTGGATATTCACTGCATTTTGGTTAGCGATATTTTTATTACATAATTTCTTGCATTAATACTGTCTTATCCAAACTATATCCAGTAGTGCGCAGAGAAGATTATACACTACCGCTTTTGTCTAAAAGGGCTCCTAATAAAAAGAAGTAAAAAATGACTTCTCTATCATTTTTGGTGAAAATGTGTTCAATAATGCTATTGTAGGCAACGAGAACCAAAAAAATAAGTCTGACATATTGAGGTAAAAGTATGAATAATAAACAAAAACACTGAAAATACCAATTTTTCAGAAAAATTGAAAGGTGTAGTAAATTTTATTTTTTCGACTTTTCATAGCATGGATGAATTTAAACCATATGGAATGGTTTAGCGTGTGAAGAAATTAAAAAATATGTGAACACTATGCCTGAAAGGTTAAATGCTGTAATTAAAGTAAAGGGTGTTTACACTAAATATTATCTTTTTTTTTTGGTTAATAAAGAGACTTATTTTTGTTATTACTATATATTTTTGTTTGTTTACATATTCTTATCAATATAATCCAATATTACATGAAATAAACACTTGAATAGTACTTGGTTTCTGATTCATCTTCATTTTGTACAGTTGTATAAGTGTACTGTGTTTTTTCATTTCTTCTGTTTTTTATTTCAGGGATATTTGAGTGCATTTTCATATAGTGGTACAGAGTGATGCAGCAAACAGCACAAGAGGGCAGCAGATTCTTCATCAAACACAAAGAGTCCCACAAAATGGCAGGTAACCAAATGGTATTCAGTAGATTCAGTACATTTATCCCTGCATAAATAACATTTAAGCGTGGGATGGTAATGTAGTGGTTTGCACGTCCGCCTCACAGCAAGAAAGTCCTGGATTCGAGTCCCCGGCTCGATGTTTCCGTGTAGAGTTTGCATGCTCTCCCTGTGCTTGCATGTTTTCTCCACGTATTCCAGTTTCTTCCCTCAGTCCAAAGGCATGCACATTAGGATAACTGGCTGTTCCGAATTGCCCCTAGGTGTGAATGATTGTGTATGTGTTGCCCTGCGATGGTCTGGTGAGATGTTCACGGTGTACTCAGCCTTCGCCCAGAGACGGCTGAGTTAGGCTCCAACCTCCCCGCGACCTTAATAGTAAGATTAAACAGTTCAGCAAATAAGTGAATGAGTGAGAGTTAATGACATAAAAATACAATAATCTATCAGATTAATCCAGAATCCAGCATGGTAGTGTAGTGGTTAGCACTGTTGCCTCACTGCAAGCAGGTTCTAGGTTAAAACCAAGGGCTTTCTCTTTATATTTTGCATGTTCTCCTACTGCCTATGTGGTTTTCTTCCCTGTGTCCTGGTTTCCTCCCAAAGACCAAAGTCATGAATCTTAGGTCAACTGGCTGCTCTAAATTGCTTGTAAGTGTGAAAGTGTGAATGGCTCTGGTTTATTTATTTTTTGTTAGTCCCGCTTTAGACCGGCAACCGGTCAAGGGTGCAGTACCTCCTTTTTGCTCCAAGTCAGGTGAGACTGTCTGCAGATCACCCACAACCCACAATGGATACGCAGAATAGAAAATTAACAAATAAATACAGTGATAACCTAACTTCACTTTTACTTTCTCTTATGAAGTTCACTCATTCTCATTCCTTTGCCAGGCTGCTTTATCCTTGCGTTAGGGTCGTGGGGAGTCTATCTCAGATGACACTATGCGAAAGCAGGATACACCTGGCTTGCCAGACCATTGCAGCGCATGGCCAACACACACACACACACACACACACACACACGCAACCATTCACACTAATGTGCATGTCTTTGGACTGTGGGAGGAAACCGGAGTACCCAGAGGAAACATGGGAAGAACATGTAAACTTCACACAGAAATGCCCGAGCCCGGGATACAAACCCAGGACCTTCTTGCTGTGAGGAAGACATGCTAACTACTATGCTACCGTGCCATCCAGGCTGTTATTAAAAATGAATCAAAACCTTCTGACCAGTCAGATTTGCGAATTCAGAAGATTTAAAATGTAACAATGAACACAAATAAGAATAATGTACTATTACTGAAAGGACATGGAGGGCCACAGTTCAGCAAAGCACGTCTTTGGATTGTGGGAGGAAACCATACCCAGAGAAAATCCGTGCAAACATGGTGAGAACATGCAAACTTCACGCAGAAACGCCCTCGCCGAGCACGAGACTCGAACCCAGGACCTTCTTGCTGTGAGGTGGACATGCTAACCACCATGCCACTGTGCCGCCCAATTTACTGTCAGTGTTCTTTAAAAACCGGGCAGGAAAATAGTTAGCTGGCTTTTTAAACAGAACACATTAATTGCCATATTTCAAACATGATTTTTAATTTTTTGTCTTCCACATAATAAAGTTTTCAGGAGAAATCAGTACCTTAGTTTCAACCCAGTTAATCACTTCAACTTCTTTCAGTTTTCACAGTGGAAAGCAGTGAGATTTTAGGTTATTAGTGTTTTAAAGTACTGAAAGGACATGGAGGGTCAAAGTTCAACAATGCACATGTTTAAATGTAGACAGTGTTAGCCTTGCACCATCTGTGTCTGTTGTAATTAAAATAACACTGTGACCAATATTTCCCATTTTTCATATCCTTAGAGCACCGATTCCTTTGTTGTCCACATGTGATGAATGAGGTGAGCAGCAGAGTTTGTCATTTCTAAATGGATGCAGTGCACCAAGGGGGCACTAATACAAACCAGCCACAGTTATCTTTCTCATTTTCATTTTTTTCTTGCTGCTATTCTGCACTCAAGTCTTTTTGTGCTGATGACCCTGGCTCGCCTTTAAGACTCTGGAGGTACTGTGCAGTCTTCCATATCAGTTGCTATTTGCGGGGTCTTATTCACAGAGGAGTGTATCCATGCTCTACATATTAAATTACTCATGAAAGAGTTGCATGTCCTTCAGGCATCTTAGCAGTCTTAACAGGATAGTACGTCACAATATCCGAGACAGAGCGACCCGACATCACCTCTTTGTGCAAGGTCAATTTTTCCAATTTACATCAGCAGCAGTTGAAGACAAGTCACATCTCACACTGTGTTAGTATCAAAGGCCTGTCAGAGGCAGGTAGCGTTAGGTGTCAAGGTGTCCTCTGTAAATAAATGTTTCTGAAGTGGGGAGTTCAGCCTTTTAGATTTACATGAGAATTTTACTGTGATGCAACCTACCAGTGGCAACAAGTAATATTGGTGTGAAGTTGAAAAGTGGTGTGAACTGTTATATCTTTGGAAGCATTAGGACAGCTGAGCCCACATGCACTAATGTGCCTTGGGCACCATGTTATTCTTGCCATTTCACTGATTGTCTTTCCTGGGACCACCTTTGGTACATACTTACCAATGCGTACAAGGAACTCCCCACAAAATCTGCTGTTTTGGAGATGAATAGACCCAGTCATTTAGCCATCACAATGTGGACCTTGTCAAAGCCACAGTGATTGTTCACTGTCACCCCCCCCCCAACACCCCTGCAATTGCTACTGTAGCGAGATAATCAATGTTATTAACTTTACCTGTCAGTGGTCATAGTGTTTTTAATGGCATGGCTGATTGTTGAATATACTGTGTGCTGACGGTGGTATATAGGTCGTGTGGGGTGTTAAATCATCCCACATTTTCCCATATAAGTCATGCAAAAAACAATGTAGCACTTTCTCTTTTAGCATATAATATACTCATACAATGGAAAAAGTTAATGTCAATAATGATAACAAGTATAACTAGTAGACCTGTAGTGGTCATCCCACTTACAACAATCTGCATTGCTTGTTTCAATCACATGAGGTTATTTGTGTTGACAAAATAATGGCTAAGATGGCTAAGAATCAAGGAAAAAGGGGAAAAAAAAGACTTGGAGCACAAGAAAAAAAATAGGACAGGCAATCCCAACCCTGCTCTAACCATTAGGTATTTTATTTGGATTTTGTGGATACACCCATAAAGTGGAGCATAAATGTGAAGTGGAAGAAAAAAAACATTGTTTTCAATTTTTATTTATTTAATTATTATTATTATTATTTTTTTACAAATAAATATCTGAAATGTGTGGTCTGTATGTTATAGCAGCTGCAATAAACTACTGGTGTCTTACCAGGCAATTTTTTTTCCTTTACTTGAAGTTATGCTGCAATCCACTGCACCCATAACTCTCTTTTCTAATTTTTTCTTTTTCTAACTAACTTTTCTGCAGTCAAAGTTGTGATGAGAGGGCAATGGGACAGGCATTCAACTTGGAATTTGGAAAATGAGGTACTTGGGCAATATCCAACTTGTCGGATGTTATTCCACTGATTTAAACCCAGTTAACATAAATTAAATACTACATGAATAGATAATAGCCCTGTGATGGCCTGGCCAGCTGCCCAGGGTGTACTCTGCCCTCGCCCAGAGTCGGCTGAGATGGGCACCAGCCTCCCTGTGGTTCAGAAAATGAATGAATGTATAGAAAAATAAACAATATGCACACGCATGTGTGCCTGATACTGACAGCAACTGATCACTTCTGATTAACTGATTTTCATCAACTACATTATGCCTTACATTAATCCTACAGGTATACAGATTGTTTTGTGAAAGAAACAGGAAATTGTAAATGTATTTATACTTTTTACAGCTAATAAAAGACGAATATGTCCATTCTAGGCTGGACAAAAGACTTGTCGCAGTCATGTCACATCAAATTCTTTATCAAAGCAATTAGTAAAATTAATAAAAAAAATAATGAAAAGTGCTCGATTAACTAAATATATATAAAATACAGGTATTAAAGCTGCTTTCAGGCAATTTATAAAATCTTTTTTTCAAGAACTGTAGAAACCTTCAAGATCTTCAGACCCCCTTGGTACACATAGGTAAGCTCGGTCATGCAAGAAAACTATCCACAAAACAACTGGCTGCACTAAAGTTGTAGTAGCTCCATTAGGACTCATAGCTAGCGATGTCTGCTTCAACAAGAACTCTACTTCATATTGTTTCTTGCAATGGTCACCATACACCATACAGGTCCTGTACAAGACATAGCTAGAACACCATGACGTGCTTACCTAGGCAGAGTTTACCGAAGAGCCAGTCATGTATGAAAGTGAAGCATCATGGTTTACAGTCACCTCCAGTACATAGGGATCACAAAGCTGTGTAAGATGGGTGGGAACGTTACCAGACACAAATATCAGCAGATTATTGCTTCCCATCGTTTCAAACCTACAGGTGGCTCAGATTTTTGAAAACACACTGTTTTCTGACCATTTGATGAAGGAGCTGCCCTCTAAAATAGCTTACTCATGTATTAAAAATTAATTAAAAGTGTCTTGGGCCTCAAGAATTTTTAGTAGCACTTACATTTTTTAATTGTTTTGTAATTCAAACATCTTGAAGGTGTCTGATTCTTTTAATATGATAATTATTCATCATGACAAGCACCCGGGAGTCTGGTACCATCATGGCCATGTTTGCAGAATCACTACTAACCTTGAGTGATGCTTTTAATTTTTCAATATGATGTTATATATTAAGCTACAATATTATATATTTAGTTATAAACAAGGCTATTTGCTTGTTTTTCTTTAACAAATATAGTCTTAAAAGTGAAATGAAGTCTTTGCGATGAGATTTTTGTCCAGGCAAAAACAGGAATGTTTATATTTAAGAAGCTGTAAAGATTACATGAATGTTCACATGAGCAACAAGACTTTTCTCAATGACTGTTTAAGTAACACTTTAAAAGTATGTGTGCCCTGCAGTGGCCTGGCAAGCTGTCCACGGTGTACCCCACCCACGCCAGCCAGAGTTGGCTGAGATGGGCACCAGGTTTCCCTCAACCCTATTTAGGATTAAGGGGTTCAGAAAATGAAGCATATGTGTTTATAAAACAGAAAATAATTTAAATAATTTGGATTTTATTATAAATTTATTTATTTATTTATTTATTTTGGTGTTCTGTGATTTCAGTATGTGAGTTCTAGTACAGAGACAACCCTAGTTCTTATAAACATAAATGCCAGTCAAAAGTTTTGAAATACAAGTAACTGTGTCCAAACTTTTGACTGTTACTATATATTGGCATTTACTTTCTCTTAACATCCACAATTTAGGTAATGACCATGTCCGTCTCTACTGATACTCTAACTGGATGTTTAGGTTAGCAAATTACACACATTTGCAATGACTTACAAATCCGTACAACTAACAGGCCAAGGGCTGGCAACACCAGTGCCAACTTCTTATTAGCATTTTCTTGATTAAAAGTAGTTACGGTGTATGAAAATGCTAAGCAAGCACCTCTTTGTTTACAGTTTTAACCTCCATAGTCATAACCCTTCCATTGTGCCTATTGAATGACAAATACAGACAATTACCAACTGCTTGTGTGAAGACTTTTCTATCACAGGTGCAGAACATACTGTTTGTGCTAGTTGAAAGTTGGCTGAGGTGTTCATAGTGTGTTCAAGCACAACATTTTTAACCCCAAATACAGGCCACATGAGGTGAAGCAGCAGGGGCCTTAGTGTGTTCCAGCTTTAAGGGTGAGCCCAGACACCTTTTGGAAGAGCCTTATTTGCACAGCCTGTACCTGTGATATTGTTCTTTTGGTGACTGGCCAGTAGGAAACAGAATTAGCCAGTAATTCAACAGCTTCACCTTTGGCTCAGCTCTCCCTTCACCATGACTGACCAGTACAACACTGCACCAATCCACCTGCCAATCTCCTGCTCCATTCCTAACAAACTTGTGAACATGACCCTGAGATACTTGAACTCCTCCACGTGAGTCAAAAGCTTATCATGAACCCATCTTTTTCCAACTAAGAAAGCCTTGGATTGCTAATTCTCATACCAGCCACTTTACACTTGACTGCAAGCCACCTCAGTATGAGCTGGAGATTGTTGTTTAATGAACCCAACAGGACCACATCAGCTGCAAACAATGCAGTCCTGAGCACATCTAATAGGACACTCTCCACACTTCTGCTACACCTAGAAATTCTGGGGTAATGTAAATAAAGGGCAACCATGGTACAGTCCAACACTCATCAGGAACATGTTTGACTCACTGCCGGCAATGCAAACCAAGATCTCACTCTAATTATACAGGAAAATAAGGGCCCATTTTAATGACACCGGTACCCCGCATACTCCCAAAGACACCTTATGTCATGTGCTTTTTCCATAACAAAAAAGTCCATAACAGACATGTTGACTGGTTGGGCAAACTTACATTAATCAAACTTCTTTACATTCATGTTATGGTAAACAACTGGACCAGTATTTAGTATCAGGATAAAAACTGCCTTATTCTTTGATGAGTCCAAGCTTTAACTAATAGATGGACTCTCCTATTCATCTCTTTACCTGAGTGTTCAAGACATGCAGTCACAAATATGATGATAAGACTACAAAATCAATCATCAACCAGCAGTTTAAGGTGCCCTGGTGCCATGTGCTCTTAAAAGAAAATGACAAGAAAAGCTTTCTAAATTCTTCTATCACACTGAAAATATGAATATTTTCATGATCAGGTGGTTTTTACTTACATTTTTGAAGTTGCAATCTGCGAAAATGCGTTAGATAGTTTGCTTAAGTCTGTTTCAATCAGCAGCCATTCTAGCGGTCTCACTCTCATGAGACCGCAAAGTCACAGGAATAGAATGCGGAGGTGTCAGTTCCTATAAAGCAAGATAACAGCAAAAATAGCACCACACCGGTTATAAACTAACATTCATTCATTCATTCATTTTCTGAACCACTTAATCCTAATTAGGGTCACGGGGAGGCTGGCGCCCATCTCAGCCGAC
>JAQMYF010000003.1:23069931-23087721 GCA_030014195.1 Neosilurus mollespiculum | reverse complement strand
GGATCCTTTGTCCGTCAAAAATGTCTTCTCCGGAAAGTAGACATTACATGTGGAGGACAGAAGTGCTTTTTTCAGATTTTAAATGCTTTTTCTAAAGCAGCATAGTACTGTATAGCTTGCTGAAAAATATAGGTGGGATTGGATGTGAAATACTTTCTGTACAGAGTTCCACATCAGCTTGAGAAGCATGTCCGTCAAAAATGTCTTCTCCGGAAAACCACAATGATTGTTACTGCGGTTAATAATATATACAACTAATGTTGCGTGAAACCTGCTCAAATAATGTGTTTAGTGAGCTTTTATTCTTAATGCTGTGAATTCTTAACAAGTGGTGCTAGATTCTAGATTCTAAATTCTAGTTATTCTAGAGACCCTTTGTACCTGTTATACTTTCACCCAGTGTAATTTAGACACCATTAGACCTGAAGCTCTGATACTTCACACAAAATGTTCTAGTCTCATAAGGTGTTGACTGGTAACAAGAAACCACAAAAACTAGGAGATTTATTTTTGAGCTACTGTGAACCCAAAAAGTCTACTCTGATTGTGAAACAACCCACAGTCACTCTAAATGTGCAGATCTCATACCTGCATGCTCACATTGTAATGTAATATCCAGTATACCGTATCATGTTTTTTCACGTTACCTTATGCTAACTTCTAATATGGGTAGCTTAATGGTTAGCAGTTCCGTCTCACAGCAAGAAGGTCCTGGGTTCAAGTTCCAGGTTCCAGGTTCAGTTTTCATGTTTTCCCTGTGTTTGCATGGGTTTCCTCCGGGTACGCTGGATTCCTCCCACAGTCCATAGGCATGCACATTATTATAACTTGCTGTTCCAAATTGACCCTAGGTGTCAGCATGAGTGTGAGTGTATATGGCTGTGTGTCAGGGTGCACCTGCCTTCATCCAGTGTTGGCTGAGATAGGTGCCAGACTCCCTGAGACTAGGATTAAGTGGTTCAGTGAATGAGTGAACTTGTAATATCTGTATATAGTTGATAAAGTGTTGATGGTAATTCGAGGGGATGAAGTATAAGAATTTCATTATATGTAGGCAAACTGCTTGTTTTACTGTGGATTAGATCATACATCCTTAAATCAGAATCACTGAGTCTGAATCTGAATTTCTGCCAGAATACATAATTCAAGAAGGAAAATTGCATCGTGATCAAAAACATAGATGTCAACCATGTCTATGAAATCTGATTCTTTTTTCTTCAGGATAAAGTTAGAATCATCATCATTAAAAAAAATCTTTAGCACATTTGCATAGAAACCACATGGTGTGAATCACGAAAGCTGAATAAATGCTTTAGCACTCATGGCCCGGGTGACAGAACTGGAGCACAGAGGATCAATGGACACTGACGCTTTTTTTTAATCGAGGGATGACTTCACTGTCCGGGCCTACACTATTCTCTTCTAGTGCACAAGACCACTGACTGTTAAATGTTTCACAGGATGGTTCACATGTCTCCCTGATTCTCCCCAACAGTGGGGCATCCATAAGGAAATATGCAAAAAAAATGTCAATCTCAGTGAAGGCGGGGTACACCCTGAACAGCTCGCCAGCCCATCACAGAGCCAACACACAACCATTCACACTCACGATTACATCTAGGGGCAATTTGGAACAGCCAGTTAGCCTAATGTGCATGTCTTTGGACTGTGGGAGGAAACTGGGACACCTAGAGGAAACCAAGAGAGAAGCACAGAGAAACACACATAAACACCCTTGCCGAGCCCAGGATTCGAACCCAGGATCTTCTGGTGGTGAGGTGGATGTGCTAACCACTATGCCGTACATACCACTGTATCATGTGCATATACATTTTGATGGTAGTTTTCAGAATTTGTCATTTCATTTTTTAAGACATAATCGTAATCACAGTTCCTTAATGATAATCCCAATACAAAGGATTAAAATAATATGCTGATTGTATGTGACAATGACGTTACGTCTTATAAAACCAGGATCTCGCCCTAGCTGTATAAATTCCAGAGGTTCATTATTTTGTGATCAACAATTATGCGCCTCAAGTTTCCTTGCCTTTGGCACATATTTGTTGTAGTATATACTACACGGGAACAAAAAAGGCAAACTAAAACAAATTGTTATGATTTATTTTTAGCGGTTTTACAGTTTAGAGACATTGAGAGTTTTAGAATGTACTACATGGAAATGTAAGTAAACTGCACTTCAGAACAGTGTGTTTTGATACTCATTCTATGTTTTAGTATATACTACTTGGAAATGCAAGAAAAGTAAACTAAAACAAGATTTTTTTGGTTCAGTTTTTACATTATGAAACCTGACCATGAGCAGCCTTGAGATTGCTTTCTTTATGTTTTCATATTATGCTACCAAAACTCTGGAAAGGATTTCAAAAGGCTCTGTTACACAGCTCTTAAACTCTGCACCTACATGAGCACCTACACCTTTTTTAAAAATCATAAAAACCTCATTTTACTGTGCTTTCTTGCTCCGGTGCCTGTGTAGTATACACTAAAACAGTTATGCACCTCAGAGTAAAATTAATATTCAACAACGTCCACCTTGCTTTTGGTGCATAATTGATAATTTACCCTGAGATAGCAAACCAATCAGACTGCACCATTCCTGTTTAATGTACACTATAATAAAACATGATTAAACAAATTAAACAATGCTGAATCACTCACTCACTCACTTATTTTCTAAACTGTTTAATGGGTCAAGGGGAGGCTGGTGCCTATCCCAGCCGACACTGGGTGAAGGTGGGGTGTTCCCAGAACAGCTCACCAGAGCATCGCACGGCAACACACACACAACTCTTCACCTCTAGGGTCAATTTGGAACAGCCAGTTAGCCAGTTAATGTGCATGTCTTTTGGACTGTGGAAACCAGGAGTACCTGGAGGAAACCCACGCAAATATGAGTTATCGTACATAGTATCAGTTCAGTTGCCTTATATGCGTGTTAATCAACTATGTAAACATTTGGAAGATATTTCAGGGAGGTTTAAACTCGAAATTCCTCCTTCCTGCTACGCCTCCTCTCTCCACCACTGGTCCAGTGTTGGCTTTTTTGAGAAACGTCGTATGAGGTGAATTCATTAAGCTCCATAGTGCCTGCAGGTGATCCTGGCCCTGCACTAGCACACATTATCAGGGTCTGTTTTAGTTTTATTCAAGACGGCAAGGGATCATCAATAAAGTCCGGTGGTCCCGCACCGCTATGCTATGTATGCTAGTAATGTATGCACTTTCCACCTCAGAGCCATGTTCAAATAACGAGCATGATGATTTGTTTTGTTTTTGGTGCAGTGGAATTTGTCTGAGGGTGTGCTAGGGCTGCTGAGATTGTGAGGGATTTTCTAGCACGTGTCATGTTTGATCAAAGCTTGCTGCGAATTAATTATCTCCACATGAATTATTCAGCATGTTTCTAGTGCAATGTATGAGTCTTTTCATCAGCCCCGCTTGGGAAAACAGACAAAGAGCCAACCTCATGCTAATATCCTATAGGGATGGATGAGCTTGTCTGTCCAGAATGCAAGATTTTACATGCTTAAGAAAGAGCTCTACAGGGAAAGAATCAATACTGTGTCTCTAAAGATGCCATTTTACTCATACTTCTGATTCTACCAGGTGAATGGTATAATGATATAACTGAGCTTTGGATATTTAGGATGATGAATGCGAGTGGATTTCAGTCTATTAAATAATTGGTCCTGTCTGATATTTGTAGCCTAGTAGATGAAAAAACATCATTGTTTGTCTTCGATTACAGCTTGGAAACTTGATTTATTCAGATCTAACAGTCTATCCATGCAGAATGAATTCTTCGGACTGACTGATACCTAAGACTCAGGAGGGACTCCAGTTCTGTACTATTGATGTGCTTTTATTAGGTGGAGCTGAAACATAACCCATTTTTTTGTCTATTTATGGAGCAGTAATGAATGATGTGGTAAGATTTTCTGTCATCACAGAGTTGCCCCATAGAAAACCCCCTGATTCCAACAGCTCGGTTAAAATCTCTAAGAACTTAGATTATTATTCACTTATTCGATTAAAAGCACATTATTCAGGAACTTGCATGGATTATTCAGTTACTACAGTAAAACTAATAGGGAATGAGAGTTAGCAGTGTGAGACTGGACTCATCAGACCTTTTACTTTAAGCATTTAAAGTGAAAAATCCATCTTGAATGACCTGCATATTAATCTTTATAATTAACTTCTGATCTTTAGTTCCACCCAAGATTTATATGGTAATTAAATTCTGAGTGGACTTTTTATATCCATAATGCTATTTGACTGCCATGTGATAGCGGTACCAGTGGGATTTATCTCTATCCAAACAGGGTGATGCAACAGTGCTTCAGAACCTAGTCCCTGTAATTAGTCCAGCTGCCTCACCTCCTCATCTGTATACTCTACTCATGCGGATCAGCTTCCAAAGCTCCCACCTTTATGCTGTTATATAATGCGATACAACCAAAAACCAAAGTTTTTTTTCATATTCATAATTTTTAACAAGGTTGATGGGTTGCTGGGTACTCTAAGGTATTCAAATTCTGGAAACCAGAATAAACAATAAGTATAAACCTTGTATAAGGTCATATTCTGATAAGGTTGTTGGTAACAGTGGTAAAATCGCTCACATTAGCATCCAGCATTTAAAGAAAAAAAAAAACAAACTTCTTTTAATCAAAAAGAGATACTGATAATGAGAGTCCTTATTTCACACATGCATCCTGGTTTTAATGATTCTGTAGTAATTTCATAATAAACTATGTGTTTTCCTGTAATTCAATTGGGGGGAAAAAGACAAACTCCTATCCATGTTAAAGCAGCCTCAGCAGAACAAGCCTAATATTTATACTGCTTATTTATTTGAGATGCAGGGAAAAGCTGGAGCCAGTACCCAGCTGTTTGGATGCGAGGCGGGATACATCTTGTGTGGGTTAGCCGCACCAAGCAGCAGCAAGAGCCGCATCCCAAACAAAGCACACAGTGCCAAAAATTAAATGTGTCATACAGAGTGTAATTTGTTATACAACCAAATAGTAATTGTTAAAAGTGCTATACAAATACGACTGAATTAAGTTGAATTGTACATGTGAAATATAAATTATTATATAAGTGATTATATATTAATATATTAATGATTTATATTAAAATATTAATTGTTGTTATTATTATTATTATCAACATTATCATGAATTGGATTAAAATTCACTTCAGATAAATAAAGGTGAATATTGCTGACTACTCACCGATATTCACTACGCCTAAGGTGAATTAATTTAGTATATACCCCAGGGTTTACACTGGGGCACGATGTCCGCAATTTAAGACAGTTGTGAGGAGCATGGGGGTCGTCTGTTCGAATCGTGATAATCTTGAGTAAACTTGGAGGATTCGTGATGATCGCACAGATTGTGGCCAAATTTTTGTCTGTGTGATTATTATGTTTTATTACCATTTGATGCCAATCATGATAGAATTTGGGAATTTGTAGTAGAGCGCAGTAAAGCCTAACAGATCTTTACAGAGTGTAACAGACCTTGATGCCCCATCGTAGGGGATCTTGATGAACTTGAAAACACGATTCCTTTCATCCAGTTTCATCTCTTGGATGCACCCTGCCTCCTTTTTATACCCCAATCGTGCTCCGAGCATGATCATAAATCATGGAACTTTTTTTTAATCACGGAGAACGTGGACATTGTGCCCCAGTGTAAACCAAAGGTACTACATGGGGACATAGAAAAACAAACTAAAACTAGGCTTTTATGGCTTATTTTGTCACATGTTTAAAGTGTGACAGTGATTGCACATACTAAATTTAGTTTTAGTATGGTATTACAAACTACATAGAAACATAAGGAAAGAAAATGAAAAGTAGATTTTTATAGATTATTTTTACATTTTTTAAGCTGTCTTCATGGCTTTGGGGAAATTAAATTCTGAATCAGTCGGTACGTTTACAGGATGTTACAGGAAGTTTTTTGTGTTAGTCTGACTAAAACTGGACTTTTAAAGTGCATGTACACATGTCAGTCTAATTGATTCTCCTCAGTTCAGGTCACGGCCAGAACAAATGTAAACAGAGGGAGGAGTTGTCTAGAGCTGTTAATTTTTGGTCTGAGGAAGAAAGGGATTGCATGGTTGTGCCAGTTCGAAGAGTCAAAAATTGGGAAATACATGTATAGCAGGAAAACACAGAATAGAAATCTGGTTAAAAAAGTGTCAGAATAAATGAACAGTGCTGGATTTAAAAGGACTTACGAACCAAACCATGTTTGATGGAAGCACCTGAACCAGTCCGACTTCAACACCAGGGAAAAAACAAAAAAAAACCCAAAACAGGTGGACAAGATCTACTTATGTAACCAAACTCCACAACATGGCAGGGTTTATTTTTGTACTGCAAATCTCGTACTGTGAGTTTTTTAATGTGACACTACTGTACTAAAACTGCTGTCTCTGTACTTCTGTAAGTTCTCAACCATTTTTAAAGTGACACTTTTAATTGTATTAATTTTATTTAATTAATACAATTAAAAGTGTCACTCAAAAAATGTCACCCTAGAAAGATATCATGACTTTATTGTGTTTTTCCATGACAGTAGCTTGTTAGAATTTGTAGTCACATTTTCTAAATAGTTGATAAAGTAAAGATATAGAGACAGTACACATACAGGAATACCTGGAGAGAGAGAGAGAGGGAGAGAGAGAGAGAGAAACACAGCGGAGCATAACAGAGATTATCTCTGTGCATCTAATTAAAAATTAACACACATCAGAAAAAATAAAGTGCATAAAAAATGATAATGATAACACACATTAGAAAAAAGTGTATCAAAAACACATACAGTGTATCTTAAAGAGATATAAAGCACATACATGTACTGGAAGCCCTGGTTACAGACGTAACAGAAATCATCTCTGTGCATCTCAGTAAAAAAATAAAAATAAAATATATTGCAGGTGTTGGAGGTTAATTAACAATTATTCACCAAAGGTGAGGCGGATGTCACTGAATATGGAACTAAAACGAGATGTTTATGATTTGTTTCATTATGCTAATCATCTGGTAACTCACTAACTGTCTACGCCCAGTCTCTGAGTCATATTGTAGCATTGCATTTCGAAAAATTTATTTCACCGGAATAACAAAAATGATGCACCAACTACAAATTAGCACCAAAAATCATCCTGTTCATAGTACATATACATCTCAGCACCACTCTTCACCATAAGGGCTGAGACATGAAACGAGTAAACAAACAAACTGAAATTTGTATTCTGGCACACTGACCTACAGTTCTCTGAGGCGTTTTCCCTGGGATTAATCTAACGTGGCGTACAGAGCGTGGCTAAGTCTGTGAGGATTATATGTTTTGGACCTGTGCTCTCGTTGCCCTACTTTTTATTATTAAAATATCGAGTGTGTGAGAGACAGACAGAGAAAGAGAGAGAGAGAGAAAGAGAGAGGGAGGGTATATTGCAGGAATGCTTAGACAGATGGAGTGGGGGTTTCTGTCCGACGTAGAGAGAGAAATGCTCTGACTAGCGCTCTTTCAGTGCACAGACATTTGCAGATTTCTTTTTTTTTTTCAAGACAATATTTAGAGCCGTGGTGCAATTTTAAAACTGTGATTTGTCTCAAATTGTGGTTTACAGATTTGCATTTATTATAGATTCTTTATACCTAATAAATAAATAAATAAATTATTAAATCAGAAGGCTTTTCCAGTTTGCATGATCTGCTGGCATTTTTAGACCTCCATCCAGCCAGCTGTGGTGGATGGTGTGCCTGAGCAGAATTGTTACGGTTGTCCCTGAGCTGCAGAAGCTGCTGAAATATAAATGAGGGCCTGTATTGAGCCAATATTTAACTGCAATTCCAAGATCTCATGCCACTGGGTTTTCTAGCTTCTATCTCAGTAAGTCTTCCTTTCAGAAGTCATGGTCGAAATCGAAAAATGCAGTCAGTTATAGCTGGAGCAAAAAGCTATATTTTCTGACATCCATCATTGAAGAAAGCTAAAAAAAATTGTGTTCCAGTGCACCAGAGCTGCAGCCACATGGCCTAATTCATTTTGTGGCCTAATTCATAGCCTCACATTACTGTCTAGTGCACTCTAGACTCACGAATGTGTGTCTCAACAGAGTCTGGATGGTCAGTCTGTTCAGCAAGAACTGCTGGCTCCATTCCTGCGTGTGCAAAGTCTTTTGGGATCCTCTCAGTATTTCTGTGCCATAACTTAGGGGTCCATGGTGTAAAATGGCGTTTTGTTTGACAGATTCACAGTAATTTAATATTTTTACCCATTTTTTTTAGCTCTCTTGTATAAATCAAGCTGTGAAGGCATACAGTGGAGGGATTTTTTAAATATTTTTTCTTTTTAACAGACTCGGCAAAGGCATAAACGAGCTGAATAATTGAAAATGTGACAGACTACAAGGCCATTTCTGGGTTTTATCCTGATGGCGGTAAATGAGAAGGAAGTGTCTTACAATGGCAGGACACTGGACAGAAGCAATGTGTGAGCCAGTTTTTTTTTTTAGTTTTTTTTTTGTGACCACCCACACTTCTGAAAAGCAGAGCTCTACCCAGCAAGCTATAAAAGATACTAAATGGGTCTATATACATGCTGATATACTGTATTATTTAAATAGCACATTTATCCTTGCTTGTTTTCATGTATTATTACAATGATGGCATCCCAAACAGCTTTAAATGTTTGATCTTAGAAAACAAAGTGACCCTTACTCATGGCACAAGACACCTTTAATCTGATAATGACCCCATCTAGCATTTTTATTTATTTATTTAATAAAAGAAGCAGATAAGCCATGCATGCTAGCTGGGCAAACGATCCATTGTTATTCTACATGGTACACTGTGAGTCACTGATTTGGCATGCAAGAACGCTATTTATTATGGACCGCAATTATTGTCAAGAGGCTTGAGCAGAGTTAACAGCTTTATGAATGCCTGAATGCTATAGAGAAAAAAAAATCTCATTACTGCAGCACCATTGAAATTGGGAGTACATTATATTCATGAGTCTCTGCCTATTTTTATTTTCTTTCCCAGATGTGCTGATGGACTCGATGACAGCAACAGCAGAGCTGGGCTGGATGATATACCCATCAGTAGGGGTGAGCACTGTTTAGCTGACCTACTCCAGTTTGGCCATTTACCATATGTAAACGGAACGCTTCACTGCTTTACCTTATCTAAACTCAATGCCTGACTGCACAAATGCACAATGACTCGTGATGTTCAGTGCCCAAAGGGGCATTTCAATGAAATACAAATGAAGCCTAATAAAATGTAATGAAAGCTTTTGTGTGTGTGTGTGTGTGTGTGTGTGTGTGCGTACGGTGATTCCTGGAAAATGAGATCAGTGGCTATGACACACTAAGGATTTGTCAGAGACGTTTTCTTCCTCATTACTAATTCTGTCTTACCTCCGTTCTGTCTCCAGTGGGAGGAGGTGAGTGGCTATGATGAGAACATGAACACAATCCGCACCTACCAGGTGTGCAACGTCTTTGATGCCAATCAAAACAACTGGGTGCGTACCAAGTACATCCGGCGGCGAGGGGCTCAGCGCATCCATGTTGAGATCAAGTTCTCAGTGCGAGACTGCAACAGCATCCCTAATGTACCAGGCTCGTGCAAGGAGACCTTCAACCTCTACTACTTTGAGTCCGACTCCGATACGGCCACTAAAGTTTACCCTCCGTGGATGGAGAACCCCTGGATCAAGGTGGACACCATCGCAGCCGATGAGAGCTTCTCCCAGGTCGACCTGGGTGGCCGGGTGATGAAGATCAACACAGAGGTGCGCAGCTTCGGCCCTGTGTCTCGCAATGGCTTCTACCTGGCTTTTCAAGACTATGGAGCCTGCATGTCGCTCATTGCTGTGCGGGTGTTTTTCCGAAAGTGTCCCCGTGTTATCCGGAACGGAGCTGTCTTCCCAGAGACTTTATCAGGAGCTGAGAGCACTTCATTGGTGGCAGCTAGAGGGACCTGCATACCCAACGGAGAGGAAGTTGATGTGCCAATTAAACTTTACTGCAATGGAGATGGCGAGTGGTTAGTTCCTATTGGGCGCTGCATGTGTAAAGCTGGGCATGAAGCATCTGAGAATGGCACCGTCTGCAAAGGTGAGTTTTTTTGAAGTTTTCATTTGACTTGAGTCTGTTTTATGTGATAAGACATATATTTTAGGAATTGGGGGAATTAAAGCTCTCTGAAGTTGATAAAGCTACTGACAGAAGAGGATTTCATAAGGTGACTTTGTGTGCTTTACCATAGAATATTCTGACAGCTGCTAGAGGCAAGTTGATACACATACAGTGAGTATTAGGCTGCATCCCAAACCACATACTACATACTGATTTGTCCTTATAAACATTAATAAAAATCAGTGTCGTGGCAGACTTTTTAGTTTGAGTATGGAAACATTTTTCTGCACACTGTGCTTGTTCATTTAGTAAAGCTGGACTAAGGAGTGGAATCAACGCTCAACATCCAGGGCCTACATTAGCCTACTAGCCAGCTGCAGTTGCTAGGTTACAGCCCCATATTCCAACAGCCCATTGGTCCGACAGTTACAGCCCATTGATCCGACAGCCCTAACCTTAACCCTAACCCTAAATCAAATGATCTGATTAGGGGGCCCAAATGATTGGAGCAAGTAGGGATGTCGGACCAGTGGGCTGTCGGAACATAGAGCCGTCCCCCAGTTGCTAAGTTCACTAAAGGACAGACTGTCCTTAAGGACAAATTGTTATTTTACTTGAATAATTTGCTCTATTTTCAAAAACATGCACATTAGATCAACTGGTTGTTCCAAATTGCCCATAGGTGTGAATGTGAGTGTGAATGACCCAGGGTTGAGACTGAGGCAAAACAGGCATGTCGGTCCCAAGCCCATGTGAATGGAGGGGTTTGGGAAAGAAAACTCTATGATAATTGACTCTATAATCTTGAGTCAGATTTTAATAATAGGCTAGAATGAATGAATGAATATTATATAAGAAAACTGTATAATATATCAGTCAGTAGGGATTGGGAACCGATGGGTACAATATTAGCATGATACCCAAGTGCCGATTTGATTTGTATTGCGATTCTGAAAGTATAGCAATGATATAAATATCCTGATTTGATATTACATAAAGAGTTTTCTGCTTTTTGTTACAATTTTAAAACCTTGAACCATGTAAAAGAGACAGTGGGGACTCAGTGGTTAAGGCTTGGGTTCCGGATGAGAAAGTCGAGGGTTCAAGCCCCAGTTCCACCAAGTTGGGCACTGAGCAAGACCCCTAACCCTCAATTGCTCTGTTGTATAAAATGAAACATAAATGTAAGTTTCTCTGGATAAGGGCATCTGGCAAGTGCCACAATTTAAATGGGTCATTCTGTGAAACTGGTAACATAAAGTGTGACATTTACAATCCCCATATTTCAATGTAGTTCAGCTTATTTCCCTCTATACTGACCATAAATTCAGTCCGAAAGGAGTCATGAGCAGTTATTGCATTTCTGTCAATCAACCAAAAAACGCTGATTGTAAATCATGTCATAAAATTTGGTGTAAATAAGAGGAGTCACAATGAGTAGGAGATGAATAGTACTCAAGCAACCCTTGAAAATAAAGTCTGCTCTTACTGCGCTATGGAATGAGAAAGCCTTCAAGCCATTATGTCTTTGATTTTTTTCTGTCTTTCTCTCTTTCAAAAAGCAAAACAGTAACATTTATTATATCGGTCAGTATGAGAAAAATTATGGAAAATGTTTGACGTTTGCAGAGAGATTGAAATCGGGACGTTACTTTTTGTCTCTGTGTCTTTATCTGTGTGTCCCTATTTCCTGTACAAAGTCACATACATATCATGCATTTCCAAACGTACTTATCCTTATCCACTATCATCACAGCACAATGCCGTCTGCATATCAATGCATGCATGACTGTTCCTCTACTCTACATGGATCACGGAACAGTAACGAACACAAATCCTTCTCTTCATGGGAATGCTAAGCCTTCCCTGAGTGGTAATGCTATCCTATAGAAGGATTTAGGGAGAAGGTGTTTTTCCCTCGCTCGCCCGGCTCTCTGCAGATATGAATACATTTGTAGAGACAGAAGAGTTGAAATGAGGAAATGATTTTGGCAGAGTTCTCCTGGGCACTGTTGACAGAATATAAATTACTAACGTCCCTCCATCTGGAGCAGTTGACGGATGAAAATCGGCAATATCCTCGGCGAGCATGAGGCAGATTGTCTCTTTTATTTCCCCTGGTGTTAATCCCCTCGCCTGCACCACTTTAATGACACTACTAATTGACTAATTTGGAGTGTGGAGAGGGAGCAATGTGCATGCTTAGGCACGGCTCTCCCTGGTGATTCCATTCAAATATAAAGCCACAACTAATATATTCCCCTGTGGTGGTTAACCAAAAAGTGTATGCAGGGGAGAAAAAAAAGGATTGAGGATCTGTATTATTAGAGTTATTTTCATTAGCAAGAGGTGCAAACATTTATTTCATTGTTTTAAGCTTGTTGCCGAGCATAAAACAATTTAAATTTAGAGCAAATTACTGCATTGTATACAGGGAGAGACTAACTTTGAAAATCAGCGGGAGGTTATTATACGATTACTCCGTATAACAATATTACAGTTATTATTAACTTCTGGGGAAATTGATAACCATGTTTGAGTTATGAAAAGCTAATTCTGCTGATCTGATATTCATGCGCTCTCATTAAATTAAGATTTGCATTCCGGCAATTACAAACAGTTTACTGAATTGCAAATATAATAAAATATAAAATTATTCAGGATCAGCGGCAGCCCAGTGGCGGAGTTAACATGTCCGTCTGAAAGCAAGAAGGTTTAAGTCCTGGGCTCGGGTGTTTCTGTGTGGGGTTTGCATGTTCTCCCTGTGCTTGCATGGGTTTTTTTTGGGTACTCTGGTTTACCTCTACAGTCTAAAGGCATGCACCTAATATTGAAACCTAGAAGCAGCATGTAAAGCTCTGCGGTGGGATCTCCTAGGGTGGTAGTGCTCCTTTCTGTGTCATCAATATAGAGGGTGTAGGACGGTAAGAAGATGCTGATGGCACTGGCGGGATATCATGAGAAAAATACAGAGGGACAAAGAGACAAAAGGACATGGAACCTTGCCCCCAGTGAAGCAATGAGCATGGGACATCCCATAATAGAAGCGGTTTTTAAGCCTGGACTTACTTATTTTAATGCACTTACAGTGTAAGTAGATATAAACAGATTTTCACACTCTTCCCTGCTTAATACGAGCCAAAGGATATTTAGCCTCACTTCAAGCAGTTTTAGTAATTTATTTACCCTTTCTCTAATAGTCGGAACTTACTGACCAGTGACAGATGGAATCAAATCTCCATTGGACTTAAAGGGGGGAAAAGGACTAAACTCAAGCTTGTAGAGTGAAGAATGAAACTTTTAGCGAATTACTGTAAAATACCCTCTGAGTGAAACCTCTAGGCAAGAAAGCGCTACACTTAAACATGTGTCTGAGTGTTTGGTAACAAGAGAGGATACCTTAGAGTATCGCACTGCGCTTGCATTTATGAACTCAGAGTTAAATATATGGATTGCAGCCAAAAGCCAAGCTTGCAGGCAGGATTGTATATGCAAACATTATGAGCACAATTATACATCGTTACAGCTTCAAATCAATATCATTTCCAGAGGGTTATAATGCATTCGATTCATTATGATGTATAAGGCTGCTTTATCTGCGCTCAGGGACTCTTTGGATTGCTTAGGTTTGTTTTTTTCTTATTGCAGAAACAACCAATAATTTGTGGAATCTGAACCTTTCGCTATCCCTGCTGGTCTTTTTTTAGGATTTATGTTGTCTTGGGACACGTGGAAAAGAGCTAAAATGACATTAATGGAGCTCAAGGGCAACTCGGTGAAATTGTACTTGCATTAGTTTTGAGAGTTTGTTCTCAGCAGTGTGCAGTGTACCAGATTTCGACAGGAGTGGAATCAGCTGCCAGTGTTAATATTATTAGGTACACACTTTTCATGTCTGCAGTTGACACGGTGAAGACAGCCATGCATGCAAACTGTTCATCACTCACCCACTCTCACACATTTGCCAAACCGCTTACTCCTACTAGGGTCACGGGGAGGCTGAAGCCTATCTTAGCTGACACTGGGCAAAGGCGGGGTACACCCTGAACAGCTCGCCAGACCATTGCAGGTCTCACAACAGTTCTCACTCACACTGGAAATACTCACTCAAACTGGAATACTTGGAGAAAACCCACACAAGCACTGGGGAGAATCGAAACGACCAAGCCCGGGAACTGAACCCAGGACCTTCTTGCTGTGAGGCGGACGTGCTTACACTATGCCCCCATACTGTTCATGTTTGTAATGTATACTCAGGTGTGGTGTTGTTAGGTGCATATTACATGATTTTATTTATTTATTTTGGACTACAAGAAGCAGCTTTTGTGTCTTCATAAAAACAAAGTAAAAACTCCCTTATGGTTTTATTTTTTATAATTGTTATGCAGTAATTCTGCAAATTAGTGAATTGATACTCCAGCAGTTCTAGTGGCTTGCCCTTTTATTACTGTTTTTCTGGTAGGCGTGAAGGTTATGGAAAGCTACACTACTCTTTGCTTGCACTGACATAACCTTGAAAATCAAGCAGCTGCACTAGCAGAAATTTGCATTATTGTGTCAGCAGTATTCAGAGAGTTAAAAGCTACTGTACATATACAGTAAATTGCAAGGTTTTAGCTTTAAGTTTCAGAATATAATGTCCTGTATATAATTTTCTGAACCGCTTGATCCTAATTAGGGTCGTGGGGAGGCTTGCGCTTATCTCAGCCGACCCTGGGCGAGGGCAGAGTACACCCAGGACAGCTCGCCAGGCTATCGCAGGACAATCTTCAATTTGTATACAATACAAAGAACCGTAACAATACTTAAGGCTTAAAAATGAAGCTTGAATGTCATTTAGATGCAATAAGTACAACACTCACTCACTCATTTTACCCAAGCACTGAATCCTACTGGGTCCATCTCAGCTGACACCGAGCGAAGGCAGGGTACACCCTGACCATCGTACAGCCTACACACACAATGCCATTTAGATTCACACTCACATCTAGGGACAATTTGGGCAGCCAGTTTTCCTGATGTACATGCGTCTTGCTGTGAGGTGGACATGGTGACCACTACGCCAGTGTGCTGCCTGTATAAGTACACTGACTAGCCATTAATCGCTAAAGGTGAGATGGATATTGCTAAATATTCAGCCAGGCCAGTTCAGCCAAGAGTCACCTGAGATGGGCTCCAGCCTCCCTGTGACCTAAATAAAGGATAGAGCGTTTCAGAAAATAAAATGAATTTATTCATGTATAACAGATACTAGTTATAGGTGGCATGTTGGCATACTGTGTAGCACCTCCGCCTCGAAGCAAGAACGTCCTGGGTTCGATTCCCCTGGGTTTAATTAGGCTTATTGGCTGTTCCAAATTGCCCCAGGTGTGAGTGTGAATAGTTGTATGTGTGTTGGCTCTGCAATGATCTGGCGAATTATTTAGGGGGTATCCTGCCTTTGCCAAGTGTCGGCTGAGATAGGCTTCAGGTTACACTTGTATGAATAAGCAATTCGGCGAAAGAGTGAGTGAGTGAGATACTAGATATAAGATACAACTTAAACTTATAAGAACGGAAGTAAGCTGCTGAAAAAGGGTGTGTGATTTATCATGTAATTCATGAATTAATGCGGATTTGTTGGTAAAATCTTTTAATGTTTTTATGTACAAACACAACCTCGGATCCGTGCTTGTGTTTATTAATCTTCTTCAATGGATTATGTTCTATTCTTTGTAGCTCTACGGAATAATAGGGATAAAAAAGGAATGCGGGGATAAACTAATGAAATAAAAATGAATAGGTGCATTTCATTTCACTGCTATTTGGTTGGTTTGTTTTTTCGTTTTTTTTTTTTTTTGGGGGGGGTTTTTTTCCCCCTGTTGTGCTTAAGGAGGTGTAAAAATAAGCCTAAGCATTTAATGTACTTTCCTTAGAATTATTTTCTAAGGCACATTTAGGAGCTTGATCTTGGCGTCTTGACAAGTAATGGAACTTTTTGAGGTGAGTGACTGATTGTCTTAACAAGAAAGTCCTACACCAGCATTTTTATTTTTGTCCTTGCAGTTTATAAACATAAAAAAACGTACTACTTAGATCTAAACCGCACTCATTCACTCATTTGCTGAACCGTTTAATCTTACTAGGGTCGCTGGGAAGCTTGAGCCTATCTCAGCTGGCAGTGGGTGAAGGCGAGGTACATCCTGAACAGTTCCCCAGATCATCGCAGTGCATTACACACACTCAACCGTTCACACCTAGGGTCAATTTGGAACAGCCAATTAGCCTAATGTGCATGTCTTTGGACTGTGGGAGAAACCGGAGTACACGGAGGAAACCCATTCAAGCACAGGGAGAACATGCAAACTCCACACAGAAACACTGAGTCCGGGAATTGAAATGCCCTCGCTGATCACGGGAATCAAACCCAGGACCTTCTCGCTGTGAGGCGGACATGCTAACCACTATGCCAGCGTGCCGCCCATATCTCTTCATATTTCTAATACAGAAATACATTTATAATGTCTAAGAGAAATTGGTTAATAAATGGCTATGGGATTGACATTAATGATGTTGAACGTATGAGCATAACCCATGTCAGCATGTCTTTGCTATTTCATTTGTATGCTAGATCTGTTATAACTGCACATTAAAGTTTGCTTTTATGCTTGATATTGTTGGGTGTATACAAACTGCTGTTGACTGTTTTGTGGAGTCTTTTTTATTTGTTATCATCAGGATTTTCTTTTCCTTGTTTGTCTGTGCATTCTAGCAAAAAAAAATACTTTTGAGTTGACCTTTGGTTTTGTCCAAAGACATTACGCTGTCATGATAAGGGCAAGATCACTTTTTTGAATTCATGGTTTCTTATTCTTCACTGTACAGATCCAAACTTGTATTTTTGTAATAATTAATCTTCTACCATTATTTAATACAATTCAATTTAGTTTTACTTGTGTATTTAAATATTCACCAAATTTTCTAGAGTTTTTGTTATACTGAATATGTGGTATTTTCAAAGTGAATTTCTAAAAATTATTACCAGGCATATGAAAAATTCCTGAGACCAGAAACATGGTAGAAATAAAAGATGAAATAGCAAAAGTTAATCAAGCAACTAATAGCAGGGCTGCGGAGCTCCACACTTATGCAAATGACGTAAAGTTATAAGCTCGATTTTGTTGTCACTTCTGTGCGCACCTGCCCACACTGGCTACCCAACACACATGCTCCCCCGCCATTGATGCTGAGTGCACTTGTACCTGAAAAATTTTGTTTAGTCAATGATTTTTCATCTTGAGGAAAAATAAGTTTTTGAATACCATTAATAAGGCAGTAAGTTATATTATAGCTGTTTCTTTATTAAAAATTTATGCAAACATTTTCCGAGCTCTACTTTTAAGCAGTGCCTAAATATTCATGTTATTATTGCAAAACTCGGGCAGTGGTGGCCTGGTGGTAAGGTGCTGGATTACTGATCCCAAGGTCGGGTGTTCAAGCCCCACTATCAACGGGTTCTCACTGCTGTCCCCACAGAGCAGCTAACTGGGTTATCAAATGCCGGCCATGTCTCTCACTGTCTGTGGTGAGAGGCATGTAAAAGAACCATTGCTG
>JAQMYF010000003.1:23010613-23026880 GCA_030014195.1 Neosilurus mollespiculum | reverse complement strand
TGTGTGTGTGTGTGTGTGTGTGTGTTTGTGTGTGTGTGTGTGTGTGTGTGTGTGTGTGTGTGTGTGTGTGTGTGTTTATGTGTTGCCCTACCATTGTCTGTTGAGCTGTTCAAGCTGTACCCCGCCTTCGTGTAGAGTTGGCTGGGATTGGGTCCAGTCTCCCTATGACCCTAATAAAGGATGAAGCAGTTCAGAAAATGAAATGAATACAAATGAACAACTATCGACAAGAACTAATAAAAAAACTGTTGGCAGTTAAAGAGTTTCCCAGTTGTACAGGATAAGCATGAACCTGGCAACATATACTATATTGCTCCAAGCAATGTGTGTATAATATACAGAATATACAGTAGACCTGGCTTTGGAGGTGGACAAAATCACACAAAAATTTCCCATCATTTCGTCATTAAGCTAAATATGTAATCAACTGCATTTTCAAACCCTTTATTGTGCTGACTCCCCACTTTTAGCGTTATTGTCTCCCCAGTGTGTTTGCTGATTAATACAAGGCACTTCAATTGCACATTTAGTTCTAATACTAAGGGTTATGTTTTCCTTGCACAGCTCCATCAGTGGTGTCCATCATGCACCAGGTCAGCAGGACTATTGATAGCATCACACTGTCATGGTCTCAGCCAGACCAGCCCAATGGAGTCATACTAGACTACGAGTTGCAGTACTTTGAGAAGGTGAGAACACCCACTTTCACTCCCATGAACACATTTACACCAAGGCATTTTTGTGTTGCACATGGTAAGTAAGGAAACTGTGATTTCCACTGGCTTGGAAGTAGAAAAGCTTTGATGGCCAAAGTGTGTTGCATATGTTGCATCATAGCTGTCATTTTTATATGGTCCTCTGATCTCTTCCAGAACACAGCTGAGCTCAATTCTTCTACAATGAGAAGCCAGACGAATACAGCTGTAGTCCGAGGTCTAAAGCCAGGCACCATCTATGTGTTCCAGGTGCGAGCTCGGACAGTCGCAGGGTTTGGACGCTTCAGCGGGAAGATGTACTTCCAAACCATGACTGAAGGTACGGCTTTCTTATAAATAGTCCTTTCAGTTTTGTTTTTATTTTTACCTTTTTTAAAAATAGCATCTTTTTTCCCGTTCTGTAAATCTATTACTCTGACTTGCATTATGTGTAATCACGACAGCACAGACCAATTAAATCTTTGTCAGCTATTAGTCTGATCACTTGGTGCTGGCTGACAAGCTAGAGACTTACTGTTTTTAAATCTCTGCCAGTCATTGAAATGGCATTAACTTCAATCAGATCAAACATGTCTGTACATCACTCTGCCAAGCGCATAGCAAAGGAACAGATGTCAAAACTCTCGTCCCAGCATGCTCCTGCTTTTCCAAATGTGAACTAGCACACTGCTCTTTCCTTTGCTACTTTTTTTACAGAGTTCTTATAAGCTAACAGAAATAAAAGCTTTGCCAGTTGGCAGTCATATAGCTCTAGCCAACGTTTAAAAGAAGAATTTACAGAGTGTGTGGTAATATTATTAACTGCTGGTACCCAAATGGCTGTAGAAATGATTGCCTAGATATAAGTTTAGGGTGACCTTGGCAGGTTGGCTCTTTGGATTACAGAGTGTTGAATTTATGAAGTGAGAACTGTCCGGTTCGGCATCTGGCAAGGTGGCTCGGAGGTTAGCATTGTCAGCTCACAGTGAGGATGTTCAGGATTCGAATCTAGGCCAAAGGCATTTCTGTTTGAAATGTGCATATTCTCCCTTTGCTTTTGTGGGTTTCCTCTAAGTAATCTGGTTTCCTCCTGCAGTCCAAAGACATCCACATTTCAATTCATTTGCCGACCTGCCTAATCCTAATACGGTTGCCGGGAAGCTGGAGCCTATCTCGGCCGACTCTGGGTGAAGGCGTGGTACGCCCCGAACAGCTCGCCACTCCATTGCATGGCCAACACACATCCATTCACACTCACACCAAGGGGCAATTTTTAACAGCCAGTTAGCCTAATGTGCATGTCTTTTGACTGTGGGAGGAAGGAGAAGTAAGCTTGAGGAGAACATGCAAACACTGTAAGAAATGCCCCGAACCCGAACCCAGGACTTTCTTCCCTTGAGGTGGACATGCTAACCACTACGCCCCTGTACCTCCCATGTAGGTCAATTGGCTACTCTTAATTGCCCATAGATGTAAATGTAAGTGAGAATGGTTGTTTGTGTCTGTGTTGGCCCTGCGATAACTTGTTCAGGGTTTACACCACACCTTGCCAGAAGTCAAGTGGGACTGGCTCCAGTTTCCTTGTGACCCTGACGGATAAGTGGTATAGAAAATGCATGGATGTTATGTTGTTCCCGTATAATGTTACTTTACTGTACTTTATGATGTTCCTCTGTGTAGATGAGTATGATTCCAGCCTGAAGGAGAAACTGCCTCTCATCATCGGCTCGGCTGCTGCAGGCGTTGTTTTTCTCATCTCAGTCATTGTGCTCGTCATCGTCTGCAGAAGGTGAGTTATTGTAAATCCTCCTTTGACAGACCGCATGTCATTTATAACGTAGTTTGTATTATGCAATCTCACATGCTTTGTCTTGTTGTTCATACATTCCTGGTTTGTCCAAGGAGAGGCAGCGACAGGACAGAATCCGAGTTCACAGACAAGCTCCATCATTACACTAGCGGTCACTGTAAGTAGTCTTTCAATCCCAAACTAAATGGCCAATGCCAATGTAATATCTGTATTACAATATTCTGGGCTTACAGCATCAGGAAGTGAGTCAAGATCGACAGCAAACATCAATTACATTTGGTCAATTGACACACATCTTTATTCAGAGAAACCTGCAAAACATGCCAAGCCTAGTCAAGAGATGTCAGGTTCTTCTTGAGAACATTAAATATGCAAGATATTGTGGTAGATTTGATTGGAGATATTGAGCTATCACCTATAATAACACGAAAATATTTTTTTATAAAGACTTATTTAAGACTTAAGTGTTGGGACATCATGAATTCAAATTCCAACGATGCTACATCTCTGAGTAGTTTGGAGCCAAGGGAGCAAACATGCTGACTGGATGGGAGAAAGGGCATTACAGTAATACTAGCCAGTCATTGGCATCTGTGAGCACATGTATGTGAAAGAGGGTAGATAGCACTTTTCTCACATTGTGTTATGTTACCCTGTGCATTCAGATGGCTTTGAGGAAGCCATCGCCCTCCCCAGTTGGTAGCTATAATGGATTTGGGAAATGCTGGCTAAGAGAAGTAAATTGGTAAATCATCAAACTCAGGGAGAAATTTGGGGAAATTAAAAAAAGAGTGGTCATTGACTCATTAGGTATAGGAAAGTTCTAAGTTAATAAAAAGCTTAGTTTTTTTGTTGGTTGAGTTTCCCGGAATGGCTATTAGTTGTTAGAGAGGACTTGAGAGCTGATTACTGAGTTCAGTGAACGCGTATACAGAGCCTTGAGGAAAGCACATAATTGAAACTCTGATTGCTTCAGTCATCCAGCTAATCTCATGTGTCATCGATTCCATTTTATGTAATTAATAAATAAAATTTTATATTAATAAAAATTATGTTGGACTGGTTTCTACAGAGCCCCAAAGGAAACATGGGCAAAAAAAAAAAAAAAGGTTAAAAAAAGGTTGTTTGTGGTCTTCATGGGAAAGTTTTGTCCGAGCTCCAGAAAATGTTCATGGCTGCATGGGAGACCACCAGTAGACATTTTTATGTGCACCCCAGAAACTTTCTCGTGCGAAACAGAAACTAAACTTTTTTTTTAGTTCATGCCTTTTAAGGACTTCATAGGTTGCTGTACCTATAACAGCCACTCACTCTCTCGCACTCACTTATTTCCCAAACCGCTCAATCCTAATATGGTTGTGGGGAGGCTGGAGGCTATCTCAGCCAACACTGGACAAACCAGACCATTGCACAGCCAACACACACAACCATTCACACTCACACCTAGGGGCTATAAGGAGCAGGCAACCAGCCTAATATGCATGTCTTTGGATTGTGGGAGGAAACCCCATGCAGCCATCAGGAGAACATGCAACGTCCCTTCCGAGCCCGGAACTCAAACCCAGGACCTTCTTGTTGTGAGGAGACTGTGCTAACCAATGCACCACCATGTTGCCCTGTAACAATCATGTAATGCCAATAACTTCTTAGAAAAACTAGGATGTTTAACATATCCATGAAGTGAATCAGGCTACAGTCTGTATTTCTCTTTACATTTTCCTATCCAAAAAGTAGCTCAGCCCCCATCCATTGCTGTCAGCGTGTTTCTGCCCTGCAATGGCCTGCCGAGCTGTCCAGGGTGTACTCTGCCCTCGCCCAGAGTCGGCTGAGATGGGTTTATTCTCAACTTTTTCCCTCCAAGTGTCACCAGGTATGAAAATCTACATCGATCCCTTTACTTATGAAGATCCCAATGAGGCAGTACGGGAGTTTGCTAAGGAAATAGACATGTCCTGTGTCAAGATTGAACAAGTCATTGGTGCAGGTAATATAGACTTTATAACATTTTACAATCTGTGTTCGAAAGGAGGTCAGGAAAAGGTTATTAGAAGTCAGGTGGTGACTCTGATTCTCCTTCAGGGGAGTTTGGGGAGGTGTGCAGTGGAAACCTGCGCCTGCCTGGGAAGAGAGAGATCCTGGTAGCCATTAAAACACTGAAGTCTGGCTACACTGAGAAGCAGAGGAGGGAATTCCTGAGTGAAGCCAGCATCATGGGTCAGTTTGACCACCCCAACATCATCCACTTGGAGGGTGTTGTGACAAAAAGCTGCCCTGTTATGATCATCACTGAGTTCATGGAGAATGGATCGCTGGACTCCTTCCTTAGGGTGGGTCTTAATTTCAGCTTCATTTCCATTGTTTTATTTATGCATGAGTTCAGCAAAGTTCTAAGTTATTAATGCATCATCTAAAAACCTAAACTATTTATTTGTGTTGTTGTTTCATGGTAACACAGAAGGAAACAAGAAGGTGTTAGCTTGTTAGCTACACATATTTCTAGTTTACTTTCTTTTATAGTTTATATCCCGTGCAAAGCCTTTTGTGCCAGTTTGGCCTCTAGCTGACTGCCATCCCTGTAGACAGAAACCAGATGTTGCTGACTGAAAGCACAGCTGGAGGGGGCAATACAAGTCCAAATGTAGTACTTCTGGGCTGCATAGCTTCTAGGTCCAGTGAGAGTTCTGTTATAAATATGGGACACAGAGCGTTCTGCAATAGCTTACTGAAGTAGTTTTTGCATTTTTAGCGAATTGCCTGCAATTTGATCACATTAGCCAAGATATATGGTGCATTTACTTTCAGCAAAATGATGGGCAGTTTACAGTGATTCAGCTGGTCGGTATGCTACGCGGCATTGCAGCTGGAATGAAGTATCTATCTGATATGAACTATGTGCACCGAGACCTGGCTGCTCGCAACATCCTAGTCAACAGCAACCTGGTATGCAAAGTGTCCGACTTTGGGCTTTCTCGCTTCTTAGAGGAGGACACATCGGACCCTACCTACACCAGTGCCCTAGTAAGTTTGTTAGCCTATTGCTGAAAAACCACGACTATTCACATGGAACAGAAGTGATCAGTGTGCATCTCATTCATACAAAATGAACACACCAAACTGTATTTGACACTATCAAATACAAGAACACATTTTCTGACTTTAGAATGTATATTTTTGTCTGGAAACCTTTAAAAATATTTTAATGACATTTACAGTATGGTAGCATACCATAGGGTCCTCTAATCTTAAAGTTAATTATAGACATGAAAATATACTAAACCTCTCTAATATTTCATTACTGCTTTAAGCTTTGATTGCTGTTGTGTGTTCATTATGCCATTGTTTTGTAAACTTTATGCATCGTTATGACATTTATTTCCATCCAGAGTTGCAAGAGTTTTAAGCTGAGATCTTGTATTAATAAGGGGAGCATCAGACCAATGGGTAAAGTCTGCTCCAGCACATCCCAGAGGGCTTAAAGGGTCTTAAACCTGTGGTGAATTAGTGTTATTAGCTATATAAACCGATCACGTTTAACATATGAGCGGTTCCTTCCGGCAACAGCAGTACATGTCTCATTTTTAAGTGCGCACAAGTGTTACGACTCTAGGCATGCTCAGAGGCATGTTCCCTTTCTGATTGGCTGTTCCAGCCTGGTAGTGATGTCGAAGCGTTGGATCAGGTGGGCTATGTCTCTGACCTGTGTAGAATAACACATTATCGGCCAGTGCTGAGCTGCACAAACAACAAGCGCAGAAATCGCTGAAAACATTTCTTTTGTGTTCCTAAACCAACTGACGACAGGAAAGCCGAGTTGGTAAAACGTTGGCTGCATAATCCATTTTGGATTTACCATCACGCACATCTCTGGCGGCATTCTCGTCCTCAGAGTCACTAAAACATAAGTTTTACTGTTTCCACAAGAGACGTCAACCCCGCCCAACTCACTGACGTCACATCAGGGGAAAAACGACTGCTAAGCTGCGAACACCTGCAGATTAGCACACTACTAGTAATCCACTGGATGAAATCACCCATTTTTTTTGTGCTTTTAATGGTCATTTATGTTAAAATAAGTGTCTGTATTGGTTAAACATATTACATACGCACAAATTATGCTGTAAGGATGACCCATACTGTTGCACTTAAAGTTTAGGACTCTGGTCATAACTCATGTGTGAAATGATTCTTGATATTCCCTAAACCACTCTAACTCAGTTTGAGCCCAAATTTTATGTCCATTCCATCAGGGAAGGAAAATCTATTGATGGGATAACCTGGTCATTCAATACATTGAGGTTGATAGCTGACTTCATGTTATTGCTACCTAACATTGGCTGAACCTCAACCTAACCAACTAAAGTGTCCCCAGATGATAACACTGCCTAAAGAGGCTTGTGCAGTGGCCACTATTCATGATGGGGTCTATCGCCCTGAGGTAGCATTCAAATTTCATCAGGAATAGGGTGAATCTGGGCTCATCGGATCACATGACCCATTTTCAAAGATCTAGAATCAAATTTTTATGCTTTATTAGCCTTACTGACAAGTGTATTTCTTATAGCTACACAACTGTTTACTCCTAGCTATGTGATTTCCCATTACATTGTGCATAAGGACTGTGCATACTCTTACTTTCACTATTAAACATAGTGATGAGTTTATTTAATCTCAAGTGAAGGAATTTCTTCCGACTACGTTTCTTCCACAGAGTTGATGGTTCACCACTGTCCTTCCAGTATTTAATAATGCATTGGACAGTTTTTGACTTAGTTTGGGAATCCCGATCCCTAGGGGGCATGTCTTCGATCATAGTTGTTTAAGAAATGCGAAGCTACTCACTGCATCTATAAAGGTTAAAAGTATTGTTGCCTGCTGAAACATATTACCCACTGCAGTAATTTTTCATGAAAGGCTCTTAAGTATTTGCTTATTTAAGTCCAAGCATTGGCCTTTTTTTGCCAGGCAGTGTATGAGAAAAGGTAAAAGATACGTAAATACAAAAAGGCACAAATCATGCATCACTGATAGTATCATCAGCGACAGTGTACCTGGGTCTAAAATAATTAAGGCAATGACTCAAAGGAAACTTACCTTAGCACATTATCTCTACTGTAAGATTGTTGAGCATCAAAAATGAAGGCAAACATAAAGTTTCCCATTAAAAATAATATTTTTTAAATTCTTCTATTGATATTAATCTAAAAATAAAATGAGTTGTTTTGATCAAAAGACAATGTAAGAATGTAATGATTCACTCTGTTCTTTTCCATCGAAGTCTGCTATGTAAAATTGTTTCACACCTGCTAATTGAGCATTCATTCTCAGGGAGGGAAGATTCCCATCCGATGGACCGCACCAGAAGCCATCCAGTACAGGAAGTTCACCTCCTCAAGTGATGTGTGGAGCTACGGTATCGTCATGTGGGAGGTCATGTCCTATGGAGAGAGACCATACTGGGACATGAGCAATCAAGATGTAGGATATTTGCACATCCATATCACTGAACGTACAATCTTGTCTTGCTAATACAGCAGTGACCTCTAGTGGAAAAAAATCAGTTCAGCTTTATGTAATGGTCTGATAAAGGGAATTATTTTGATTTTAAATAATATCATATTTTAGTATGTTACGTTACCATTTAATTAATGGTCAAGTTAATCATAATGAACAATTGAAATCAATATTGAAAATATGTTAAACTATGTGCTAATGTTTCCAGGTGATTAATGCCATAGAGCAGGATTACAGATTACCTCCTCCTATGGACTGCCCCAATACATTACATCAGTTAATGCTGGACTGTTGGCAGAAGGACCGAAACAACCGGCCTAAATTCAGCCAAATTGTCAACACTCTGGACAAGATGATCCGCAACCCAAACAGCCTGAAAGCCACAAGCCCACTTTCTTCAGGGTAAGAATTTGCAACCTGGAGAATTAAAAAAAAATTCATTCATAGATCAAATGATATGGGTCATCATCATATGCAGCTTACTGTATATCACTCAAACACTCACTCATTTGCCGAACTGCTCAGCCGACGATGTGCGAAGGCGGGATACACCCAGAACAACTCGCTAGACCATCACAGGGCAAGACTCATACAGCAATTCACACTCACATCCACAACTCAGCCCAATTTGTAACAGCCAGTTAACCTAAGTTCAAGTCTTTGGACTGTGGGAGGAATACCTGGAGGAAACCCACACAAGCACAGGTAGAACATGCAAACGCCACTCAAAAACGCCCAGGACACAAACCGAGGATCTTTTTGCTGTGAGGTGGACGTGCTAACCACGAGCCACCATGCCACCCTGTATACTGTATATAATATGGGGAATGCTGTTTTCTAAAGGTTTGTGTTAATTACCTCTGCCAAGGAGGTTATGGTTTTGGTAAGGTTGTTAGCGGTATTACTCAAAAAACTTTGCGGATTTTTGCGACTATCAACCCGGAGATCACAAGTTCGAATCCAGATTGATGCCACAGCCATCCATGACCGGGAGTCCATGGGAGCTAACTGGCCAAGCTCTCGCAATTGGAGGGATGGCATACGTTCACTTTCCTGTCACTCACAGCAATCACCTGCCAATCATGAGTCTGAGAGTCATGTGTCTCATTCGTACAAGGGGGCGGATAGCGCTTTCCTTCGGATTGTGTTAGACCGCCCCAAAATACGCATGCGCAGCAGTTCAAAAAAGGGCGAGTGGCGGGCATTGAATGTCACGGGGGGAGGCATGTGCATGTTTACGCCCCTCCCTGGAAGGTGGTGGTTGTGTGATAGGGAAGGGAATACTCAATGGGTGGTAATTGGATATGACCAAATTATGGAGAAAAATGGGGGGAAATCAAAAAAAAAAAAAGCCTGATTTTCTTGACGTTTCTACCAGAGGTGTGACTTTGGACAAGGAATGCTCCATAAGATTTCGGAGATGATTTGGATTAAATTCTGCATCCAGGAGTTTTTTCAAGTATTTGTTAACATTTGTGAGATTTTTTGAAGTGTAGTATTACATCAGGCCCAGCAGTTGTTTTTTCCAGCTTGGTGGAGGTGGTTTTGTTACATGATGCAGTAAATACAACTCTCTTGTACTTTACGCTTTATGGTATCACTGTTGATAATGTGTGTTTATATGTTCACTCCAGCGTGCACCTACCTCTGCTGGACCGTAGCACTCCAGATTTCTCCAGCTTCAATAGTGTGGATGAATGGTTGGATGCTATCAAGATGGGCCAGTACAAGGAGAACTTTGCCAGTGAAGGCTTCAGCTCATTCGACGCTGTTTCCCAAATGACACTGGAGTAAGTTTATTTGTTATGAGAACCCGTCGGCCAGGCACGTCAAACTCCTTCTAGGTAATGGGGTGTTACCCCATTACTCTTACAATAACAATCAGTGTAGTACATCAATAATCTGGTATTTTACTGTCATTCATCTGAAAGGTACATTCTGAATACATAGATTTGTTGAGGTGAGAAAAAATTGGAGAACCGGGAGTAAATGCACATGGACATGCGAAACACCATATAGATAGTAATGAAAGATTAAGATCAAACCAGTGGTCACCAACCCTGTTCCTGGATATTTACCTCCCTGAAGTCTTAGACTTTGATGCTAATCATACCCATACAATCATCAAAGTTATTGTTATATTAGCAAAGGAAATATAGAACGTTCTTAACATACACTATATGGACAAAGGTTTATGGACACTTGACCATTTTGGAGGGTGGTTGTGGGGATTGGTGATCATTCATTCACAAGAGCATTATTACGGATAGGCATGGACAGTTGGCATTCTAGTTCATCCCAAACGTCTTCAGTGGGGTTGCGGTCAGTGCTCTGTGCAATTGTCTCGTGTTCTCCCACTCCAACCTTGGCGAGGCATGTCTACATGGAGCTCACTGTGTGTGCAGGGGGACGGTCATGCTGGAACAGGGTTGAGCTTCTTAGCTCTATTGAAGGGAAATTGTAACCCAACAGCAGGCGAAGACATTCTGCACAATTGTGTTCTTTCAACTTTGTTACCCCAATTTTGGGAAGAAGCTACATATGGGTCTGATAGGAAAGTGTTCATAAGCTTGTGTCCATAGAGTGTATGTTGGTCGTAAAATGATGTGGCAGTAGGTGTGTGTGTGCATAGTGATCAGTGATGGACTGGGGTCCAACTTGCCTCATACTCAGAGTTCCTGGGATAGACTCCCAACTCATACATTATCCAATTTCTTGTAAATGTGGCCTTAATTCATTGTCTATTTATCTTTCTCTTCCTTACAGTGACATCCTAAGAGTTGGAGTAACTTTGGCCGGCCACCAGAAAAAGATTCTCAACAGCGTGCAAATGATGCGAGCTCAGATGAACCAAATCCAGTCAGTGGAAGTTTGACCCTTGGAGTTGGAGGCTCTCAGACTGACTCCCTCCTCCACCAGCCCCCTGGTTTCAGAGTTCAGCTGTAGTCTTTCCTATGGAGATGACCCCAGCAGGGAATATCCTTAGGAGGGACTCCCACGCAGCGAACACCCCCCAAAACCACCAGCACGCAACAGACTGGATGGAGTCGGACAGTGAAGTCTGGAGGCCCGTTGTACTGTCTGTACTTTGTTATTACATTGGTGAAGATATTAATGATAATGAGAGTCACAGTTTAAGGCTTCAAAGGGAGATGCTGATCATCACCGTTTTCTAGTTTTGTTAGATAAGAAGACCCTTTCAAAGGGAAATAAGTCAAATCCAATTAGACCTGTCCTCTATAGCGGTACTAGTCTCATCTTAATACCTTTGAGACAGAAAGAGTATGTAGCGTAGAGTGTCACAGTAATGACAGGAGGGAAAGATGAAAATGGACCATGGACTAATGGCACAAATATGAGCCTCTTATTCTCCTGTTGATGCCATATGATAGGGAAGGATCTATGTGGCAACCCAAAAGGAGTAACATAGAAATTGTGAAAATTAGTATCAAACAAGCCTGGGATGTATTTTAATAATATTGTGGGGATTTCTTTTTTTTTTCTGGGGTGGGGGGTTGCGCTCACTGATGACTTTATTAGGAACACCACACCAATACCCTATAGAACCCATTCTCAAACCATCCTCAACTGTCCATGTCATGCATTCGAAAATGCGTTGTATACATTCGTTTATTAATTCATTTTCTAAGCCACTTAATCCTAATTAGGGTCGCGGGGAGGCTGGAGTCCATCTTAGCCAACTCGATTTGGAACAACCAATTTGCCTACTGTGCATGTTTTTGGACAGTGGGAGAAAAGTTTTCTTACCTGATGGCACGGATGTAAAATTGGGGATCTAGTAATGAAAGAGTGGTTCAGGGAGAATGAGGAATCATTTTCACACTTGAACTGGCACCACAGTCCTGACCTTAACCCTATTTAAGGTCTTTGGGATGTGCTGGAGAAGACTTTATGGAGTGGTTTGATTTTCCTGTCATCAATTCAAGATGTCAGTAACAAAATGAACCCAGCACTGGATAGAATTAACTGTTGCAGTCGTTTTGGCGTTTATGAGCTTTAATCAAGGCTAAAAGTGGTCCAGCAAAATGTTATTTATTTATTTATTTTCTAATATTTTGGCTGGGCAGTGTACAATGATCATGGAACCAGTTTGAAACAACTTATGTTTTGTGAGGTGGCTCGTTATCTTGGCGTTCAAACTGCTGGATTGACATTAAGGGGCCCAATGTGTTCCTGAAAGCAGTTCCTACACCATTATTCTTCGACCACCAGCTTAGACTGTAAGAGAAAGGCAGGTTAGGACCATAGGTTCGTGCCGTTACACTGCATTTTGACAGTAGCAATAGCAGATTTTAGGGAACAGTAGCAGCTTGATGGTGTTGGGATTGAGTTCATGACCTTTCACTTAGTACCTCAGTACTTAAATCACCGAGGCACCACTACCCATCAGCCACTGCTCATCACTGTCTCATCTTTAGCTGTCTACAGCTGCTTCCGTTTCTTCTCCTGAATACACACACATGCACACACACCATTCTGTGTAAACAGAATGTCAATGTGAAAATGCCAGATGATACCATGAAGTCATTCAAATCACATTTTGTGAAATTTGATGTGGTCAGTAACTGATGCTCTTGGTGTGTATCTGCATGATTTTTGCATTGCGCTGCCGCCACATGGTACTGGATGAATACATGAATCAACAGGTTTACAGGTGTTCCTTATTAGGTGACCAGTGAGTATATATTTATTTATTTTTTCTTTTAACATGCAGTGTAATAAAACATATAGCTACAACCATGTTAAAAATAAGTACTTCTCATGGAAATTGTTGATTTTTTTTTCTTTTCTTTTTTTTTTCTCCAACATATTTGAAAAAGCAGCCATTTCCCCCTCGGGTCCAGTCTCTTTCTGATTGTAGACATGTGCACTTTCACACTAACAGTTAGAGGAGTTACCTGCAGACCCTGTTTGCATGTCTCGGGGACTTTTTCCTTGCACAGTCAGCCTTTATTTGCTGTGGGGGTTTTTTTTTTCCTAGACAATCTGGCAGTCATTAGAAATCTATACCACTTGTAGATGATTTTTCTTACAGTGTTCATTCATTCATTCATTCATTCATTTATTATCCGTGCCATTTTTCCTGTTTAGTGTTGAGGGAAAGCTGGAGCCAATCCCACTTGTCTCTGCATGAAAGGTGGGTACACCCTGAACAGCTCACAGATCCATTGCAGGGCTAACTACAGTGGAATTATTAGTACATATAATTTAGAGATCTCATGCATATTCACTCATTCACTCATTTGCTGAACCGCTTAATCCTACTACTGGGGTCGAGGGGAGGCTGTGCCTACCTCAGCCGACACTGGCCAAAGACAGGGAACACTTCTGGACAGCTGGCCAGTCCATTGCAGGGCCAACACACACACACACACACACACACACACACGCACAGAGCCATTTACACTCATCCCCAGGCAATTTGGAAAAGCCAGTTCGCTTAATATGCATGCCACTTGACTGGAAGGAAACTGGAGTACCCAGAGGAAACCCACACAAGCACGGGCAGAACATGCAAACTAGATCTAGTCAAAAAATGTCATACGCCAAAATCTCAATAGCTAATACAAGATGCAATAAAATACAATAAGATGAATTAAAATCTCAAACTAATACACATCTAAATGATAATAGTGTCAGTTAAATTAATTAAAATCTAAATAAGTTATTGATGGATAATATATGAAGACATCTATATAAATTTGCACTTTTATATGGCTCTAAAACTCTATAAAGACTCTCTTAAGGCTGTCCGTATGCTGGAAGGTCACAGGAAGAGAAGTTCCCCAACTTAGAAGCAGCTGCTGTGAATGCTTTGTCACCAAGTGTCTTCTTAGATGGTCAGTGAGATTAGTTTTCTAATGTAACTTGGCACAAGGCCACGCAAGGCCTTAGAGAGCACTTTAGATCTGGGCATGATGACATCACACTCTTCAATAGCAACGAGAACACCAGACTGTAGATATCAGGCTTAAATGAGACAGGTTCTACCTACAGGAGGTTCTAACCAATGCCACCTGATATGGACCACCTGCTTCTAATTTTATGGCCTTAACAGTATGATAAATGTACTTTCAGGTCTGGGGTTAATGGTTGGTTGGTTATTTAAATTATGGAAATTATTATGAAATGGGTGGGATGGTGGTATAGTAGTTAACCTCACCTCAGAGCAAGAAGATCCTGGGTTTGAATCCTGGGCTTGGGTGTTTCTGTTTGGAATTTGCATGTTCTCCCTGTGCTTGCGTGGGTTTCCATTAGGTACTCCTGTCTCCTCCCACACTCCAGAGACATGCAAATAAGGCTATATGGCTGTTCCAACTTGCTCCTAGTTGTGAATGTGAATGGTTGTGTGTGTATAGACTTGTATTGGTCTTGGTGAGCTGTTCAGGATGTACCCCGCCTTCACCCAGTATCGGGTGAGATTGGCTCCAGCCTCCCCACGACCCTAATAGGACGAAGCGGATCAGCAAATGAGTGAGTGAGTGATGACAAAATGTATATATTTGATGTGTAATCTGTTGAAGAAGATCAGTTTTATTTGTAACTACTGCATTTAGAAGGTGAAATGTTTGTTGATATCAAATCAGTCATGAAAAAAAATCAGCACTTTCCATGAGATCTACCTATTGTTTCACATGACTGTATTTTCAGATGATGTACTACATGAACACATATCACAGTGAAGTCAACTTTCTGACTTCATCGCCGTTACCAATTCCAGTTTAAGTTCAATCTCAGACTCTTTATTTTTTATGTTAACCAACATCTTTTTCTACCTGGTGTTGACATGGTACATACACCTTCAGGACAAAGTAAATGTTCCCATGAATTTCTCATCAGACGTCAAGTTGGGCAAAGTTTGGATTCTTTTTCTCCTTCTCCTGTGAATTTTTTCATCAGATTCAAATGTAAATGAAGGTGTACATAAGATTGGGTGCTGTTAAAATGCCAGTGCTTTATTTGAAAGAAGGCCGGATGTGGGACTGACACAGACACTTCACTCAATTTTCTTTTTTTAGTTAACTTTTTGAAATCTCGGTTTCGTAATGATCAAATATTGTGAGTTATAATAATGATGTACATTAGGTGATTTAGTATAGGGCACTTAATCTGCATAGTGGTATGTGTCAGCAGTTATGGCTGTTGTGTATACTGATGTGGTAACACGTCATGGTCATTTTAAATCATTTTGAGCTCAAAAGAGATTGATTTTCAGTTATACCCCTACGTACCACTTTTTTTTTTTTTTTTTTAACCAGCCATCTTGAGTTTTCATGTAATGTCTACAAATGGTGGAATTTCACTGTGGGGTTTATTAAAGTGAGTCTGATTAAGTCTTTGATCATGTAAAACACAAAATGATCTTAATTCACAGCTGTAAATCTTGACATTTGCTACAGGATTTGTATTTCAAACACACCCTCACATTCCATAAATATACAGTAAAAACGTACCTCTACTGGTCGTCGTCTCGTTAGTATTCTGTCTCATGGAATCAACCATTGATTAATTCATTTGTACAGAAGTTCTATATACGAAGTTTCATCTACTCGTTGTAAAGTTCTTTACAGTCTGTAAATCTTTTTACTGTTTTTTAAACTTATTTATTTGGAATTTCAACTTTCCACAGATTTCGAACACAATCCCAAATCCAGTCGTCGAGTTTCCACTGTGACAAATCACATGTCTCCTTTCAACGCAGTGTGCTTCCTTTCATTTAGGAACCCAGTCTTCCACTTTTCACTCACAAGCTCACATTTTTCTATGTTCTGTTCCAGAGTTCGTTATTTATAGAGATGTGGCTTTGTGGTATCCGTGTGAAATATTTTGGGATTTTGCTGTATGTTCTTTCCTTTATCTGAAGTACAAAGACTGTAATGACAGGAATGCAAGGATCTAAACATGTCTCAGGCATGGCCATGATGTTCTACATGCACCCGTTTGCTCTTTGTACTCATGGTGAACATTTCTGTCCTGTTTGGACCAAACTTCAAACTTGCCATCTTGTATTATTGAGAAAAGAAAGGGAAATAAAGAGATAAAGATAAAGAGGTATTTATTGTCAACTGTTGCATGAACAATGAAAATCAGTTTAGCAGCTCTCTGTTTAGTAGCAATTATTTAAAAAAAAAAGTGCACAAAAGTCAACTAAGGTGACTACACTACGTTATATATGTGCATATACCTACATACACATGTATACACATACCTATATGCACACATATAGACA
>JAQMYF010000003.1:22986834-23000842 GCA_030014195.1 Neosilurus mollespiculum | reverse complement strand
CTCTCTCTCTCTCTCTCTCTCTCTCTCTCTCTCTCTCTCTCTCTCTCTCTCTCTTTCTCTCTCTCTCTCTGTCTCTCTCTCTCTCTCTCTCTCTCTCTCTCTCTCTCTCTCTCACACTCTGCTCTATCCTCCTCCTTCACGCTCAGAGCAAGCAGGCAGCCACACGACCCACACTGCCTACTATGTGATCTCCTGGAAAATAGCTTTTCGTGTCTTCCTGTGCTCCTTGACGATGCTGAATCCTTATTTACGTTATGATCTAGCAAGCGAGGAAAGATGCCTTCGCAGCAAGCCTGACTCCTTTCTCTTCCTTATGCTCCCCCCTCCCTTCACCTCCTCTTCTTCCCCCTGACCCTTCCCTGTCTCCCCTCTCCTTTACCCCTTTCCGTACTCCCCTTTCCTGAAACCCCCTGCTCTCCCACTCACTTTTCACCCCCTTGACAATGTTCTCATGTGTTCGCTGGCTTCAGCCTTTCCTTACCTTGCTCTCCTCTGCTTTAGTCGCTTGGGGTCAAAACTGTCCATCTAGCTGCATGTGTCCAGATCATCACACCGTGGACTGCACCGGTCGTGGGCTCACCCGTTTACCAGACTCCTTCCCTCTGGACACCCGGAGGCTAATTTTGTCTAATAACTGGATATCTGAGATCCCTTCTGATTTCTTAGTTTTGTACAGTGATCTGGTGTACCTGGACCTGAGGAATAACTCTCTGACCAAGCTGGAGCCAGGAACACTAACCAGCTCATCCAGGCTTGTTTACTTAGACCTGGGAAGCAACAACATAACCGAGATTCCCTCGGGGACCTTTGGAGAATCGCGCAGCCTGATCAAGCTTCGTCTGGGTAACAATCCCTATCTGAGTATGGTGAGCGAGGGCGCCTTTTCAGGCCTCACTTCCTTAAGAGAGCTGGAGCTGGAGAAGAATGGACTCTCTGGCCTGGATGTCAGAGTGCTGAGCCAACTGCCGTCCTTGAGAGTAATACACCTGGAAGGGAACCCCTGGGTGTGCAATTGTCATTTTGCCAAACTGTTTTTTTGGCTGAATAAAAATCGTCATAAGCTGTCAACTGGTAAGCTAACTATAAGTCAAGTTTTTGATATTTTCTACTCAGAGAAATCACAGCTACTTTCAAAATCTGGTTTGAATAGTAAATAATTTTCTACTGATATTTATAAGTTTAAATTATTATTTAAAGTAATAACATTTAACATCTAATTTCCAACAGGTTATTTGCATTTACCACAAATAAAAATACATGCTATTTCAGATAAACATTTAATGCATTTAATTGCTTTTATATGGAATTGTGATTGTCAAATCGTAGGTTATCAGCACCGTAAAGGTTACTTGATCATCACTAATTAGCTGTGGGACTGTACAATTCAATTCATATTGTCAGTGTTCCCAGTGAACATCTTTAAAAGATATGTAACATGACATACCACTAAATAAAAGTCACTTGAATAATGTATGTGAATGACAAAGAGACTAGTACTGCATGCAATTACGTCATGCTGAAATTTCATTCACGTCCATAATAAATAAAACATACAGTATGCAATAATGCAAATGCTCAATGCATCCCTCCTACTGCTTTCCTAATGACTAGATATTTTATACATAAAATATATATGGGAATGTCTGAACTTGAAACTACTGTAGACATGAAATCCTTAGTTTGTTGATCACTGGTGTCTGTATAATTGAGGTCAGGCGGTATCAGGTGTTGGTTTAAGGTCTTTCTGTTTCTTAGAGATGACCTGAGAACGCATGCATTGTGTAAGAGGATGTGGAAGAGCATTCACTTTCTTTTCTTTTTGTCTGTGTTCGTTCTTTTCAAACAGCACACTGCATGAAATCTGGGTTATGTAATCTGATTACTAAAATCAAATATGTGAAATCAGAGTATGTTAGAGCTGAAAATATCTGGAGTCATATTACAGTAATTTTTTAATGTGCTCCTTGATTAAATTGGGTGTAATGTTATTACTTTATTCAGCTATAATTTACTGAGTGTAAATTTCTTTAAGCGTAATATCTGTGAGCTGGTCACACAAACCATCTACACTTTTACATATAAATTTTGAATTTTTTTGTTAGATTGGTCTATTGTTTACCTTGTAAACAATTCTTGTTCTTTTATTTCCTTTCTATAGATTCATGCCTTTAAGTTAACCAATTATTTGTAAATGAAAATGAAAATGTTATCTTAAATATATCTTTTCCTAATCTTACAATAAAAAAGGATTAGTTAAATATTTTTATATATAGTGGTATAGCAATACACACATTAATATGAAAGCAAATAAATTAGCTACAGGTAGAGGCTGAAATGAAATCTTAAAATAGTCTACATTACACTTTCATTCAATCATTCATTCATTTTCTGATCTGCTTAATCCTAATTAGGGGCACAGGGAGGCTGGCGCCCATCGCAACCGACTCTGGGCGAGGGCAGCGTACACCCTGGACAGCTCGCCAGGCCATCGCAGCATTACACTTTTAAGTTACTATAAAATAGTATGTTTCTACTTAGTTATGGAAAGAGTAATCGATTAACTTTACTTGTTTATCCATGACTATTAACATGTTGTACATCACAAAAAATATATATAAATAAATAAATAAATAAAAGCTGTTGTATTGATTGACTAGAATCAAGACTTTGTAAATGACATCCAAGATTTGCATTCTGAACTTACATCCACATAGTGAGGATTTAATCCCAAAATTGTACACGTTAATTATTTCCTACCGCAAATGTAAGAGCAGATCTATAAACTCACTTACGAGAGTTATGTGAGAACTGCACACATAGCTGCTTTAAGTAGTGCACACAATTAGCTGTTGGCACATGAAAGAAAAAAACAAAAAACGCAATGTTCTTTCCAGCTGTGGCTTCTCTGGGAATTATTTTCACTGATGGAGCAGAAATGAACAAAATATTTGGCCATAAGTTGTATTACCTGAGATTAGCTATTTGATAATCATTTCATGTTGGTCTATTATTTCAATAAATAGTTTATTATTACATGTATGGTCTATCATCTAGTTGGTCAATTATTTCATCAAAATTGGGTTAGGATAATTTTTGGACCTGTTAGGTTTTGACCTGATCGGAAGTTTATCAGTTTGATCAGGTGAAACCTAGTAAGTCCCAATGTAAATAAATAAACAATAAAAGTCATATACTTACTTATGCTTCAAAATGTATGTCCCATACAATCAATAATCACGCTCTAATATTAGCATTTAAATAATTGAGTGCTAAATCCCACAGTTAATTATTTTTGTTCCTTTTTTTTTTTTTTTTTTTTTGTGACTTACTTTTTCAGATCAGGGCAGAACTGTACATGTAAGCTAAATCTATTTTAATATCTAATATCTATCTAAGGCATTACATCAAAATAATGATAAGTTTAAGTGATAACAAGCAAACAACACAAATAAAAGCAAAATCAAATAAATCTAAATCCAATAACTTCATATGATCTAAGATACATCTGTAATGCACGTACATACTGCGAAATAGCAAACACTTAGTTCAGCATAGAAGAATAAATAAATATAGAAAACGAATAATTCTCAATAGAAACTGAAATTTAAATCCGTGTGAACAGCAGCCTAACTAACCCTCATATGATGGTGTGCATATAGATAAACATTTCACCTTTTCTGAGACATTAAGGTGTCTGCACTAATTCCAGTTCATTTAAATGCTGCACAGTGAGCTGGCACTTTTCAGAGAAAACTCCTAGTTGACACTGAAATCAGTTCAGGTCAGTCAGTTCAACCTTTTCTGGAAAGGCTTAGTTTAATGAGGAACCACTGTTTGAGGGCGGATGATAATTTGGTTACCTCGTTGACTGTTGTGTAATTGTCATGCAATTATCTTGAAGCCTTATAATAGATCTGTACAGAAGGTTGCTTTTACAGGGTCATCTGCAAACTATAAAGATTATGAGGGACAACTATTTGTGTATGGTGAGAAAAGCAGGGAGCAGAGAACAAAGCTTCGTATCAGTGTTGATGACAAGTGTTTGACAAGTGCGAGCTCATCTGCACATGCTTCCTGGCCAATGGAAAGTCTGTAATCCATTGACAGTTAGAGTGAGGTAAATGAAACTAGGTGAATTTATTAATCAGAAGTCTTGGAATGAGATATTAGAAAGCTAGAAGAATTCTTTGATAGTGTATGTCTATATTTACTACCACATACAGTTATGTAAAAAAAAAAAAAAAAAAAAAAGAATAATGTAACAAATAAATAAATACATCTATTGGAGAATATGTGGGGCCGAACTTGTAGTGGTTAGGGTGCTGGTGGTGTAGTGGTTAGTGTGCTGGGCTCAGGTCGTGGGTTCGCATCCCTGTTAGATCCCAACTATGCTAAGGCCCCTGGGCACGGTCTTAACCACAAGTGTGCTTCTGTCCACCTAGCAGTATTAATAGGTACCAGTAAAAAAATACTGGGAAGGTAACCTGCGATGGACTAGTGTAAGTCCAGGAGGAGTTGAACTCTTACTTCCTTCATGCTATGGAAACCAAGGATAAGCTCTGGCCTGATGAGCCAGTAGGCCCGGGTATAAAAAGCCCTGTAAAAGACTTACCATTGGAGATTGTAGTTTTTCAAAATGCCTTTAAAATGCATATGTGAGTGTCCATGAGTCTTCAAGTGATAAAGATTTTCAAATGAATGCTCATTGGTCCAGGACATTAAAGCAATACTATCTGCCAATGACCATATCACCACAGATCAGACCTTTTGGTATAATGTGCTCTGGACAGACGACTCAAAGATAGTTGATAGTTGTTGGCTACAGTCACAGTACACATTCTGTATATCCTGAGGGTGGCACGATGGCATAGTGTTTAACATGCCTTCCTTAGAGCAAGAAGGTCCTGGGCTTCCCGGGCTTGAACATTTTTATGTGGAGTTTGTATGTTCTCCCCATGCTTGTGTGGCTTTCCTCCAGATACTCCGGTTTTCTCCCACAACCCATAGACATGCACATTATGCTAATTGGCTGTTCCAAATTGGCTCTAGGTGTGGATGTGAGTATGAATAGTTGTGTGAGTGGCAAATGAGTGAGTGAGCCAAAATCCTGTATATACACATCCACCTAAGGCTAAACCCATATATGTTATCCACGTAATAATAGCATAATACAGATTAAGTCAGAAATTTGACATACTGAGATATTGCTATATTTGGAAAGAGAATTTGATAAGCTCCAAAATGAGGTATAATACATGATTATAGCATGAAAATGGACTGAGTTACATCACTTTGTATGTATCTATTCAGGAAGTGCTACTTTTGAGAAAATAGCAATTACACTTAGAGAACCAGTTTCTGAATTTCCTCATTTAAAAACTCCGTAGCAAACATAACCTAAATGAATCCGGCTCTCAACCAATCGGCGTGATTTTCCTAGCGTCTTCCTAGCAACAGATGAGTTCTGTTTACCCCGAGTCATGTCTGTTTTGAGGCTTCTCGTTGGTTTACTGTTGTATCCTTCTGGGATTCTGTGGGTAGGTAAAGTATTCTGGTAGTGAATATGGATAATAAGGAAATACCCTGAGCAATCGCAAAAGCGGATTGAAAATCATGAAAATAAGGGGATTATTCCTTTGGGGTTTTTTTTCAAACAACTTGGGCATTTAACCCTTTTATAAACAAGCATTTAAGCATGGATATATTGTGTTTATGAATATTTGAACTTGGTTATGTTGAAGATTGAGATTTTTTGCGATATCGCATTTTCGTCCAGATATATCCGTGCCATTTTCATTCATCTTACTTTGGCTCTTACTCAAAACACTACCTTGCGACTTAATCCGTATTATGCTGGAGCAGGTCACATTTATTGTCAGCCATTAAACGTTGCTTTGTAGCAGATCACGACATGACATTTTGGTGAATTTTAGGTAAACCAGAATTAGTTTTCTTTTTTACGTCTCCTGACACAAAGTTTTACCATATTAGCAAACTTCAAACCAATCTGATTTTAAGAATACAGCAGCATAGAGCTCTATAAACTGAACTAAGTCGTACACTCCATGTGTTCCAAATACGTTTGCCTTCCAGTGTGGAACTACAGATAAGAGGTGATTAATCCTATACTGGAGCAAAAAAGGTTTCAGGATCTTCCTCTAAATTTAATTATTGAATTACAGGATCTTCCTCCAATTTTACTTACTGCAGGTTTTAATTGAAGAGATAATAGCATTTTAATTGCATGTCCATTTGTGTGTCTGTGTGAAAGATCTCTTGTTTGAGGTAGCCTCTGGGTAAGACAGTTGTAGTTTTATGTGACGTACATAAGACTGGAAGAGCATACCGAGCTGAAAGGATGGCCACGTGATAAAGGAGGCTGAGGTCACTGAATCTCTTGTGTGGAAAAGCCCTTCTAGTTGGACTGACTCACACATGCTCATTGCCACACTTCATGATATTGTCTGACTTCTGCTGAAGACAGTATGTCAGTCAAACTGGCATCTCCGTTATTAGAGGGTGTGTAATGTAAAGACATATAATGAAGCCACTGATGATTTCAGAAGTATTGACAGGTTGATTTGCTGTAATATTTAAATGTATATAACATTTTACATTTACGCAGACGCGACCAAGAGCGACTTACATTTATTATTATAAGGGTTTTTACTGGGACCTTAAGTTAAATAGTTAATTAGCCTACTGTGCATGTTTTTGGAATGTGGGAGGAAACGGAGTACCCTGGGGAAACCCACGCAAGCACGGGGAGAACATGCAAACTCCACACAGAAACACCCCGAGCTCGGGAATCGAACTCAGAACCTTCTTGCTGTGAGGAGGACATGCTAACCACTGCGCCACCGTGCCACCCTATATTTGTTTGTTTGTTTATTTATTTTCACCTCGTAGTCCCGGGCTCCTGGTGGTAGGGCACATGTTCCCAAGATGAGTCCAAGACAACAAAATTGGCTGTGCTCTCAGGGATGGAGGGATGGAATACTTTCTCTCCCCTGTCAATCCAAAATGAGACTAACTAGTCATCAGTGTTTTTAAGCTCATGCTCACAGAAGTGGGTGGATAGCACTTTCCTCAGAGGGTTGCGCCGCCCCTGATGTTGCATAAGCAACAGTTTGAGAAGATGCTGCTGGCTGGCTTCACTTTGGCCTTAGAGGAAGCAGAGTGTGCTCATTTTCACCTTCCCTGGATGGTAGCTGTAATATTATATGGATTGTAATCTGATATATTGATGGTATGTCATGCCAGACACTGTCTTTTTAAATAATCAGGACAATTAGGTTACGGATCAATCACTTTTGGACGTGCCATTATAGGATCTCAATCAAGGACATGGTGGTGTGATGCCACTCTATGAGAAGCTCGGTTAATGTTATCACCCTGAAGGTGATTATTTTCCTACAACAATGCACACTGGGTTTTATTCATCTTATACTACAGCTTGGACAGTGGTGGGTCAGTGTTTAAAGCTCTGAGTTACTTATCCAGAGGTCAGGGGGTTCAAGTCCCAGTACCACCAAGCTGCCACTGTTGGGTCCTTGAGCAAGTCCCAAAACCCCTGAATTGCCTACTTGAATTAAAAAACGTAAGCCGCTCTGACTATGGGCAATCTACCAAACGTCAGTAGCTTAGAAGGGTGATACATCTTAAAGTTTAAGTCTTGTTATTGAAATTTAATCAGTGTCTTCTTAGCAGTTGGTTTCTAGAATTCAGTGCACTGAGGCTCCTGTTAATGTTTAACAACGTTGAAGACATTTGTAAAGGATCGTGGGCTATGCCTCACTGCCACACATCTCCTCTTCCTCTTCCTCGGTATTCTTGGTTTTGTACAATTAGATTTTCCTAATTCAATTCATCATTCTCCACAGGATTAAACAGTGTTTAATTATGTTGGCTGTTGCAGAACATAATTTTGTTTATCTCAGTTATTTGGTGTTCAGCACTGCATCTCATGGGTTGCTTCCACAAAGGATATTATTGCTGCGACCATTCCGAACTGCTTATTTTTACTGATGTGGCGTCAAATGGTTCTGCTACAACAATCTCAACTCTGCAGTAAAACTCTAAACTCTTTGAGGACTTCTTAGCTGCTCCTACCATCCTCCACACTGTGTGGGGGTTCGGTATGCTCATGCATCCAGTTCCTGCCAGCTTTTGAACTGCTTCAGGATTTGAAACTTTTTTTTTATGCGCTCGATTAACTGTGGATTTTCACTGTAGATTAGCATTTGCACAGATTTAAAAGAAAATGGCTTGCAGGATTGTGAATGTAAAAAGAAGGAAGAATGAGCAGTCACCACATGACTCTGAGTAATAGCAGCACTCTTTAAAACCGTCACTGCTTCCTTTTCTCATAGAGTCCATTTCAGTGTGAATGTGATTCATCAGGAAAATGTCTAGCAGTGTGGCTCCGTTATGAAGGCGATGTTCCACTTTAAATCTATCATCTGTCATTGCTGAAAGGAGATTAGAGTCATTTCCATGAAAACAGAGGCAAGCCGAGAAAAAATTGCAAATGACAACTGAAAATTTAAAAACAAAAATCCTTCAAAATCTCACCCACCTCGTACTGATGTGTAATGGGCCTCAACAGAGCCATTGTGATGTATTTTTTTTTTAAAGAAGAAGAAAAAAAGATAGAAAAGAAACTAGTACTATTCATGTACATTATGCAGTAATTATATGCGGTAATGTATTTATAGTATAGTCTGCTGTATGGCTATTTCTAGGTCTCAACTTGTGTCAGAGCGCATGAGCTCTTACTACAACACTGCTGTGATGCAGTGTTATTAGAGACTGAAAAGAACACCCAAATTCATGTCTTCTCATCTCATCATTGGCTTATTTGCTGAACTGATTACATTTACAGCATTTGGCAGTCACCCTTATTCAGTGTGACTCCTCACATTCATCATTTCTTTTCTTTTTTATACAACTGAGCAATTGAGAGTTAAGGGCTTTGCTCAAGGAGCAACAGTGGCACCTTGGTGGTACTGGGGCTTGAACCGCCAACCTTTGGATCAGTAATCCAGAGCCTTAACCACTGAGCCACCACTGCGCTTACTCGTACTAGGGCGGCAGGGAGGCTGGAGCCTATCTCGGTCGACACTGGGCGAAGGCGAGGTACACCCTGAACAGCTCACCAGACCATCACAGGGCCAACACACGCATAGCCATTCACACTTATTTCCACACCTAGGGGCAATCTGAAACCACCAATTAGCCTAATGTGCATGTCTTTGGATTGTGGGAGGAAAACACAGAGAAAGTACACGGAGGGACCCCAGGCAGGCAATCAAACATGCACGCTCCATAAAGAAACCCCCGAGCTCGGGAACCCAGAACCTTCTTGCTGTGAGGCATGATAACCACTACGCCACCATGCCACCCCAGAGTGATATTATTATTAGTATTTTTTAAAAAGAAAAGAAAGAAAAGAAACTGGTACTATTCATATGCACTATGCAGTGATTATATGCGATAATGTATTTATAGTACAGTCTGTACTGTGAGGCTCTATGTAGCTCTCAACTTCTAATAAATGAAGTCCGAGCACATGAACTCTGCTATAGAGGGATGTAAATGCTGCTGTGATGCAGAATTATTAGTGACTGAAAAGAACATTTGAAATCATGACTTTCCTGTTCGATTCTTACACAATCTAATAATTAAACAATACCTTAAAGACTAGTCTTAATGTTTATCAGACTAATCTTATTACTCAGAACTTTATAATTAACACTTATCAGTGTGTTGATGCTAAAGATGTATGCTATTTAATTATTATATTAGTATCGAAATGATTTTTGTAACTCTTGTAATGAATGTTTGTTCATAACAAATATTAGGAAATGCCAGCATAGTAGCGCAGTGATAGCAGATTGTTGACACACAAGTATAACATATAAATCTGGCATTCAGATGGTTTGCATCTGGCATATTTCTTAATAGGAATAGTACTTTTTATTTTTACCCTGTGAAGGAAGAAAGGAAGGAAGGAGTGAATGAATGGAGTTCTTAAAACTGAAATGTGCGTAACAACATCGATAAAACACAATGCAAAATAATAAGAGGCTTGTGCTATGATAATAACAACAACAACAAGTATATAATTATTAATAATAATAATAATAATAAGCAGTGAGGTCCAGACGTCCCTCTCCCCAGCCACTTCCTCCAGCTCTTCCGGGGGGACGCCAAGGCGTTCCCAGACCAGCTGAGGGATGTAGTCCCTCCAGCGTGTTCTGGGTCGACCACCATAATTATTATTATTACTACTACTAATACTGCTGCTAATACTATTACTGTTATTATTATTTCATTATAGATCAAAGAAGGGGCTTTTAGTTTTGGAGAATATTTTAAGAGTTGAGAATATTCATTATGCAAATTAGTGATTAGCTGTCGATTATGGAAATGGAGATTTAAGATTTCATATTAATGTTGAAGTCTTTTTAACATGATGCAATATTTGGGGTCCTTGCCTGATCTTTCTCTCTCTTCCATCTCTGTGTAACCCTGCAGGACTGGAGGAAATGAAGTGCTCACTCCCAATGGATGGACGGCAGATCTCTCTAAATGTGCTTTCTGAGGAGAGCTTCCGGGAATGTCAGGGAGTTTTGTCTTTTAAAGACTATCTCATTGTTATTTTCTCTGGGATCTGTATATCAGTAGCTGCCATTATTGCCAGCTTTTTCTTGGCCTCCATCATCTACTGCTTCCAGCGGCTTAAAGCCTTAAAGAGGACAGATGAGGAGGAGGAAGAGTAAGTTTCAACTATGCTTCAGAGCCTTGTCCTGGACAGATTCACTACTGCTACTGCACCACAGTTGGGCTGACGGATGGAACGCCATGTGTCCATTTAAAAAAGTCCCCAGATACCAATATATTGGAGTGAGTAAGGTGAGGCTGAATTAAGCCGCCATATGCCCAGTGACTCCCAATTTTTTTGAATGATGCAAAATGTTGGACTGATTTTTATACTTGAAAATAAATTACTCAACCAAGCCTTAAAATGTAAACTGTTCTAGTAACAACACTGCATAAATGTGTTCCAGGTTGCTGTATTTAGGCTGTTAATTACTGAGGTACTGAGCAAAATAATTCATAGAAAATTGTTATGGACTTGCTATTTCTATGTAAATCACTAAGGTATCCAACAGTTCTATTATTATTATTATTATTATTATTATTATTATTATTATTATTATTATTATTATTGGTTAATGTGGTTAATGTTGAATCTCACTGAAAACTAGTAAGGTTTGTGAAGTTGCACTTTAAGATAGATCATATATTGCACATAATCCCAGTAAGCCATAAAGTAGGCTGTCATATTGACTCAGGTCACCAAAGAATTTCCTAGAAATTAGTATTTTATTACAGAGACTGGAATGAGTGGGCGAGGTATTGAGATATGCATACTAAAACTCTAATCAGTGATGTCGATAGAAATTTACAAATTGCTCACAACTTCTTAGATATCATGCCTCCCATTTACAAGATAATGTACTTATATTTCAAGCATGACCCAGGGACAACCAGCAATTAAGGCAAAAATGTTGAGAACGTAACTATGAAAACAAATGTATTGCAGCATCATCCTTTTTTACTTTGTGTACAATGAAATAAATGGTGACACCAAAATGATAAACAGTTTAATTGTTTTCTACTTATAAAGGCAAATGCATTATCTTTAATAAAACCATAATTTTTGGGGGTGGGACTGGAACCGGACCTGGAGACCAAAATCCCCATTATTGTTATGATAATAAATTCTGAAGATGTTTTAAAATTTATGAAAATTTGCTCAAATTCTAAGTGGGTGGAGGGTCATAATGAATCTGGAGCCTATCCTGGGAACAGTGAGTGTGAGGTGGTAATATGCCATACATAGAACCTCAGTCTATCACAGGGGATTGAAACTGGGACCATGGTGGGTGATCACTATCGGATTAGAATTGGTCACATAATCAGGGATCTAAAGCTATGGACTAAAATGTACAATATTGCATTTTAATATATACCACCCAGAAGCATGATCTGATTGGTTTGCTCTCATAGGATAATGGACTAATATATAAGACACAGAAATGGGGAAATCTTAATGGTCTGTGCTATATCTAACTAAAACACATTGTTCCAGGTAAATAATGCTTGAATCAAAATGTCAGACACTCTACAGTTTGCACAGTCAGTTGAGCGGACAAGATTATCACTGTTGTGGTTTAAAAATGGAAAAATTTATCATAAAATATTCTTTCGGATTGTTTTTCTTGAAATTTCCGAATTGGATGTAAAGAGACCGCTGGTACACAGCTCTTAAACTATGCACCTGCTCGTGTATGTACTCGGAGCTCACCTGAATCTGTCATGATTTAAAAGATGTAAAAAACAACCCATAAAAATCTTTTTTTTTTTTTTGCTGTTTTGCTTGTGTTCCCATGGACTACATAGTAAATATAGTAATAGTTACCTCAGGCTTGGTGGATGCCACTGAATCGAATAGTCCTATTAATACTATTCAGCAACATTCACTTCACCTTCAGTCCATAATGGTTAGTAAATACTACACAGGAACGGCACAATCTGAATGTTACGCAATATGGCCTTCATGTTTTTCACGATCAAAAATGCACTTTTTCCAAAGTTTGAATGAGTTTCAAAAGATGCCTTAATGGGGTATGCATGTCCATTGTCATGCTTTAAAAATGTAAAACCATATTAGAAAATCTCAATTTAGTTTGCTTTTCTTATGTTCCTGTGTAGTATATACAAAAACAATTATTCATCTCAGGCTCGGTGACTATTAGTGAATAGTCCCCACAGTGTTCTGTCTCAGCCTGAGATGAATAAGTGTGGAACTGATCTGGCTCATCTCTCTACTTGTTGAGCAAGTTTAATTTCTCTACAAATAGTTTGGTCTGTTATAGATTTGTTTTGAACTTTGTTTTAGTGGATTTAAAAAGAAAAGAAAAAAGAGATTGTGCTCCAACACCTTTGCTGCTTGGATCCTGAAATATTAACTGGAGGAATGGGCAGGATTGAGCAAAATCAGGAAAACGGTATTAGACAGAAATCATTTGGCAGCGGACAAGACTTACAGGAAGTCCAGGTACAGCTCTGGTGTGAATGCTTTTTTTCTTTACAGAATTTACATTTACGGATTTTGACAGACCCCCTTATATAGATCGACTTACATTTATAGGTCAATCATACAACTGAGTAATTGAGGGTGAAGGGTCTTGCTCAAGGAGCCAACAGTGGCAAACTTTGTGGTACTGGGGCTTGAACCGCTGACCTTCTGATCAGTGATCCAGGGCATTAACCACTGAGCCACCACTGCACCACATCAGAACGGAGTTTTCAGTATTTGATTCGACAGTATTCAGTACCTTGTGAGTGAAACAACTCAGTCAGGCATTGTAATTGTAAAATAGTGTTTTAATATTAAATGTTATGATCTCATATCTGGCCAACAGAAAGATTGTCTGATTGAATGTTTCCCCTTCAGAGAAGCGCATCACCAAAGTAAAATAGAGAATAGAAGGAGATAGTGTTGTCTGTTTTGTGCAGAATGCAGCTCTATAGATCAGCTTTGTACATGCCGACTTTTCTAATAAAGGAACAATTTTTCCTGTTTTCCCAGATATACAGCATATTACGGTGTCGTTGAAAGTATGTTACAATTTCCAAATATAAATAGGTCTATTAGTGCAATGGAAGACACACGTCCTGAGAGAAGACCGGTAAAAAGAGAGGTGTACATCTGCAGTGTGTGGGAGGATACTCTTACAGCACATGTACTGTAGCAACAACAATCTGGTTGTGCATCTTTGATCAAAAAAAGTCATGTGTGTGAGAAAACAGTTCAATTTGACATTTTATCTTTTATCTCTTCATATTACTCAGAATCACAGCACTGATTTACAATTCATTCATCATATTTCATTACATTACATTACAGACTATATATATATATATATATATATAT
>JAQMYF010000003.1:22960038-22981940 GCA_030014195.1 Neosilurus mollespiculum | reverse complement strand
AGAAATAAAAAAATATATAGAGTGACTGAGATGAGAATGAGAGTGATATTTTTTTAGAGAGATATATATATATATATATATATATATATATATATATATTTATGTGTGTGTGTGTGTGTGTGTGTGTATTTATGCTTTTTTGGTATATATTTTTGTGTGTATAAGGTGTCTTATACATCATTATTATGGTTTCAATTAGTAAAAACCGTCGGTTTGGGCCTCCAGACACTAGAGGGCGACAATCATAGTCACGTGTTTGGTGAAGTGGTTTGTTTTGGCACGTGACCGGAAGAGCACTTCAGAACTCGGGTCATTCCAGGAAGTTGGAGTCTCGTACAGGCTTGACTTGTAACTGCCCGATAAACCCACATACTCACACACTAATATTGGCGGACAGCTTTGTTAAAAGACATTTCGTACAAGTGACAGGGTGACACTGGTGTAGTTTACGCTGAATGACATTATCCCGTCGTTGGAGCTGGTTTTTTTTTGTCACGGTTAAAAAGTTGCTGATTGTTTGCTAAGAGCCATGCTAACTAGCTGGCAGGCTAAGTTCAGCTCACGGTCTCGGCTGCTGCCTCTCAGTTCAGTCTCTCTGTCTCAGGGTCACGGCTGACTTTAGTGCGTATTTTTTTTTCACTTTAGTTTTCTTTTTTTCCGAACACTGTAAACATATGAAATGTCTAATGTGTGCGAACGAAGAGTGACGACCTGAACGACTGCAGAGTCTCCGGTCCAGGCGGTAATAAGGACAGCGTTTGTGAGTAAGGATCCACTGCTCGCTCCCTCAGGTCTCTGTTATTATCTGTTCATTTCAGATGTGCACAAAAACACTAAACCCAAATGAATTCTCTCCACACTGCCCGCAGAACCGCCGTCCTTGCTCGTCCCAATACAAAGGTAAGATAGTAACATTGGATGTGTATCAATCAGAGGCTGTGCTCATCTATAACCCTGTGTTTATTGTTATATCGACAGAACCAGGCAAAGTTTGGACGCAGTTTCTATTCCAGTGTGAATGAGTGGGTGTGTCCAGACTTCTGACTGGTTCTGTATGTTATAGTAACTGTTAGACAGTTGTTCTCTCACCAGGCTTTCTTTCCTTCTCCTGAATCTGTGCTGCAGTCCACTGTGTGCCCATAACTCGGAAAAGCTTTCTGCACTCACAGATGTGATGAGAGTACAGTGGGACGGTCATTCAACTTGTAATTTGGGAATCAGGAACTTGGGCGATATCCAGCTTGATGGAATATTGATGAATGGAATGGTTTATCAAGTGGAGAAATTAAAAAAAAATGTGAACACTGTGCCCGAAGGGTTAAGTGCTGTATTCAGTGTAAAGGGTGGCCGCAATAAATATCGCCTTTTCTTTTTTTCTCAAAAAGAGACTGTTATTTTTTTTACTATATATTGTTTGTTTATTTATTCTCATCAATATGATCCAATATTGCATGAAATAAATACTTGAATAGCAGTTGGTTTCTGATTTATCTTCATTTTGTTAAGTGTAGAATCATCACTGCATCACTGTATTTTTTTAATTTCTTCACTCGCTAAACCGTTCCATATGGCTTGAAGTTCATTCATGCTATGCAAAAGTCAAAATAAATAAATAAATAAAATTTGCGGCACCTTTCAATTTTTCTGAAAAATTGGTATTTTCAGTGTTTTTGTTTATTAGCCATACTTTTACCTCAGTATATGTGTCGGGATGATTTTTTTTTTGGTTCTCTTTGCCTACAATAGAATTGTTCAATATATTTGCACCAAAAAATAATAGAGAAGTAATTTTTTACTTCTTTTTTTTAGGAGCCCTTTTAAACAAAAGTGATGTATAATCTTCACTTCACACTACCGTGTGTGTGTGTGTATGTCCATCTCCGAGCTCTCATTTCCTGTTTACTGCTGCAGCTGTCAGTAATAAGTTCTTTAACTGTCTTGTGGTTGTTTTTCAAGTGACATGTCAAATGACACTTCTTGATTTTCAGGATGATTTTGTAGTCTTGAACTTGAACCCTTAGAGTAAAATTGCACGTCATCATCTAATCCTGTGGCTGTTAGTTGAGATGGCACAGTGATGTAGCGGTTAGCACGTCTGCCTCAGCAGGTCCTGTGTTTGATTCCCAGGCTCGGGCGTTTCTGTGTAAAGTGAAGTCAGTGAGAGTGGTTGTGTGTGTTGGACCTTCGATGGTCTGGCGAGCTGTTCAATGTGTACCCTACCTTTGCCCAGTGTGGACTGATATAGGCACCAGTCTCCCTGTGACCCTGGTAGGATTAAGTGGTTCAGGAAATGAGTGAGTGAATAAGTTGAGATCAGTCTAGATTCTGGTCTTCGAATCATCAGGAGCTGATTAAGGGGGGTTCATTTACTTAGCAGTCATATTAAATCAGTTTCTGCAATTTCTGTCTGGATTGATTTGCTTTCTTCTGTACAATCACCCCTGCAACGGGCACGATGATATGAGTAAACATCGCCATCTTCTTTATTTCCTATGAAGTCATATGCCTTCTCACATTTCTTAACATGTGATCTCTGACTTTTCCACTTTCAGTGAATCGATGTAAATTATTGTGCATGTACAAGATCGTTTCTCCGGTCATGTGGTCTTGTTATTGTTATTGTAAACAATAACTGCTATGACGCTCATCTTATTGAAGGGTGGAATCAGGTAATAGTATAGATGAAACTCATAATACATGCCAGTCGACAGAATAAGTAGGGCTGGGAAATATGGAGGGAAATTTTATCATGATTATTTTTTCATATCTGTCGTTCTCGATATGTATCATCAATGAAATCACGGTTTCTGTCAAGCTTGAAGGTTCTGTTGTACTTCTCACTGAATTGTTAGGATATCCTAAGCTTAATTTAGCTTTAAATTAGGGCTTATTGATATTTATCAGTATTTATATCTTTCAATAATTGTGTAAGTTAATAATACTTCCAGTTTGAAGAGTATCATGATAGTAGCTGAAGATAGGGCTGGGTGAAATGACCCATAGATAATATTGACTACTTCTTAAGGAAAGATGGTATTTCAGCTAAACCACGATACTAGCGATATTCAGTAACATGAAGATAAATGGTCATATCGTGATACAATCATTTAAAGATTTTATATATATATCGCCCAGCCCTAAAAACAAGTACGCTATCTCAATTTCAAAACTTTCCATTCATGTGACCTCATTACTGATTGATGGTGTAGGCAGAACATGTTCATTTCCTTTACTCTCAGGCCTATTGTTAGAGGAGCTTCACAGAGTCACTTGACATGGGGAACACAGCCTGGTCTGGAATTGGTCAGGATCAGTTTATACAGCATGATGGATAAATGACAGCTGATATTCCACAGACTATAATCAGTTGAAGGGAATTTTGTGGGGATTTTCTGTTGCAAATGCTCAAGAAGAAAAAACTGACAACACAAAGTTAATATGAACGAAGAAAACAAACTAACTGTACAGCGCTCACAACAACTTGGCATATCATCACAAGAAGAACAATCAACCCGCATAAACATTGATTATATCCCATTACCATAAAACATATTTTTTCATATAAAATGTACATTTTATACATTTTCATTTTCCCAACCACTTTATCCTTCATTGGGGTCACAGAGAGCCTGGAGCCCATCCCAACTGATTCCAGGCAAATTCGGGATACACCCTGAACAGCTCGCCAGTCCATCACAGTGCCAATACAGTACAATCACACAAACACATGTCTGGGGGCAATCAAGAATATCCAGTTAGCCTAACATGCATGTCTTTGGACTGTGGGTGGAAACCGTAATACCTGGAGGAAACCCACGCAAACATGGGGAGAACATGCAAACTCCACAAAGAAATGTCCTGTCCGTGCACGGGGCTTAAACCCAGGACCTTCTTGCTGTAAGGGGAAGGTGGTAGCCACTATGCCACTGAGCTGAATGAAATGTATTTATTTTATTCAATTGATTTAAATACTCAATTCTGTGTTGGAGTCTTCAATGGTCTGTTTTTTTCTTAACAACACAGTGGTATGGAGCAAAACAATTGTTTTTTTTAACTGAGTCACGCTGTGTTTCCTGTTTGCTAGAAATCAAATGTCTGGAGTGAGCACTGATTGTAAAGCCTCTAATCGTTGTCATCAAGGATCCCCTGCCACTTCTCCCTCTCACCATGTTAGAGGGACTTGTTGCCTGGGTACTTAACACATACCTGGGCAAATATGTCAGCAACCTTAACACTGATCAGCTCTCTGTTGCTCTTCTCAAAGGTAGGAGTGTTTTATATGAATTCTTATGTGCCGTGCAGCTATTGTTTGTAATATTAAGTGAACTGGCTGGTGTTCATTTATGTTCCAGGAGCAGTAGAGCTTGAGAATCTTCCTTTAAGGAAAGATGCACTTCGAGAGTTTGATCTTCCCTTTGAGGTCAAAGCAGGTGAGGGCGCACTTAACATTCCATGTGCAGTCATGTAAAAAAAAAAAAAAAAACATCCCTTGGTTTGGTACATCTCCAACTGTTCATTTCACCCTCTTTAATTCAGCACCAACAGATAAGGCGGTATACTTGAACAAAACTGCCAGGATTTTTTTTTCAGTCACTAAATTAACAGTAAAATATCGCTCATTTTCCTGAACTGCTTAATCCTTCTAGGGTCTTAGCCGACACTGGGTGAAGGCGGGGCACACCCTGGACAGCTCGCCAGACCATTGCAGGGCAAAACACACCCAACTATTCACACTCGTACCTAGGGTCAATTTGGAACAGTCAGTTAGCACAATGCGTATGTCTTTGGACTGTGGGAGGAAACCGGAGTACCCCGAGAAAACCCACACAAGCACAGGGCGAGCATGCAAACTCCACATAGAAATGCCCAAGCCTGGGAATCGAACCCATGACCTTCTTACTGTGAGGCGGACGTGCCAACCACTACGCCGCCGTGCTGCCCACAGTAAACTATCAATAGAAGTAATATTCCTCTGTGGAGCAAGTAAGTCCACCCATGGCGGCTGAAGTTAGTATTTCCCCCTTTAGCACAAATACCTTCTTGTAGGCGTTTTGAATGTAATTGTCCACCAGTTCTATAATTTGGCTTGAGTTGTCCTTCAGTTGCAAGATATTTTTGAGTTTTCTTGTGGGTACTGACCGCCCTTTTCACGACCTCCCTCGACATTTTCATGGGGTTTAAATGAGGGCTTTATTCGTTACTGTCTGGTACGCTTCGTGTGCACTTTTGCATGTTTTCCCCGTGTCTCTTTATTGACTTGTTCAGAGTCCGCTGGGATCCTACTGTCCTTTAAAAGCATAATAATAAGTTGACTGACTATGCTAAAGTGCCCCTAATTGTGAATCAGTGGGCAAACATGTGAATGCATGATACCCTGTGATGGTCTGGTGTCTCAGCTCGTGTCCAAAACCACCACAGCTCCGAATAGGAAGAGCTTACTGAATGAGTACATGCACGCAGTCTTCTTCCTTCTTTTACATTTCTCATTTTGTGCAGGCTTCATCGGGAAGATCGTGCTTCAGATCCCCTTCTATCGCCCTCATAGCGATCCATGGGTTATCTCCATGTCTGAGCTGAACCTGATCATTGGCCCTGCCCGTCTCCAGGAATACGATGAAATGCAAGAAAGGGAAGCAGAGCGGGAGCAGAAGAAACGCCTGCTCAAAGCTTTAGAGGACAAATGGAAGGTAGTAGAAACAGAAACAGCAATACGCATTACTTAAATGCAGAGTAACTAGTTCACCTGCATTCAAAAGGGAAAACTTTACAATCTGTCTGTTATTCAGAGTGAACGTGAGCAGAAAGGCGAGTCATACTGGTACTCAGTCACTGCATCTGTGGTCACCAGGATAGTGGAGAATATTGAGGTATGTATTTCTGCCAGTATCCTGCTTGTGATATTATCATTTAAATATAAATCCCAACTCCAGGACCTGTCTCTCTGTGTTGTAGCTGAAGATTCAAGGTGTTCACCTAAGGTTTGAGGATGACGTCTCTAACCCAGAAAAACCCTTTGCCTTTGGGGTTTGCATTAAGAACGTGTCAGCACAAAACTCCTCCCAAGAACCGGTGAGATGACTAAATGTTAAGAGATGTACCATCAGTAACACAGCTCTATATATGATATTACAATGCTCTGCTTATAGACACAGAAGCTCACGCGGCAAAAGCAGCTGGAGATTGAGGAGTTCAGTGTGTACTGGGATACACAGTGCACCATGCTCGGGGAGCTTCCTCTGTCTGAAATACAGGTAGTGTGTTGGTAACATGACCTGGGCTTCTAAGACACTATAATAATTTTATTCTAATAATTTAGTTACAGAGTTTTTGCTAACTACCAGCTGCGTATTAGTTATTACTATTGTAATATTATTATTATTTGTTGCTACGCATGCCTGTATCTCAAGAACTGCTTGAAATGTCACTGTCAAATTTTCAGGGTAGCAGCTGGGGGCCAAAGGCTAAAACATTTTTATGAAAAGGTCGTTGTAGGTCAAGTTCAAAGTCAGCAAAATGGCCGTCAATTGTTTGTAATTGCTCAGTTGCGGCTGGTGCGAGTCCTCCATCATGTAACCTCTAGTTTAAATGGTAAAAAAATTCTAATCGCACTGCTCTTAATTCCTAAATAGGAAACCATGACGATGTGCATACAGAGCAGGGAGCATCAGTATATATTCGAGCCAGTTTGTGCATCTGTACTGCTGAGGAGAAACGCTTCAAAAGAACCGCTCCGATCCCGCCACACGCCACGTATCGAAGGCCAAGTGCAGCTGGAGCCCCTCTCACTACACCTTTCTCAGGTAATTCATGACGCACACTCTGCGACTTATGCCTTATTTTATTATTTTTATTTAATTAAGAAAGAAATACTCAGTGATGAGTGTTTGATTTCGGTTAAATTCGTCGTTCAGGTTCAGTATCAGCAGATAATGGCTTTCCTCAAGGAGCTCGACCGTCGAGAAAGGGAGATGCTTTTCCGCAAGTGGAGACCCAAAGTCCCTGTCTCAGGAAAGTAAGTAAAATATTACGTTTAAATAAAGAATGCAAGCCATGATGGGTAAATTTTTATTGTAGCATTGTAAATGGTGCCGTGTTTGCCTTAGCTGCCAGCAGTGGTGGAAGTTTGCCATCAATGCTAACCTGGAAGAGATTAGAGAGAAGCAGAGACGGAATACCTGGGACTTTGCGCTTCACCGAGCAAGTGATGCCCAACTCTACACAAAATTGTATGGACTAAGACTTAAGGGAGGTACTCTGAGTTTACAGGAGGAGGTAAATCTTCTTAATCAGATCTGGGGATTTAAGTGCTTGGAGGAGTAAAACATAGAGAACATATCTGTCAAACGTTTGTGAAATCCTTTTATTTGATTTAATTTTTTATTGCCAGGTTGCTAAATAGTATTTTTATTTATGACTTGGGTTTGAAAATCAGATCAAATTAAATGAGTAATTTTATTTAGCTGTATATACAGTAACTCTTTTATATAGTAATTCTTGCTATAGCTGCAAAAATGTGGTGTTGTCTGTCTCTCATAAACAGAGTGAGATTGAAAGGATTGAAGATGAACAGACCCTGGAGGAGTTACAGATTCTTAGGGAAGTTGTTCACGAGTCCTTTCGAAAGCAGGAGGAAATTGCCGAGGTAAGCTCCTATGACAGTGTTCTCCACACAGCATCTGTGTACATTAGAGGTTGAAACAACAGACACGTACTTCAGTAATCAGTGACTGTTGGCTCCCGAGTGGCATATTCACCCTACCATCCAGCCATCTGTAGCCTATTAGAGCTAATTGGCTGAGCTCTTGGGGAGAAAGGGATCACTCATAAGTAACACTAGTCAGTCATGGGTATCTGTAAGCTCATGCTGTCCTTAGTGTGTTTATTTTACGATTATGCATGTGGTCAGCTTGCATCAAGTTTAAACGTTTGCCCTCCTTGGTTGGTAGCTTTTGTTTTATAGGGATATCTTACTTTATTGGTGTGAATTGACCATGACAAAGTTAGGGAGAGAAAGAGGGGTAATGATGATGATCAGTGATTTAGTATTTTGTATCCTGTTTTCAGGGTTTACGAGAGCCCATGTCAGAGCCACCAGCTTCTTCACCATCTGGCTCCATTCCAAGAAGTGGCAGTTCTGGTATGATTCAGTACCTGCAGTCTTGGTTTCCTGGTTGGGGTGGTTGGTATGGAGGTGGTGAGAGAGGACCAGATGGCCAGCCAGTGACAAATGAGCTCATGCAAGGAAGTAGCCAATGGGATATTCTGGGTGAGCTGTTATGCATTTCTATTTATAGAATGTAATATATTGTAATAAAAATTGATGATGTAGAATATAATATACATATATACCACTTTACTATGCTTTAATCGTGGCAAGATGTCTTAAAATAGCACAGTAGATGGTGTAAATCTAAATCTCTCATTCTGTCCCCAGCTGAAACAGATGACCTCTTTGACCCACTGGAAGATTCTCAAACACTGAATACTTTTACTCGGAGGGATCACCTGTTTGCACGGCTGGATTTCTCCTTAGAGAAAGCGACTGTCACTCTTTTCCAGGAAGACAAACTGAATCGGTTATCCAGTGAGAGTGGCGTTATACAGCTGGAATTCTCAGGTGTTGTAATTTTAATATGCGGTTTTAATTCTTTCAGAAAGAAAACTTTCTTGAATGTAATTTTTTGTCCCTAAAGCTGAATGTTTTTCTGTTTTGCAGGAGTGAAGATTGGTGTTGAGTCTCTTCCCCGCTCAGAGTCGTCTTTACTTTCTGTAAAGCTTGGAGGGCTGTTTCTCAGAGACCTCACCACCCAGGGATCTAATTTTCCTGTCCTGGTTTCACCAAAATCGGTGCAAAATTTTCTCCAGCTCTCAGTATAGTCTATTTTTTATAATAATTTTTTTTTTTTTAAATGTATAATTTTGTGATTGCGGTTCTGGAATTAATTCTTTCATATCCTCAACTAACATCTAGAACAAAATTGCTGTCACTATCAATCAACCATTTGGACAGAGTAGTAGCACCGACAAAAACAGCACCGGTAAGATTCTTTTGAAAAGAAAAATCCCATCTGTATATGCATTTGTAATAAATTGGTGTATTGCCGTATATATATATATATATATATATATATATATATATATAATACTACTATGTAATTTTCTATATATCATATATTTTATATAATATTGTTTTGTATAAACAATTTTTCTTCAAATACAATTACTCTTAGGAAATGATGTGTTCAGACATCTAATAAATTTATGTAAGAAAATAGTGTCATATGCACTTTGTCCAGGCTCTGACGTGGAGTCTTCTGCATCACCCGTCTTTGAGATGATCTACGAGCGCAATCCAATAAGGAGCAGGTTTGAGAGGAGGCTGGAGGTCAATACCAGCCCTCTGATTATCATCTACAATCCCCAAGCTATCAAGAAAGTGGCTGACTTTTTCTACAAGGGAAGAGTTCATACGTCAGGTAACTTTCACTATTAGAACTTTCACTCCTAGTCATCACAGGGTTTGTTTTAATATTTTGCCGGTACTCTCACCCCCCCCAGGGTTCGGATATCAGTCAGAGTTAGAGTTGAGGGTAGCTGATGCAGTAAGGAGACAATACAATAAGCTCAAAATTCAGACCAAAGCTGAAATCCGGCAGACCATTGACCAGCTGCTGGTTGGAGAATTCATAGTAAGACATTTTAACCTGCACTGATTTTTTTTTTAATAGTTTGTAATACTCTTAGTTGATTTAATTTGCTTGTTTTTCTTTTTTTCTTTTTACAGGAGAATAGTAAGCGATGGACAATGAAATTGGATATCTGTGCGCCTCAGGTTATCTTTCCTGATGATTTTCAGTCTGAAGACCCAATGCTGGTGGTTGTTGATCTTGGCCGCATCCTCCTGACCAATTCTCAAGGTAATGAGTGTGAAACTTTCCGTTAAAGGAGTTGTGTCATGATTTTTACCCATAGGTAGTTGCCAAAAAGTTATGCCATGAATGTCCAGAATACATGCCTATAGAATGTGTTTAAAAGGCTTTTCAGTTTGCAAATCAGAAGGAGTCTCTTTTTTTTGAGCCCGGTATGGAGCAGACAGAAATGGTTTGCAACATGGAGTTTTTGAAATTTTGTTGGGCTGAACAGTTTTTAGAATTTGAGATTACATTGCAAACCCCTAAAGAACTTGTATGAACCCAAATCATGTCTAGTATCCTTCATAATCTAAATTTCCCATCTGTATGAATGACTATGTTTTTGTTTGATAGCACCGTTCAGTAAATTTAGCCTATTTTCTTTAAATAACCATGACACTGCCCCTTTAAATGTTCTTGCTTCTTTAATAACAGTGCTTTATTAATCTCTGTTCTCCTCTTGCTCTCATAGATGATCCAAAGACAAAGAGCAAAGTCTCTCAGTCAGAAGGAGATGAGTTTAGTGATGAAGAATACCAGACTCCACCCGCAACACCTCCTGGGTCTCCCCCTCCCGAACCAGAGACAGACTATAAAGGGCAGGAGAAGACCTGTGACCTCTCTAGTCTTAAATCAATAGAGGGAGCTCAGTCTTTTGGCAGGATGCTGTATGAGAAATACTCCTTATCATTCAATGACTTACAAATCATGGTTGGACGCTACAAAGACAGCTGGAAACATCTACAGGGGAATGAAGTGGGGCCCACCCATGTAGTGGAGAAATTCAATGTGCTTTTACAGCTGGAGCAGAGGCTGCGTTACACGTCAGATCCTCAGCTTCCTGGTGCCGTTCTCTCGGGTACCTTACCAGACCTCAAAATACACATCAACCTGGAGAAGATGTCTGCTCTCAGAAGCTGCCTGGCGAGACTGGGTAGCCCAGATGAAGCCAATACAGGAGAAAGCATCAGGTCACCTGAATCGTTAACGCTTCGCCATGAAAAGATTTTTGAGAGAGAGGACAGTCAGTGGAGGCTCCAGGAGTCTGACAAAAATCTCACCAAGAGTGTTATGACTCTTGAGCAGCATACATGTGAGGTTCTTGTTGAGTCCAGGCTTCTCCTTGCAGAATTCAACATTAACTACATGCAGCTTGGTATTGAAAGCGAAGGGCAGTATATATCCGTCCTCAAGGTGTTTGGAACGAATGCTCATTTTGTGAAACGGCCTTATGATACTGACGTTTCCCTCACAGTCCATGGACTTCTCCTGGTGGATACATTGCAGACATTTGGGTCTGATTTTGATCTACTTGTAGCATCCCATAACCACCTCAGTTTTGATGTGCCCACAGGCAGTCTAAGAGAGAGCCAGCCTACATCGCCAGTTTCACAGGATGGGCAGTCTCCTGAGACCTCAGACCTGGGTGTGCATTTAGAGAAAATATCTCCAATGACTTCATTTCCTAGAGATCAGGAGGCTCTCATTAAATTGGAGTACCAGTTTGTCAGCTCAGACTGTCCATCAATGAGTTTGGAAAGCTCCCTACAGGTTACCTCTATGCAGGTTAATAATCTGGATATCATTCTGAACCCTGAAACCATTGTGAAGCTGCTCAGATTTCTTCAGCAATCCTTTCCGAAAGAAGAAAGCACATGGACGCCTTCGACACCACAGATCCCATCACTGCCCGATGAACAAGATCAAGAGGAAACGTATCAATCTACTTATGATCAAAATAAGGAGATTACGGTAGAGATCCACAGGTTAAATCTGCTGCTTTTGCGAACAGTTTCAACTGGCCCTGCTTCAGTCAGTGAAAAAAGAGGCATGAAAATTGCCACAGCCAGTATAAATGGAACTAAAGTCAACATATCAATGGGAAGTCGACTGGACATCAATGGCTCACTGGGGTGCATCCAGCTTGTAGATCTGACTCAGGAAGGTGGAAGAAGTCAATTTGTGGTCAGTATTGGAAATTTAGAAGATGGTCCTTCTTTCGAAGATGGTGTATTTACTTCTAGGAATTCAGCAATAATGAAAACATCAGAAGCTTTAAATTTTCACTTTTTAGAAAAGTCTCAAGGAGAATGCTCTCTCGAGCTTCAAATGGCGTCCCTGCACTACAATCACTCGGCTAAATTCTTAAAAGAGCTCAGTCTTTCTGCCAACGAAGCAGAAGGCAACTTTCGCTCTATACTAAAGACTGCAGCCACCAAAGTTTCAAATGTTCTTGTTACCAAAACGGCAGAATACAGTGGCATGGTGTCTCTCTTTGATACCCCATCCAGGAGAGCCAGATCTATGAGTCAGTGTAACTGGCCACAGGAATCCATCGAAGACAATAATGATCCAGCTGACCTCGAGACAGACTCAAGTGTGGACGCATTTCAAGTCAAGCTTATCCTAAACGTCAGTATAGAATCGCCCGTTGTGTCGATTCCTCGGAAACCCGGACACCCAGAGCTTCTCGTTGGCCATCTTGGAAGCATTGCGATTCAGAACTTTGTTCCTGGGCAAGACCCCGAGCGAGAGAAATTGCAAGTTGAGGTTAAGGATATAAGGTTGTATTCTGTCAACACCAGTCACTTAGTCTTGAGGAAAGGGTCCAACTCTTGTCAGTCTCCTTCTCATAAGACTGTGTTCAACCTCAACGAGCCACAGTTTACTCGGCATGATTTCTTCGAATATCTGAATCGTGGAAAAGGTAAGAATATGTATGAATGAACCTTCCTCTTTATGATTATTTATAACATTAAAATAGGAGGGCTTCATTCTGAAGTCATATCTAATTATTATGTACAATAGTGTGCAGTGACGATTATACACCACCACTTTTGTCTAAAAGGGCTCCTAATAAATAGAAGTAAAAAATTACTCTATTATTTTTGATGAAAATGTATTGAACAATGCTACTGTAGGCAATTAGAGCCAAAAAACAAATCATTTTGACAAGTATATTGAGGTAAAAGTATGGCTAATAAACAAAAATTTTCGGAAAGTGTCGCTAATTTAATTTTTTTGACTTTTGCATAGCATGAATGAACCATATGGAACGGTTTAGCGAGTGAAGAAATTAAAAACACAGTGATGCAGTGATGATTATACAATTAACAAAATGAAGAAAATCAGAACCAAGTGCTATTCAAGTATTCATTTCATGTAATATTGATGAGAATAAGTAAACAAACAGTCTCTTTTTTTTGAGAAAATAAATAAATAAATAAAATATTTATTGTGGCCACCCTTTACTTTGATTACAGCATTTAACCTTTCAGGCATAGTGTTCACATATTTTTTAATTTCTTCACTCGCTAAACCAGTCCATATGGTTTGAAGTTCATTCATGCTATGCAAAAGTAAAAAAAGAAAAAAAAATTTGCGACACCTTTCAATTTTTCAGAAAAATTGGTATTTTCAGTGTTTGTATATTAGCCATACTTTTACCTCAATATACTTGTCGAAATTATTATTTTTTTGGTTCTCATTGCCTACAATAGCATTGTTTAATACATTTTCACCAAAAAAAATTATAATGAAGTAATTTTTTACTTCTTTTTATTAATCTTCACTGCGCACTACTGTATCAACAGTTATGATTCATATGCTGGCCATGAGACCGTAGCTGACATTTAAGTCTGTACAACCAGTAACAATTTTAAATATCAGAAGATTTTAGATTTTTGCCTGGTATTTACTTTTTGTTCTTTATTTCAGCCTTTCACATTCTTAAAGACACCACCATCCAATTAACACTTGAGAAGGTTCCTGCTGTAGAAAGCACTCAGTTCACCTTTCCATCACTGGATGAACCGTACCCCAGTACAGGATTGCTTAGAGTTGAGGGTAAATTTGTAAACGCAGTTCAGGTAAGTGGTGGGTCTTAAAGTTGCAGTAGACTTGTTTTGATGGGAGGGTCACATTTTTATTTGTTTTTCATGTTTGTTTCCTTTTTTTCCCCTTTTAGGTTTTTCTTTGTAAACCTGTGTATGAGCAGCTCCTCCAGACCCTTGATAATCTGTCTCTAATTGAGGACGAGAAAGTAGCTGCTCACCATCCTCCAACTCCACCACCCCCTACCCCCTCTTCTACCAAACCACATCGCTTCCCTGATCCGCAGGGTGGGCTGTTCCCCCGAGAGAACTCTCACGCCTTGTCTTATTCTTCAATATCATCCTCCCTCTCAAACCCTTTTCCTCTCCCGAATCACAGCTCTTCTGTCAAGCCTCCCTCTTTCACCCAGGTCAGAGCCACTTTCAAGGTGTCTGAGCTCCAGGTGCAGTTGAGTGCAGACCTTAGCCTCGGATCTCAGGACTTGGTTAGTCTGCGTTTCCTGGACTTGGAAGGAGATTTCACTAAAGACCATCCCCACACTCTGTCAATCCAACTGGCCCTTCACTCTCTGCTAATGGAAGACCTTTTGGAACAAAATCCTGAATCGAAGCACAAGCACCTCATGGTTTCCAGAGGTGCCCCCAAACCATCTACCTTCAACTCTAAAGAATACCTTTCCCAATCCTGCCCATCAGCATCAAGTGCTATGTATCCAGAAATGCCACGCTCACTGCCAGCTCAAATTGAAGAAGCTCAGAACGTCTTCCAGTTTTACCAGAGGCACCCCACTACTCCTGCAGCCAGCCGGAAAAGTAATAAGGACGCAGAATGCCCCAGTACCCCTCCCCCATCGCCTTCTCGCAATACGCCATCGCCTTACCCTCTGCCCGATTTGGATGACTCATTGGTCCACATCAATGTGCTTCTAGTGGACAGACGGCATCCTGAGTTTCAAACACGCTACGGTGGCATCGGTCGTAGTGTCGATGTCGACTTCAACTGTCTGGATGTTCTCATCACACTGCAAACCTGGGTTGTCATTCTGGACTTTTTCAGCATTGGGTCCACTGCCAACAACCATGCGCTGAAAGTGCCTAGTACTTCTCAGCAATCCATGCCTGGACAGTCACTGTCTAACACTAATCTTGCTGAAGAATCAGAGGAGAAGGTCAACACTAAGCTGGACCTCAAGGTAGAAAAGTAGTTATTATTATTGGTAGACAGTTGTGTTTGTTAAATAGAAGGTAAACTTAAGCATCTTAATGTGTTTTTTTTTTTTTTTTTTTTTTTTTTTTTTTAAACGTAACAGGTTAATTATTTGTTTGTTTTGTTAAAAAAAAAGGTAAACTTAAGCATCTTAATGTTTTTTTTTTTTTTTTTTTTTTTTTTTTTTTCATCGTCACAGGTTCATTCTTTGTCTCTTGTGTTAAATAAAAAGACCAATGAGCTTGCTAAGGCTAGTGTGTCAAAATTGATTACACACTTAAAATTGATTGGTAAGTTCACTTGTCTCATGAATAGCAATAGTTATATAATATATAATTTATATTCAGCTGACGACTGCACTTGATATTATTTTTATATGACATTTTAGAGGGAGATCTTACCTTGCAAGGAAGTCTGGGTAGCCTGTCACTGAGTGACCTGACTCCACATGGAGATTTGTACAGGGAACGCTTCACAACACGGGGTGGAGAGGCACTTGTTTTCAACATACTCAAGTAATTTACCTCTACGTTGGTCACTATAGGAATTCCTATAGCAATCTAATGCTAATCATGGTTCTTGGTGCAGGTATGGAGAACCTGACCCTTTCCTGGTACGGGAGTGTGATATGAAGGTGTCTCTGCAGATGGCTTCAGTGCAGTATGTACACACACAGCGTTTCCAAACTGAGGTGGTGGCTTTCATCCAGCACTTCACCCAGTTACAGGATGTTCTAGGCAGGCAGAGAGCGGCCGTGGAGGGTCAGGCGGTAAGTGAGCCGTTTTCATTCCTTGTTTGTTTTATATTAACCTTTGGACTGTTTTTATTAATGATTTATTTAGTGTCCTTAACCACTTTTACATCTACTGACCAATATTAATTTGTCTTCCAAAATGACATTCTGTCACGATGAAAGAATTTTATAGTACTTGGAGCTTTAGTGCATTATGATAATAGACCATATAATCTGAGTAACTCGCTGTTTCTTTGTGAAGTATTAGTTATACTTGCATGTCATGTGACATCACACTGTGAGGACTAAATATAGGACAGTGGCTTTGCTTAATTTAGAACATTATGAATGATATGAAAAAAAAAAAATTAAAACTCTACAATGTGAGCTAAATACACACTTACTGTTGGATGTGCATTTGGGGGTGAAAGGGTTGTTAAATACAGTGTGAAAGCATTACATTTATGTTGTTCTTTCTTCCTGCCTCTTCAGGTGCGTGAACGTCCACAGCGAGCCTCACGTGTGCTCCTGGATATTGATGCAGGGGCTCCTGTCCTCCTAATCCCAGAAAGCTCCCACTCAAAGCGCCTCATAGTGGCCAACTTGGGCCAGCTCAAAGTGCGCAACAGTTTCTTGCCTGCAGGCGCTCGTGGCACTTTTTCCCTCAAAGACAAGGTAGAGAAACTTACCATGGCACATACCTTTTTCCCATCTCTGGTGAGTCCTGCAACAAACTGTGAACTCCTCCCCCCCACAAACACACACACATTCATGTAAACAGCAGTTCTCCCTCTATACACTTGTTGCATTTATGTAGCATTTTCCCTCTGCACGATTAGATGTATATGTGTTTTTTATTAATACGAGGTAAGTACATCCAATAGAATTGTTAGATTTTTATTTTTAAATCAACATATTTGGACAAGTAACTATTTTATGCACAACATGTAGATGAAGGTGGAATACTCCATAAAATAGCACATGAAGTAAGTATTTCGTAATAAATTTAATAATTTGTAATGAGTCACATGGGAAAAAGTGAGTACACTTACATTTATCACATCATCAAGTTTGTAAAATTCAAATCAAGGTGTTTCAGATTAGGTGCCATTGATTAGAACCTCCTGCAAGTGGAACTTATCTTATTTCTCCCTGAAATCTGGTGTTCTTTGTTATGGAAGTGTGTAGTGGCAACACTACACCACTGTGTTGCCCTGTTATTATTTCACATGACTGTATCTGGGAGGAAGTTTGTGGGGTTTTTATTATTATAGTCATATCCATCTGCAGAAAAAGTGCTTCATAGATGCAGCTGTGTCTTTCTGTGCATGATTACTAACAGGGTATTGAGCAAGTTTTAAAATACATTTGTGGTGGTACATCTCACCTGTATTTCATTTATAGGTCATTGGTTTTATATTGGTTAAAAAGGTTTGTATGAATGAATGTTTGATACTGTACTAACCCAATTAAATTATTTATTTATAAAACTTTAATATATTTATATATAAACATGTCACGACTTTGTTTCTTAAGAATTTGATTTTGCATGCCTATTCATACAAGGACTCATCCCACTACAAGGTATTTGTCTTTGGCGAGTTTTAGTTTTTGGCATGATTGCTTTGCACTGCGTATTTTTATTATATTCCTGTTTTACTTCTTGGATGCTGTTGGGTTTTCATTAACATTTTTAATTCTGTTCACTTCTCTGAGAGTGGTGTGAAGTTCTAAACAGCTTCCTGATGCGCATAGATAATGGAATTTTGTGTGTGTTCATCCTCTGGGCCACAATATGGTCCTGGAGTACTCTATGTCTAGCACAATTAAGTTGCTGATTAGTTGAATCTGGTGTGTCGGGAGCAGAATGAGGTCACTCCGAGACTGGAGATGTGCAGTATAATAAAGTCTGATTTCAGGCTTTTTTTTTTTTTTTGCACGTCTGATTTCACAAATATTCTGTCCATCATTATTATATTTCTTTATATATATATATATATATATACATACACATATAAACGTGTGTGTGTGTGTGTGTGTGTGTGTGTGTGTGTGTGTGTGTGTGTATATATATATATATATATATATATATATATATATATATATATTAATGCCCATGTCTTTCCCAAAGGATCGTGTGAAGAATGCTCAGCCTGCTTCTGGGAAAGTGAGTGAGGATGTGTCAGCAGACAAAGTCTCCAGCACCACCAATTCTGGCTTGGGCAGGCCTCAGCCAACCATGGGACACAGTTCTGATGCAGATACACTTCCAAGTCCAGGTAATTATCCTTAACTTTAATAATAATGTTTTGTGTTTGTGGCATGAATGTAACTCTTGTTGTATAATGAACTAGTTGAACTGTTGTTTTTCCCCCCCATGTAGAGGATCATGTGTGTCTGCTAGACTGCATTGCCGTGGATCTGCAGGAGATGGATTTATTTGCTGCCGAGTGGCTGCCCTGTGATCCATGGGACAGTGGAGTGAACCGCCTAGATACAGACTTGGTTTTCCCCTCGTATTCAGTGCGTAGAACTGGAGGCAGTCTGCTGAAGGAGCGCTGCCACCTAAAACTTAAAGTGGAACGCAACCTGGACAAGTAAGAGTGCACTGATTGATTAGTGACGAGTGACAATCACTTGTCTAAGTCTAATCACGTTATGTCTGTTATTAACATTATAATTTTTTTCTTTAAAGCAGAGTTAAATAGAAATCAGTTTATTAATGTTCTTGTGTACTTATACACAGTAAAGGATAGGGGATGTGATATTTAAAAAAAAAAAAAAAAAAAAAAAAAAAAATCCAAATGATGCCAAGCACGACAGCTCAAAATATATAAGGATGACAATTCTTTGAAAACATGCCGTTCTTACATAACAGTAAACAACTGTCTTGCCTTGCATGATTTCATGGTTTTTCTTGACACCTGATTCATCAAGGGCTTCCTGATTAACCAGTGAATTCCTATGAATAATTTGTGTTTTTCCTTTTGAGATCATGTGATAAAATTTTTCTAAGCAACACATTGTCTTTTTGTTATTCCTATTGATAGATGTGCAGTAATGTTCAGACAGCTGTTATTGTCTTTAGTCTATATCATCAGTTTGGCTTTACTAGCCGTTTCCAACTTGTGTTTTAGGGAGCTGAGTCATACAGTCCCAGACATGTCCATCCATGGCAGCCTGTCTTCTGTGCACTGTTCCTTGGATCTGGAGAGGTACCAGCTGATCCGTGGCCTCCTTGAACACAACTTGGGAGAACCTGTGGAGGAGTATCTCAGACCCTACAACCTACAAGACCCCAGCACCTATGTAAGGTTCCTAATGTGAAAAGCTCATACTTGTCGCTTTAGCATTGCACGATGTGCCGAACACATCGAACCACATCTTTGACAACGTCAGCAAAGTACCTAGGGGGACTTCCCTATGCCTTGCAATGTGTGGAACCCCATGTAACAGCACCCACTTACCTGTCAGGCCCCCTTCCATATATGGTAAAAGACTCTTACGCATGTCTTTCATTTATTTAGGTAATTAAAAATATGGTTGATGTGAATGCGTTAAAGTGCACAAGTCGTCATAGAGGTATCCTTTTCATTTAATTATCAATTGAATCAACAGAATGTTTGAAATCTCGGAACAGAGTTTCCTTAAATACATTACAAGAATTTTCTGCACTAATTTGCTTGGTGCTGCTAAATATGCAGATACCTGACCATGCTATCTAATCTTCACATTTTACTTTCCAATCTTACTTTTTAAGTTATACTATATAAAGTACTATGTTTTGTAAAAAACATATTTCCAAGCATATCATTTATTATTAAACCTGTTTTGTATGTAGTGATGTGTTATAAGGTACTGGTGTTGTTTTTCTCCAGTCCTGAATCACCACCAGGAGACTCATTTAAGCGGCTTAATGTTTTCTCCGCCTCTGCATTTCTCACTGACAGACGGTGCTGAGTGGCGATGTATATACAAGCCTCTCTTTCTTAGTTGACATGATGAATGTCAGTCTGGAGTTGCTGGATGGCCCCAAATCCTTCGGACATAAGCAGTCTTTGGCCAGGTATTTAATTTATTCCCAAATTTTTCTATATCAAGGGAATTGTTGTCTGCATCACAGCAAAGATGAAGTGTATTGTGTTTATGCCCAAAAGGTTCGACTTCATGAAATCCAAGTTACTGTTTGAGAGTATTTCTGACGGAGCCAAGTCTGTGAACCTGGTGTCTCATTCGCTCTTGGCCTACGACACACGTTATAGTGAGTCCAACAAGGCCACAGAAGGGAAGCACAATGTATTCGACTGTATTCTGCAGCCCTCTAGAACAGGCGCAAATCGAGCTTCCTTACAATTGGAGCTACATTACAGGTACAGTGGTCTATATTAAATCATAGAGTAGTAACGCATGATAAGCCGAACCTATCATAAGTTACTTCTATATGTAGTCTCAGTATTTCACATTTGGCCCTTTTATGATTGCTTTTAATCTTGTGTTCTAGATCTGTCCGGGATTTCTCGTGTTTCACTGTGGTGCTAAACAACCTGCGAGTGTTCCTGATTTTTGACTGGCTTCAGTTAGTGAGGGATTTTCTGCATATGCCCATGGAGAAGGGGTCAGCACCTACCCGCCAGCGCTGGCCCAGTAGTGAAAGTGACCCAGGCACAACAGGTGCTGTCATGCCCAAGACTGTCAAAAGTGGAGTAGTTACAAAACGCTCCACAGTTCCTGTCACCAAGGACAAATATCTGGAGGTTAAACTCAATGCTACAGGTACATGTTTGACCATGTTATTATATGTATTGCATTTCTTTTGTCAGTTCTTTTGTCATAGTGGGTGCTCGTCTCTTCTGAACAGGGACTGAGTTTGTGGTTGTGGAAGACTCGTCGTGTTCAGATACCAACGCCATTATTCTAAAGGGCACTACTGTCCTCACCTACAAGCCTCGCCTTCTGGACAGACCTTTCTCTGGCAGCTTGGCTGGAATTGAGGTTAATTATTTAACATGGCATTCATTGTAACCAGTACTGCTGCATCAGTGGCTATTTATTAAAACTCAAGTTAACCTTTTTTTTTTTTTTTTTTTTTTTTTTTTGAATCAATGATTTTTATCAATTCTTACTTTTTCAGGTATATTCCTGCCGGCTGGGGAGTGAGCAGGACACAGCACTATCTATCATTGATCCTGTCAATGTGCAAGTTGAGCTGTGTGGTAGTCCCACCTATCAGAGCAGCTCAGGTCTGCTCGATGCTTTCAACATGGAAGATTTTCCTCCACTTCTAGAGGTAAGAACTGTCCTGAAAGTATTCTTAAAATGCACAGTGGATATTCCGAAAAAAATCTGCACACCCCTAATTTAGACCATATCAGAACATTTTTCACCTTTATTAAAAAATTGTAATACAAAAATCAAGTGAAAAGCAATCAGAAATGTTTTTTATGGGGGAAAAAGAAAAACAAAAAAATTCAAATATCCAGATGGCATAAGTGTGTTCACCCTTTTATATTAAAAGCAAAAAGTCTGCAACACATCACTGAAAGAGCACCATTCTCACAGTGAAGTATGGGCATGGCAGCAACATCATGTTTTGGGGCTGCTTTTCTTCAGCTAAAACTGTGGCTTTAATCAGGGAATAATAGCTCCAAATTACAGAGAACTTTGGTGTAAAACTTTGAAGTCTGAGTCTTACATAAAATATTCAGTCATGTTTTTGTTGCTAATAGTTCATGGTGACTTAATAAATCAAACATTTGTCACTTTTAATAAGTGAAACGTCACACACTGGACTCGACCAAGCACGGAAGTGTAAACATGGCCAGTATGACTGAAAACGATCCTCACTCGTGGAAAAAAAACAGAAAACTGGAGAGATATGCTCAATGGCATTTTGTACCAAGTCCACCAAGGATGGAAGTCTACATAAAGTTTTCAAGAGAGTACTATATCCCTGTGAGACACTTGTTCCCTGAATAACAACCACAGCGTTTGGGTGGGCTGGGAACCGGCTCTGAAAAGACTCGATTCAATGATTGAGATATACATACAGTATATATCTATATAAAGGCTTCAGAGTCGCGTTTGACGTAATGACTCACATTTTCCAGAAGCGCCATTTACATTAATAAGAAATCGGTTAAAATTAAAGGTTAGTTAATATTTCATGGATGATCAGATTACTTTAACAAATTGTAATGAGCTGTACCATTATAACATGC
>JAQMYF010000003.1:22937770-22959938 GCA_030014195.1 Neosilurus mollespiculum | reverse complement strand
ATAGTATATACATTGTACTGCACCCTACTTATGTAGCTACTAATTTTTATAGATGCTTAAATTTATAGATTTAAATACACTATATATTTGTACACAGTGGTGCAACATGATATATTTACATATGTAGGTATGTGCATAATTAAGTTACACAATATGGGGTTGAAATCTGATCACAGACAATGCTTACCATGCAGTGTTTCTGAGACGCTATTCCCTGTCATCTCCATCCTCTTCACTGGAAGATAACCCCAAGCCTTCCCCCATGGGTTCATATGCGAATAAAATATTCCCTAAATCATGTTCATCAATGTCAGGTTCACTGACATCGCTTCAAATGTCGTCAAATTGACTGGAAACTGATGAGGACTCCGAGACTGACATGCTTGCATGTTGTAAACAGACCTACGTGATCCGCTTCTGACGTAGCAGATCACGTGACCATGATCTATTTGTTGTGTTTTGGAAGGATAATGCTGCTCGCTCAAAAAACTAATTTATTTCTTTGATATCTACATACTGTCATGTTCTAATGATTAAAACATGCCTACAAGTAAGATTTAACATATTGAAGCATGCTCATGTCCCATGTAAGACTCTTACTTTAAAATGAAATGAAAGGCAAGACTTCCAGGCTTTCCAGTTATACACTAACATGTGCATATTTTCATTATCTGGTGTTTTTTACTTAGAGTTTTGAAGTTGCAATCTGATAAAAATATGATTTATAGCTTGCATTAGCTAGTTTGAAAAAAACTGCTGTTTTACTCAAGAGAGCACAAAATCGCAAGAAGTATGTGTTCATATAAGGCAAGAGAACAGCAGTAGTAACAGTATATAGATAATAAACTAAGAATTTATTAAACTAAGACTAGGCACAAATATATAAATCGTACATCCTTCCTTTCACATACAGTACATCACATAAGAGTCCGATCATACTTATAAAAGAAAAGCGGCATATATTCATGTGCAATTTGTTTCCAAAAAAGCTTGTGAAACAACATTTTAGTAGAAACACATAAATTATGCATGCAAGCTTTTATTAAGATTGGGTTTAATTTCCATTTGAGGTTTCTGCTAAAACACAACATAAGCAGGAATTTCACCTCTCAGCATGACATCTACCTGAATCATAGCAGCAAATCAAGAAAGGGAGGACTTCATCGAAAATATTGTCAATAATACAAGTCAAGATCGACCAAAATCCTGCTGTTTTAACAGGGATGTGTAAACTTTTTATATCCACTGTATATGCTGCCTTACCAGTTCTGTTTCCTTCTATTCTATCACAGATCCAGTTTCCTGCTCTGGATATACGGCTTTCCTACAATGATGTGCAGCTGTTCCTAGCTATTGCTAAGTCCATTCCCACAGGCTCCCAAAGTTTTGCTGTCCCTGACTTTGCCTCCCAACCAGTCCAGTCTGCTGCCACCAAACCAGAAGACAGCTTCAGGCAACGGACAGAAACCTTACTGGGTATGCTACTCCGAGGATGAAGTTATTGTGAGGTATTTGAGGGTGTTGTGATTTTCAAAGGGTAGTTTACTCAGGTGGTTTGTTCATGTAATTTTAGAAAGTCAGCTAACACGTCTTCAAGATCTGGGATTCAGGAGGGACGATTGCAGACAAGCTCTCATTCATTGCAAAGGTAAAATATTGCATCTGTCTGAGCGCTCGGCATGTAAATGAATCCTACTTAAGCTTAAACATACATGGTGAGTAAGATGACGTAAGATGGTGTTGCTGTAGGTCAGTTGGATCAGGCTGCCACATGGCTGCTGGAAAACGCAGAGAGCACTTCTGGCAGGAGCAGAGCCAACTCTGATTCAGGCTCCCACTCAGCTACCCCTTTGTCTGGAGTGGAGGTCAAGGCTGAAAGTGTGTGCATCTGCTTCATTGATGACTGCTTGGATTGTGATGTCCCCCTGGCTGAACTCACCTTCTCACGTGAGATTGTTCCTCCTTTCCCAGTAGAAAAGCACACTTCTTTATATTGGTGACAGAACAATGCAAGGTTCCGCATGTCACAACTTTTACATCATTATATTATTTGATTATTTATCATTATTTTTTGAATGATCCTAATAGTTGGGTTAGTTTCTAAACGGTGTTTTGACCTTTGTGTTATTACAGGCTTGTCTGTGCTGCAGAGGATTGGGTCTACACAGGAAGGAAAAGCTAGTTTCACTCTATCTGGTGATTACTACAACAGAGAGCTCTCAGGTGAGCTTCACGTTTAAACAGAGTGTAATACCTTAGTATTTACCCAGTACGTTTACTTATATGTTTCCAGTGAAAAGCTTTGGGGAATGTAGAGTTAAATCACGCTTGTTAACTGAACAGAAAAAAAAATTACGAAGTTTCACCAAACACCACATTATTTGTTTTTAAGCACTCGTTCACTGCCCATTTTCAGATCCGCACAAAGTGCTTAATCCACATCAGTAATTTCTCCTGTCCTATCCTATTTCTCTAGAATTAATATGCCTTTTCCCCAATAAAATATCATAACCAACATTTCTCAGTTTGAATAGGTGTACGGCTTGGCTCCCAAATGAGACAAACCTGTAACTGATATTTTTATAGGCTAGTTTTATACTTACATTTTATAGTTTCACAAACTACGGTTGTGGGCCAATTTAATTAAATAAACCACTCAGTATCCACACGTGTTTTTTGCAGTCATTAATGCATGAAAGATTTACAATAAGACAAAACAGGAAGTGAATTGTGCGTTTCATTTTTGTGTCCGCTCATTGAGACATTAAAGTAGGCATGCCTTGGGGATTCTCCACAGATATTCAATGACTGTTGTTGTTTAGTTTCGTAAACATGAAAATAGTCTTTCATTTTAAATATTACTTACATAAGGACCATAATATTTTTGTGGAAAATTTTGAAATATGAATACTGTGTAGACGAAGTTGGTGTCTGTGAAACTCGCAAATATTTGCCATTTTTTGAGGTGTAAAGCATAAAACCATAACAATATCACTTCCATATATTTATTACAATATAACATTAATATTCAGGCAATACAGGCAGTGTTTAATAGAGTATCACAAATGTTAACAACTTTTTCAATTCTAACTATATTCTGTTTTTGTGAGTTTCGGTGTCCGTACAAAAACACCCTCTAAATCTATCACTTTGGACATGGAATTTAGGATTTTGCTACCGAATACTTGTAGCAGACTGAACAAATCTCAATCTGTTCCACATTCGTATGTCCCAAAATTATGTGCTTTCTAAAAACCTTAGTGCAGCAGTTGGACACTATGAAACTCACAAACAATTTTGAGCAGACTAACTTACAATGCCTGCCAATTTTAATGTACACAAAGTTAGGCCATAAAACCTGTGTAATATTTTGACTATCTAATAGCATGATTTAGATCTTGTTTCATTTCACTTAAGAATTTAGACTAGGTGTCGCAATGTGTGATTCCATTAGCAAAGCCATACACATAGTCTAAAAGCCCATAACAGCTGAACTTTGGCATATTTCACTAATATATTGTAGTATAGCTCATCTTAAGCCTCTCACTCATATTATTTATTTTTGCTTCACCTCTAAACTGTTTTAAATAAAACTCTTGGTGGTTTTAAATCGAATTTAACCAGGTCTTGCCAGTACTATTTGTAGTTCTTGGTTATTTTTTCTCATTTTTAGTCATTCTCAATTAATTAATCAATTAAAGGCTAAAAGTTGTATTAATGTGCATTAATTATTAATAATACTTTTGACTGCTCCCGAGTGGTGCATCGACAAGGTATGTGACTATCGACCTGGAGATCGCAAGTTTGGATTGCCACAGTCATCCGTGACCAGGAGTCTATGGCAGCTAATTGGCCAAGCTCTCATGGTCTGTGAGCTCATTTGTACGAGGGGACGGTTAGCGCTCTCCCTCCGAGTGTGTTAGGCTGCCCCCAAATACGCAGGCGCAGTTCGAAAAGAGGCGGGTGGCAGCATTGCATGTTACAGAGGGGGCATGTGCATACTAAAGGCACTCCCAGGTTGGTGGTGGTTGTGTGATAGGGAAGGCAATACTCGATGGGTGGAAATTAGATACGACTAACGGGGAGAAAATTGGGGGGGGGTCACAAAAAAAACAACCTTTGAGTTGTTGTTGTTGTTGTTGTTGTTGTGTAAAGGTTTATTTGTGCTGTCATTTGGAATGTAAAGCTGAGGTGAAATTAAGGTGTGTCTGTCTGTACGCAGGCTGGGAGCCATTTATCGAGCCCTGGCCCTGTGCCCTGAATTGGCAGCAGCAAGCGGCAGGCCGGCTCCATCCTTCCCGCCTGAAACTAAAAGTACAAGCCAAGCAGAGACTAGACATGAACATCACCTCCGTCTTACTCGGTAGCCAGTCTGGGTCAAGCACCTTATACATCTGCCATCTTTTCTTTAACTGTTGACCTTCATATTTATGAATGGTGTGAGGTTTTTCTCACCTTTCTGTGTTTCTGTCATTCTGACACACAGACCAGTACAGCACCACCAAGACTTCGTGGTTAGCAGACTACTGTAAGGAAGACGAGCAGTCGCCACAGTCCTCCGCCTCCGTGTCTTGGTTGGGCTCCTCCGTGGACCCCCCCACTTTTGGACAGAGTAAGTCACAGGCATGCGTTCAAGCTTGACTCAGAGTAAAGGCTGGAAAACATTCTGTACACAATATCTTACTGGGAAATACACCTTCTCTTGCTTTCTACAGTGTTTTTTTTTTTTAACTAGTGTTCTTGCCACAGTCGCCCTCAGGTCTCGACTTAAAAACCATGTAAATAAATTGAACTGAATTTCTTTGATTTCTTTCAACTTTTGAGAATATAATAAAAAATATCTCCGTAGTCCATTAGTGGAAATCTATTAATGTTCTGTTAGAATGACTGCTTTTTAGATCCTTCAGTCGGTTAAAGTTACATACGATTGACTTTGAATTTTGTGAATATCATGGGATTTTAAGAAGTCTGTTCCAGACATGGAAATGGTCTGGCGAGCTGTTTTGGGTTGTACCCCACCTTTGCCCAGAGATGGCTGAGATAGGCTCCAGCCTCTTTGCAACTCTAATAATAGACAAAACGGTTCAGAAAGTGAATGAATGAATGAAAATATTGTGGCTGTTTGTTTCGCTGTTCAGCACAAAGTTGGCTTGTTATTCTATTCCTTATATTTAGTCAGGGAATGTCAGGAAATGTGACATTTGGGACATAGTGGAAACCCTGCCGTCACTTTAATTAAAGCTCTTAAATGTACAGTACCTACACAGCCTTTTCCTCTCTTAGTGCTCCTGGTCTACATCTCCTTTGCACGTCTCTTTCTGTGTGTCCTAACGTGCACGTCTGTTTCTCTCTTCTTGTCTTTTTCCCTAACCTTCCTTCTGTGCTATCAGGTGTTCCTCTCGCTCACCTTAGAACTAGAAGCACTGCGAACTTGACTTGCCTTGAGCAACAGATTCATGCCCAAGGTACAGGTTGTAGCCCAAGCAGATAAAATTTTATGCGAGTCAGTAGTCGTCATCATCTGGTGATTTTATTTATTTATTAATATGATTATTTATTTATTTGTTTGTTTATTTATTTATTTTTAGCTTCTAGCTTTACCTCTTTAATGTTGTGCTTGTTCTTTCTGGCTTTGATGGTTCTCCGGAGTCTATCTTAACAGCATGCTTTGATTTCCTTCGTTTTTACATCACACTGCTGCCTTTTTTTTCCCCTGAAATATTGAAGGTCATTTCTGCTTTTTATCTTTCCTCAGATGCTTTCTTGACTAGCACTATGTGTGTACATCTTTATTATTTCTAAACAGAAATAGTTAAATTATGGATCATCAGGAGTAAATACATTTTCGTACATAGGAGGAAAAAAAATCACAGGCTTAACTCTTTTTTTTTAACGCTTTTGCTAACAGTACTTTTTCCTTTTACGAATTAAGCGGATGTGAAGCTGTCTAAAAGGAGGCAGCCCTTCATTCCCTATGCCCTGCGCAATCATACCGGCTGCACTATGTGGTTCGCTACCCTCACCACCACCCCAACCAGGTCAGAACAGACAGTTATGTCATTATTTTATTTTTGAAGAAATGTGAAGCTTTTTTGGTGAGCATGATCCTTCTTCTCTCCACAGGGTGGCACTGTCTCACAGCAGTAGTGCTGACTCTATTTCAGACGTGCCTGGGCCCGGGACAGACGACATACACAATATCAGTCAGTGGAGAGAGGTGCCACCAGGAGATGAGATTCCTTTTGAGTTTGAGGCACATGAGAAACTTAGACATAGGTGTGTATGGCATGTGGGGCATACATCTGGGTTCATCTGAAAAAAATCATGCAGATATACAGTAGTGTGCAGTGACGATTATACACAACCACTTTTGTCTAAAAGGGCTCCTAATAAAAAGAAGTAAAATGTTACTTCTCTATAATTTTTGGTGAAAATGTAATGAACAATGCTATTGTAGGCAGTGAGAACCAAAAAAATCATTCCGACAAGTATATTGAGCTAAAAGTATGGCTAATAAACAAAAACACTGAAAATGCCAATTTTCGGAAAGTGTCGCAAATTTTATTTTTTTGACTTTTGCATGGCATGAATGAACATCAAACCATATGGAATGGTTTAGTAAGTTCAATACATTTTCAGCAAAACATTATAGAGAATAATTTTTTTTTACTTCTTTTTATTAGGAGCCCTTTTAGACAAAAGTGGTGGTGTATAATCTTCACTGCGCACTACTGTATACAGAGCTTGGCAACTCCCGACATAAGATTTTTCTAGCACTTGAAGCTTTAAAAACTTACTTTGATAACTACTCACCTGTTCTCTTCTGGTCTGATTTTTGTTGTTGTTCTCCTCTCAGACATACTCATGAGCTAAAGCTACACCAGCTCCTGGTACGTGTTGGAGGCTGGGAGCAGGTGAAGCCTGTCTCAGTTGATAAGGTTGGGGTGTTCTTCCGCTACGCTGCTCCTGATCGCAACAATCCCTCCAACACGGTGAGGTTTGACCCTGTTAACGTTCATCATATTTTCTGACTTTCGATTTAAAGACCAGACCAGGACCATATAACATTCATTCATTTTTTAAGCTGCTTAATCGTAATCATGGTCTCGGAGAGGCTGGCACCTATCTCAGCCGACTCTGGGGAAGGCGGAGTACACCATGAACAGCCCCCCATTGCCAGGGCCAACACACATACAACGATTCACACCTAGGGGTGATTTGAAACAGCCAATTAGTCTTGTGTGCATGTTTTTGGACTGAGGAAAACCGGAGTACCTTGAGGAAACCCACGCAAACATGGAGAAAACATGCAAACTCCGTCCATTTCACATATCAGCCTTTAAGTTGCCGTCCAATCCTCAGCGTGCGCATAACATAACGGAAGCTGTCGCAGCCTTTATATGTAAGGACATAAGACTGTACCGCGTTGTTGAGAATGATGGCTTCCAATGCCTCATAAATATACTCGAACCAAGAAAGCACTTATATTGAATCTAGTTACTCTACTGACTGTTATGTTGCACTTTATGTTGATTGATCAAATGTGTTGGTCAGTAAAAAGTATTTTCAGGAAACAAGTTTGGGTTCACTTTTTAGTGTGTACTTTAATATTTTAAATATTACGCCTAGTTAGAAGGTTTCTTATTGATAATTAACTAAAAAGTAAAATTTCTGCCATTAGTTCTCTAAGACTCCCTTTTATATTTAAGCAAAACAAGTACTGTAGTAGAAATATCCCTCAGTGAACCGATATTGAATTGAATTGAATCGGAAATCGAATCAGGACCCTGTGAATCGAAATCGAATAGATTCAGGAAATCAGTGGCAATACCCAGCCCTACACAACATAACGTGTTATTTTCTCTTCATCAACATTTAATTTTCTCTTTTTTATGTGTGGTGTTTAGGTTGGAAGTTCAATCAGCAGAACCAACATCATACATCCCCATGTCTATGTAAGTCTTTGTACATTTGTTTTAGTTGATTATTCATTTTTATTAATAATCATTAAGCTTCTGAAATCATATGCAGTTTTCAGCCTTGCCCCCTGTCAGAGTGGTTTTCTCCATCACAATGGAGGGTAGTGCACGCAAGGTGATCACGGTCCAGTCTGCTCTCATGGTGAAAAATCGCTTAGAAGTGCCCATGGAGGTACGGCTAGACAGCCCTTCTGCTCCAGACAGTGAGTGTCTAGCCATTCTCTTCTTTGTATTAAGATTGAAAAAATACGTTGAAACAGGATTAGAATTATGAGATATCAGAAAGAGCCATAATTAATATATATATAGGGTAAAGTGTTTTATTTTGATTGAATTTATCAACAGAGCCTGTCGTGCTTCCACCTGTCCTGCCTGGAGAAGCGATGGCTATCCCTCTCCACCTGACCTCATGGAGACTGCAAGCTCGGCCTAAAGGCTTGGGGCTGTTTTTCTGTAAGGTTCCCATCCATTGGACCACCGTAGAGCGTCCTGGCGAAGTCAGCAGCAGCAAGAGGGAGTGTCAGTCAGCTGACTTTGATGACCAAAAGAAACGTAGCTTCAGGTAAATTAAAGTTTGACTATAAAAGGATAACATTTTAATTAGTGTTGAAATTGAATGCAGCAGCAATAATTTTGTGTGTGTGTGTGTGTGTGGTTTATAGGTTTTGCGTGGTTATTAAGAAAGAGAACTATCCTGATCAAAAGCCAGCGAAAATAGTGGCCGGTAGCGCCAAGCAGATTTACAGACAGCCAGGCCACACCATCTACCTGTTACCCACCTTAGTGCTGACTAACCTGCTGCCCTGTGACCTCAACTACTACATCAACGGGACGTCAATCAAGGGAACCATGAAGCCTGGCAAAGAGGCAGTGCTCCATGCTGCAGACACTTCACAGAATATAGAGTTAGGTAAGTCAGCGTCCAACTTGTGTCAAAAATAAAACAAGTAGGACAAATTGTAACATTTATCGCATATTATTTAATGCAAAAGAAAAGCATTTCTGGCAGCAATAGATAAGTATCATACATACACTATTTATAATTTAATAGTCCATCTAAAATAACACCCTGTATTTAAGCACCCGGATATGTGACATTGCTCGTAATCCTTACCTCATCTATCTCAGGTGTTCTTCTGGAGAACTTCCCAGAGTGTAAGGAGCTGTTGATTCCTTCTGGCACTCAGAACTACGTGGTGCGCATGCGTCTGTATGACACAAACAAGAGGCTGCTGTGTCTCACCATCCGCATCGTTCTTCGAGCAGAGGGAGCACTCAAGATCCTCATCTCCGCCCCTTATTGGCTCCTAAACAAGACAGGTGCACTACGCAGCCATCCAAAGTGCAATAAATGAGATTAATAATTGTGTAGTCTAGATATGACATCCACATATTTGCAAACACTCTTTGTATTGCTGGCTGCAGGGCTACCTCTGATCTTCCGCCAGGACAACAACAAAACGGATGCTGCAGGGCAGTTTGAGGAGCATGAGCTAGCTAGGAGCCTGAGTCCACTACTTTTCTGCTACACAGACAAAGAACAGCCTTTTATGTAAGTAAACATGTCAACAAAATGTTTATTATTGATCGTTCCTTCTCTCACTTTACTCAAGACAACAGGCTTCCTTCTGGCTGTCTCTGTCTAACTGTACAATAGGTGCACAATGCGTGTTGGTAAAGGGATCCACCCAGATGGTGTTCCAGGCTGGTGTCAGGGATTCTCACTGGATGGAGGAAGTGGAGTCCGAGCGGTGAAAGTAATCCAACCAGGCAACAGACCGGGGCTTATCTATAATATAGGTGGCTGAAATACTCTCTCTTCTCTGCGTAGTAATGGTTTATCAGTCGCACAATTAGTAAATTATATGATTCAACAATAATGGTTATGATTTTTTTCAAGGAATTAATGTCAGAAAAGGGAAAGGACGCTATCAGGACACCCACATTGTGACTTTTTCACCTCGCTATCTTCTTGACAATCAGTCTTCACACAAACTGGCTTTCTCCCAAAGAGAGTTTGCTAGAGGAAAGGTAAAAACACAGTTCTTTGAAACGGGTCTCGTATCATTGGCCACATGTTAATGTTGTATATTTAGCATGATGTGAGTATGCTGTAACTGCGATTTCATAAAACACACACTGTATGCACTACAGGGCACAGAGAATCCAGAGGGCTATATCTCCACCCTGCCAGGGTCTAGCGTGGTATTCCACTGGCCCAGGAATGACTACGACCAGCTCCTTTGTGTCCGACTTATGGACGTACCTAACTGCACCTGGTCTGGCGGGTTTGAAGTCAATAAACCCAAATCATTTCATGTTAATATGAGGTAACAATAATTTAATTGAATTAATGTAACTTGTTATATACAGTGAGTAAAAACTACTTAGATCAAATTGATGTTGCTTTGGTACCTATCTCGGCCAACATTGGGCAAAGGCCGGGTACACCCTGAAGGTTCCCCAGACCATCGCAGGGCGACATATACACAGCCATACACACTAACACCTAGGGGCAGTTTGGAACAGCCAATTAGCCTGATTTGCATGCCTTCAGACTGTGGGAGGAAACCGGAGTACCCAGAGGAAACCCATGCAAGCATGGGGAGAACATACAAACTCCACACACATACACCCAAACCCAGGAATTGAGCCCAGGGCTTTCTTGCTGTGAGGTGGACAACGTGCTATCCAACACTTCACCGTGCACCCACTTTTGTTGCTAAATAAATAATTATTTATATGCATTTTATTTTTTCAATCATTAATTACACGTGTTATTTTCTTTAGAGACACGTTGGGTAATTGCTACTTTCTGCTTGCGGAGATCGCCGCGAAAGGAGCAACCTATCAGATTTCATTTAGTGACACAGACCAGTTGCCTCCACCTTTCCGCATAGACAATGTCTCCGAGGTGAGAGATTAATCTTCTACTCAGTTGCAGTTTGCCTCACAGCAGTAAAAGGAGATCTAGTTGAAAGGCACTGTAAAATATTGATATAAAGAAGATTTAACTTATTATATGAAATGGCTTTGTTCCTTTAGGTGCCAATCCAGTTCTGGCAGTACGGAGTGACTGATATCAGACTACACACCGAAGTGAAAGCTGGAGAAGTACTGGACTATGCCTGTGACGAACCCATTCTTCCTCCTTACCTTACACTTATTGTAAAAGGAGCTGGATCCTCTGAGGTCACCGCTGACATGAACTGCTATAAAGAGTACAACAAACTCTACTACGAGAATTTCATCTACATCGCTGCGACTTTCACATTCTCTCAGTGAGTTCTCTAACAGCTAGATGTAGCCTGGCTGGTGATTGTACACCTTGTTGATATGCATTATTAAGGAATTACTTTGACCTCAGGGATGTGAGTAAAAGACCAGGAGCAATGAAGCATGATGTCAGCTGTGCTGAACTGGTGCTCGATGTCGAGACAAAAACTCAAAGAGTCATACTAAAGAAAAAGGTGCCTCTATACGTATTTCTGTTAGTACATTTTTTAATAACTTTAGTTGCAGAGTCATAATTGAGCAGTCTCGATTTGATTCTGGCTCTTACAGGAACCAGGAAAGCGCTCTCAGCTGTGGAGGATGAGTGGAAAAGGAATGCTTTGTCATGAGGGCTCTTCTCCCCCTCAGAGTAAACCTGCCCAACCTCGACCTCTTGAGTATTCCATGGTGCTGGACATCGCTGGGCTTGCAGCAGTCACAGACAACAGGTCAGTAGGTGCTTCACGAAGCAGGAGTGGATTTTCGATCAATTTTTCCTGAAGGAAAGATAAACATATCATATCAGTGTAACGTCTGCTTAGTTGAAAATATTGAACTCCGCTGAATTGTTGCCCAGTGATCTAGTTGGAACCCTGATCCATTAAATATTGTTCGTTTGAAATGTACACTGAATGCATTCGAATTGCTAAAACATAGCTATTTTTACTAACTTTACCAGTGACTAATGTATTTCCTGACCAAAAAGTCCTGGATTCTAATATTTTGTAGGGCCACCTTTAGCCTATAGTTTTCAGCAACTTTAAGCAACATCACAACATTTATTTGTATCCAGAGTTGGGTTCATTTTTCATTGATGTCTTGATGATGATGGAAAATTGAACCACTCCATAAAGTCTTCACCAGCACATCCCAGAGACTTTCAATAGGGTTAAGGTCAGGACTGCAAGTTCATGTGTGAAAATGATTCCTCATGCTCCCTGAACCACTCTTTCACTATTTGTGCCGTTTTATTTCCCTACCATCAGGGAATAAGTTGTTTATTGATGTGATAACCTGCTCATTCAGTACATTCAGGTCAACAGCTGACTTCATTTTATTGCCACATAATGTTGCCTAGCCTCGACCTGACCAACTGAAACATCAATGTCATGGGGATTCCACACTGTAATCAAGGCTAAAGATACTCCAAAAAAAATATTAGTGTGTGTAAACTTTTTTTGGGTTGTTTTTTATTTATTTATTTATTTTTATTGTTGATTTTATTTGACCTTTATAAGTTACCATGTTACATTTAGCAATTTTACTGTAATGTAGCATCCTTATAGAAGTCACGTTTACTATTGTGGTTAAAAAACAAAATACATTTTAAATTGAGGAACTTAATTCATGTATAATTTGTATTACAGTACAGCAATGGACTCTATACCTCATGTATGTGTACATATGTATCATGGAGTTGTTACAAAATCAGGAACTGTATCTTGCCCTCATGTTTTCTCTCATTCTCATTACCTTTCTCATGAGCTATGTGGAAGGTACTGTGACGTGCCAGTTTTTCTTAGGAAATTGTGTGTTTTTGTCCTCTTTCAATGCAAGGAGGGCGCATTCGGTTCTATTGAGTTATTACCATTTGCGTGTGCTATATATTGTTCCTGTTATTGTTACTAGACATTTGAGAGTTTATGGAAATTGTACTAAAGTAAAGTAATATTACAATAGTCATTACATTAACATACAAAATTAGAAGAATTAGGTAATTAGAAGGTCTTCAAGTTAGGCAGAGCATGTGTGTGTCCAAGTACCCATGACATGCCAAAGGTCAGTATAAGTGTGTGTTCACTCCACCAGTCATTTAATCTCTTAGTCTCTTTCTCTCTGTTTTGTCATGCAGCTATGAGCCATTGATGCTAAAGCGGCCAGATCCTCGCCGCAGTACTACACAGACATGGCACTTCAGCTCTGGCATGCTGACCTGTGGCTTACCCAGGCTAGTGGTGCAGGTCTGTCTCTTTCTCTCTATCCCTTTATATATATATAAAATATAAAACCCACCATCTGGGCTCAGCAAGGACCCCTTTTTAATTAGATACCTTTGAATCTTTGTGCAGGTGAATGGAGGAGTCTCAGGTCTGTATGACGGTGCAGAGGTGGTGCTCGGGCCACACTTGGGGCTGCTTGACAAGCCTCCACAACAGCAGTTTATTAATCAGAAGATGAGGCCTGGCTCTGGGGAGCTGTCTGTTCAAGTTCTCCCTGATGGACCCACCCGTGTACTGCAGGTGCATGGTTGATGATGTTTAGATAGATTTAATTCATAAATTCAGTTGCAAGTTTTGTTCCTGGATCATGGATGTTATTAGACTGAACTGAATTGCTTTCCTTTCAGATCAGTGACTTAAGTCAGCGGCGTCCTAACAGGACATCTCCCAGCACAGAGGAGACCCAGAGCAAGGAGAACACACAAAAAACGGATACTGTGGAGGAACTTGAGGTGAGCTGCTAATTGATTATTCAGATACAAGTATCACATCCATGATCCACAACAAGAACAGGCCAAAGGTCACAGTTTCAGAGTTGCACAAATAAAGACTTTTACATACCAGATGCAACACAGCATTGCTGTGTGTAAAATTATCATGTGACCTTAAATGTGGTCACCATAACAGTAAGAATCTTGTAAATTGTAACCATTTTCTTGGTTTTCTTAGTTAAATCGGCTTGCTTGAGTCTTAAACAGTTATCTTAGGTCATTCTAACTCAGTCAGCCTCAGCATCCGATTGTTTAGCTTGGATGCAAATTTGGAAACAAACTCTCCCTTTTCTGTTTTTAGGTGCTGATAAATTTGGAGGATGGAATAGGTCTATCTCTGGTGAACAAGGTGCCTGAGGAGCTGGTGTTTGCCACACTGTCTGGGATCAATCTGCATTTTACACGCACTGCTGCCAGCCAGGTCCTGGAGCTCAGTGTGAAGAAAATACAGGTGACTCCAGCAAAAAAAAAAAAAAAAGATTTTCAGTGCTGATATGAGATGGAAAAAGAAAACATTTCCTTTGCCCTTTCTTACATTTTGGGTTCTTACACTCTCTCTGGACCCACCCCTCAGGTCGATAACCAGCTCCTGGGCACCACACAGCCAGTTATGCTCTGTGTAACTCCCAGCTCTAGTGAGAGCCTTGTGATGGATTCTGGACCTGCTCTGCAAGTCAATGCTGTCAAAGTACCCAGTAGTCTCATGCTTACAGAGCTCTTTAAGGTAATAATAATTTCTTTATCTGAATATTCGCTTCCACATTTCTCCCATTTTTAAAGTGTGGTGTTTTCTTTTTCTTGCTTTACTCAGCATCTTATGGTCACTGCTCGGCGCTTCACCGTCATCATAGAAGAGAAACTCTTGCTCAAGCTGCTGGCATTTTTTGGCTATGGGAAAACAGAGGGAGGTACGTGTGTGAACCCTTAGCTATAAAAAGGTCTTTTTTCATTTCATTTTCATTAGATTATTTGTGCTTCATATAAGTTGTGCATGACAGAAGAAAGACTGTGTGTTTCAGAGGTCGAGAAGTTGGATGAGAACCTGTATGAGAAGGCTGGTGTAGAAGCAGGACCTCGAAAACGTTATTACTTTGAGAACCTGAAGATCAGTCTCCCCCAGATTAAACTAAGTGTCTTCACGTCACACAAGCTGCCTCCAGACCTGAAGGTAAAATTAACACCAGTGAAGCTCCTGTGTTTTTACTGCAAACCCAAAGTCTCCTATAAAGTCACCTACAAAGTCTTCCTTACAAAACACATTATGTACCTATGTTGGTCCCGGAAGAAACCAACACAAGCATGAGGCAAACATGCAAACTCGACTCAGAAACACCCGAACCCAAGACTCGAACCCAGGATCTTTTTGCTATCAGGTGGACGTGCTAACCACTACGCCACCATGCCACCCCTGGCTTGATATACTTCATTACATTTCCAGTCAGTTTGCATTTTACTTCAGGTAGCCAGTGTGCTGGAGCTGAGCATGCTGAATGATCCGGTGATTAGCCAAAGAATATTCAAGCAGTCGGGCTTGTAACTCTTATAAAAGGATATTTATTCAATACTGGCATCTTCAGATCTGATTATCCAATTGTAGGTGTTTAAATAAAATAAATACACACCTCTCCTTAGTGCTCCTTCAAAGGCCCCACCCTCCAAATTCATGGACGCGCATTAAGACGCTATCAATGACACCCCCCTTCTCCCTTCCAGCCAGTCAGCGACAGGGTGCATTTGTACTGTGCATGAGCACAAATGCCCTGTTTTCTGATTGGCTGGAAGAGTGTTATGTGGCTGCATCTACCTACATTTAATAATATACAGATAAAAGATGGGCACAATAATAATTTAGTTTGCCAAATGTTGCCTTTTTTAGCAGATTTAATAAATTGAAATGGGTACACTGTGCGTGTACAGAATAGTTTTGTTCGCCTATTGGCCTCCAGCTTAATTCCACTTTCGCTCTGTCCAGACTCTGAAGGGAACTCTGGGAATCCCACTCATCAGGTTTGAGGATGCAGTCATTAATATGTATCCCTTCACTCGAGTCCACCCATACGAAACCCAGGAAATTATCATCAATGATATCCTCAAGCACTTCAGAGAGGTAAGACTGTGAATCATCAATTTCAATCTATATTAACCTTCAGTGGTACAGTGGTTAGTAAAAAGGGTTAGAAAAGGGTTAGAAAAGTCCACCTTTTGGAGAAGTAGCTTCTTCTTTCACTGAAAGAAATGAGAAAACTCTTTTATTAGCTTATTGCTCAAGGGTTACTGTTGGTGAATTACAACAAAGAGTAAAATCTTGGGGTTACAAACCACCATCATACCACCACCTCTAGCCAAAAAAAATTTTAGATGTCATGTCAAGAAGTTCTGTTAGATAACCGCAAATATAAGCACTTGGAGATGGAAAAAATGTTGCTACAACTTTGACTAGAACCATGCACTCTTGTTCTGATAAAATGAAACTTTTGTTTTTTGGCAATAATCAATATTCATGAGAAACTATTTCTGCTCTCTGGATATGTAATAAAGAGAATTTCATAGTCTGACCATTTCCACGGAAAAGCAGCCTGCCTAGCGAAAGTGCTGTGCCACTCTGAGCATCTACTGCACATGCTCAAGCCAGGGAAAGTCCTTACTGCTAATAAACCATATATGACTAAAACTTTCTCTCTGTTGATGCATGGAGCAGCTATTTTGGATTTTGAGTTCGGGGTTGGTAAGGTTCCCCAAACTTTTTGAGGCAGAAATCCAATTTCAGGGAGTGTTCTAGTTGTTTTCCCACTGGAACCCAGAAATCCAATCCCATCATTTTACTTATTGCTCTGATAGACTGGTTTTGCAACACATGGTGCGCACAGTAGTTTTGTTTGTGGTCACACTAAAGTCTTGCTCCAGCCTGCATAACCTGTCCTGTAGCCAGTTCCCAGCAAGTCCGGTGAAGTCCAGGTCTCTTGGTGGCAGCCAGCTCCCTGTCATGTCTAGCCTCTTTCTGATTATTCCTGTAGTCCTTTCCTACTGGAAAGTGCTGTGCCACTCTGTGCATCTATTGCACAAGCTTAAGCCAGGGAAAGTCCTTAGTGTGCAAACTCTGGTTGCAAATTTATCAGAATGCCAGCTTCATTTCTATAGTGAAGAATATCAGTAACATTCAGTCAGTGGTATTAACATACAGGAACGAATGGTATTAAAAACATGTTTTTGGTTCTTTTTTAAATGAACTTGTACATTCTGATGACTTTGGTGACATGCAGGAGCTGATAAGTCAGGCTGCTCAGATACTCGGCTCAGTGGACTTCTTGGGCAATCCCATGGGCTTGCTAAATGATGTCACAGAGGGAGTGTCCGAGCTCATCAAGTATGGAAATGTAGGAGGCCTGATCCGCAATGTAACACATGGGGTCTCCAACTCAGCAGCAAAGGTAATGTGAATCTTTTTGATCTTGTTTGCCTTAATACTCTGTGTGGCCAAAAGTATGTGGACACCTGACCATCATACCCATATGTGGAGTATCATTGATCCCAAAATTATTCGACCTTGAAGGCCCCTGTGCACAAAGCCATATCTCTGAAGCTATAGTTTTACAAGAGTACTGTGGAAGAATTGATGTGGCTTGTACTGAGCTCTGACTAAGTTATTACATCAATAAAGTGTTTAACAACTTTTGGCCATATAATGTATGCCCTTTAGCCATCCCATCATTTCTAAGTAAATCTTAGTTTTTTTATTTTGTTCTTGTTTTTCATGGTAGTGTCTTTTTATGGCTGTTGTACTTGTTTACAAGAAGCACAGTCAGTTCAGTTTCCACTTATAAAGCAACTGTAAGGTTTTTAAAACTGACCCTTAATTCATCATATTTTTCTTGGTTTTGTTTGGCTTGTATATCAGTGCTAGCATGGAATCTCAAGTTGTTTTATTTGCTAAGTCTTTTAAAACAATATTTCTGAGTTATTATTTTCAGGGATAAATGTAACAGCAGAGAATGTGCACACTGTTGCTTTGTTCAACATCATTACAAATTGAGGCTTCTTTTAATGTTTGTTATAAATGGTAGTAACACTTTGGAACAACTAGACGAAGGACAGAAGATGTCTTTGGGTCTCGTATGAGCTTATCAAAAATGTACATTATAGTAGTCTATGCAAGATTAATATTTCTAACAGCTGAACTAAAATATTTGATGTATCATATAAATTATATTTTATAGAGATTTCTTCAAATTGTTGTTAAAACTGCTTTATTTCTGATGAATCAGTTTCTGTTCACATAGATTGGAGTGCGAGCTCCTCAGTCCTACACTTAATATCTGCCTTGTTCTAAGTTGCTTTCTGCTAAAATCCAATAGATAGTTTACATTAGCCAGTTGGAAAATGCTGCTGATTCACTTTTGTGAGAGTGTGAAATGGCGAGTATAGAATGTGAAGCCCCCAATTCATATCAGGAAAATGAATGGCAAAAATAACAGTATACCGATATTAAACTACAAATCAGATATAAACCAGTAAACTTCTAAATAAAATAAAACTAGGCACAAATACAAATCATACTCATTTTGTATTAACTGATTTACAAGGTGATCATGTGACTTTTCACTACTTTTCCCATTATAATGTCACCGCTTGTGTGAACAGTTATTGGTCGTTTTTATTGTCTACACGAAAAAAGCTTCATGAAACAGCATGTTTTTATAGAAACAGACATAAACTATGTATGCAAGCTTTTATTAAGTTTTGGTTTAATTTCCTTTTGAGGAGACACAAATAAAATACAAACACAGAAATGCTAATAAACCATATATGACTAAAACTTTCTCTCTGTTGATGCATGGAGCAGCTATCTTGGATTTTGAGTTTGGGGTTGGTGAGGTTTCCCAAACTTTTCTAGGCAGAAATCCAATTTCAGGGAATGTTCTAGTAATATAATGTTTTCCCACTGGAACCCAGAAATCCAATCCCATCATTTTACTTATTGCTCTGACAGGCTGGTGTTGCACCACATGGTGCGCACAGTAGTTTTGTTTGTGGTCACACTAAAGTCTTGCTCCAGCCTGCATAACCTGTCCTGTAGCCAGTTCCCAGCAAGTCTGGTTAAGTCCAGGTCTCTTGGTGGCAGCCAGCTCCCTGTCATGTCTAGCCTCTTTCTGTATTCCTTATTCCTGTAGTCCTTTCCTCCTGGTTTACTATTCTGGCCAAGAGAGCATGCTGCGAGCAAGTCAAACCCTAACTTAACTTCATTATACAATCCTGCAGTCACAAAAGCACAGAAATGGTTTTGGCTCATTGGTCCAATTCAGGTTGTTTGTGTTCATGAACATGTGCTAGAATAGATTGACATGACTGAGTACCTGGGACAAATGTTTCCACCCGTTCATAACGCTTGTTGTTGCCACTGGCAAATTTTCATAACAAAATAAAGTTATATTATTCCCCATTCACATATTTCCAAGAATCAGTCAAATAAAATGCTTTGCCAAGACCTTCCTCTACCTCATAAAAAGTGCATGCTATAATTTAAAGCAGGGAAAAAAACTTTATAAGAATTTAAAAGCTTTTGATGATGCATCTAAGAGGCTTTAGTTTTATGTCCTTGGAGGTAATGTAGTCATTTTTGTTTAATTTTTTAAACTTTCAAAAAATGTGCAATGTGTCATTGCGTACATTGCTTGAAAGTCAGAAAGCTTCAAGCATTCCTTCAACTGCATTATGGACTTGTCACCATTATCATGTTCGCATCTATCTATTATCTATTATCATGTTTCTGCCATTAAAGAACATTCTTACCATTACACTGCTGTTTTTAAAAAATCTCCAGTGCTACTTTAGCATATGTTGTGTATCCATGGCATATAACGTTCCAATGGTGTCTTTAAAATGTACTTAATGATCTTGAAACCTTAACTCCTGAGTAGTTTCACCGTCTTTACCTCGTACACATTCTCACCTCTGATTGTAGCACCCCCTGAGCAAGTTTATGACAAGTCACACTTCGGCTAGATCCCACACACGTTCAGGGATCCTGCTGTCCAACTAAACTAAAGGCACTAATGGTTTGAGCAGGGAGAAGAGAGGGCTGTAAACTTGAAAACTTGAAAGCATTCTCCTCTTGCCACCCCCCCTTTTCCCGATTCAGATCTGGTAAGTGTATTGGTTTAGTTTCACAGCAGAGCTCAAAAAAGACAGAAGAGTAGGAGGAGAGAATTGGAGCTGGCCTTCAGTTGAACTCACCAGGGACTTTGCTCAGAGAGGTCATCCCAAGTTCATGCATGGCTCCTGCCGGAACTCTGTAGAATGCGCCTGTGTTTACCCAGAGCTCAGGCTCCAGTAGGGAGCTCTCTCAGCCTGTAACACAAACCCACTTCCAGGAGGCACCTGCTGGGGATTGGGGGGGCCCTTCGGGTAAAGTCGGATCAACTGTGCCGAGAGGGTGGGAAGCCACCCCTCTAGACAAATTACTGCCTGATATATTTGACAGCTGAATGAGGCACTGTGAAAAATCAGCATCGTCATAGCTCAGCATCGGAGGGGGATAGCGCGATGAGAAGAAGCACTCCACTGGTGCAGTAAATGTTTTCCTAGTCATGGGTTACTTAATGTCATGAAAGATGGATGCGTCATTTATCTTCTAAATACTTAACAGAGTGCAGACTTTATTTTTCATCAGTTACATCAAATTGCAAGGTCTTGCTCCAATTTCCTACCAAAAGTCATTGAAAGAATTGCTCTCAAGAGTAGAACTTGTGCTGTGTGTATATAACTGGACACACAAAAACACATTTTCAATGTGTGGCTGAATACAACGACTTTCTGGGTCACGCGTATTGAAGGACCTTTGACTAAGACAAATGAGTTATCAATCACTGCACACTGAGAACCACAATAAGTCATTGATGGTGTCCAGAGCAGACTGTTCACTCCTTAGGGACCCTGCAGGAGGCTTTTAACAGGCTGAAAGAGCCAATGTTGGCATCACAACTGCTTGTTACTTTAACAGACAAGCTCTTGAATGGGATGAAGATTTATTGAGACATGAATTGAATATCACGTCACCTTTTGAGCAGCTTGAATTTGTCAGGGCAAACATTCACATTAAGAACAACCAGCTGACAGGTTTAAGATTGATTCTGCAAGTCGTTACAAGTGCAAAGCAGCTCATGTGCTCACGTGATTTTTAGGAAATAAACTAGTTGTGCGAGTTAATCAGTTGTTCCACAATGTGCAAGCACTCGGGGAATTCTGCAAATATGAAACACTTCAATACTGACAGCTTATTTTGTTCCAAAAAGCACACAAAATGCACTCATTTTGTTCAGTTTTGAGGGGATTGTTTGGAGTGCAATTGTAAAGATTTCCCTTTGAGACAAAATGTCCTTTTCAGAAACTCAGTAAAGTTATTAGATTTAGTATCTCAGAGTATATAGTCCAAAAAAAAAAAAAAAAAATTCAACCCTACCAAGATTTTCAGTGTAGTTTGGCCGACTAGCAATATAATTATTCACTAGCAATTGAAAGTCAGTGTCCTTATTTTTCCTTGTAAACTTACAGTGAAATATCACTTTTTTACTTTCCAAGTATGATGCGTGGTATTAGTGAGAAATGCACTGATGGAAAATATCAGGGCTCTGTGTACAACTTCTTCTTATTAGCAATGATTTGTTCCCAGTCCATGTAAAAAGCTTCTGGTTCTACTGTTACTGAATACTGTTAATGGTTATTTGTTCATCTGTTGGGCTGTTGGTTCTTTTCAGTCTGTATTACTTTCTAAATTGGCAAAATTGAATCAAAAAGGAATGAAATATAAAGTAATTAGTATTTTACACAAGAACAATGCAATCTGACTGGTCCTCTATCGGAGGATTAAAAAATATTTTGTTGAGTGGATAATCATTGAATCAAAATCATGAGCAATTACAGTTTCTCATGATCACTCGGAGCAGGCAGCGTCATCATCTTGCTTTAAAGTGGAAAAATAAACCATAAAAATCTTGTTTATAGTGTAAACGAAAAATTTGAACAAGTGAAAAATCCGACAAAGGTTTTCTCGCCTGTGTGCCTGATACTGACAACAACTGATCACTTCTGATTAACTGATTTTCATCAACTATGCCTTACTTTAATCCTACAAGTATACAGATTGTTTTGTGAAAGCAACAGGAAATTGTACATTTATTTATACTTACCAATAAAAGTCTTGAAAGTGAAATTACGTCTTCGCAATAAGACTTCTGTCCAGGCAAAAACAGGAATGTTTATATTTAAGAAGCTGTAAAGATCGTATTATAGAAAGCACTTATTATTCAGTACCAACAGAGGGTATTTTAAATCATAGTTGATAAAAATTGATTAATAGGATGATGAGATATGGGCTTATACATGAAAGTCGATATTTGCGACAAGACTTGTATGTGTGTATATGTGTGTG
>JAQMYF010000003.1:22854457-22865160 GCA_030014195.1 Neosilurus mollespiculum | reverse complement strand
ATACACATATATACTGTCCTGGACTTGCCTGGACTCAGATACGCTGATCGTGTTGAGATGTTGATTTCCTGCAGGTGCTCTAGAGTTTCGGTGTGGAAGAGCCGAAGTGACGAACTCTCAGAGAAGGCCATCCATACTCCTCCACCGGCTTGCACCATGTGCGTCACGCTCACCATGGGGTCTGGGTGGGCGTCAAAGTTCTGACAACCACAAGAAATACAGGTTTAAAGGGAAGGAAAGAAAGGAAACAGAAAGTTTAATGAAGTAAAGGAGTATGGCAAGAAAAATTTTACACGATAGAAGGAGAGAGGTAGAAGAGAAGCAAAAGACAATCTGGAACAGCTAGTTGGCCTAATGTGCATGGCTTTGAAATGTGGGGATAAAAATGGGGTTGGCTTGTGTGATAATTCCTGCCTGTTGGTATTTTGGATGAAACAGGGGATGGGATGTCACTGCTGTCCCCCCAATGCAGCTAACTAGGTTATCAAAGGCTGGCCATGTCTCTCACTGTCTGTGGTGACAGGCATGTAAAAGAACCATTGCTGACCGTCATTGTGTTTCTGGCGAGCTGTCCAGGGTGTACTCTGCCCTCGCCCAGAGTCGGCTGAGATGGGCGCCAGCCTCCCCGCAACCCAAATTAGGACTAAGCAGTTCAGAAAATGAATGAATGAATGTTCCAGAAGACACCGAAACAAATCATTGAGAGAATCTTTCGAGTCTGGTTCATTACTGAACTCTCTGAGCGACAGTGTGTACCCAGAGTGGTTCTCATCTTCAGCTAAGTTCAATTTCCAACTGCTGAAGCAAAATATATTCCTGCGATTAAGCGTCAGGGTGCGGAAGGGAGGGAGATGGGACCTGCTTGCGGCAAATTTCTGAGGCTGGCTCAGCTGTCAGAACTGATCAAAGGCTGGCATGCAAACATGCTGTTGGACTTCTAGAAGAGGATACCTTTTATCTACTTCCTAGGATTCTCTATTATAATGTAGTTCACAAGGGAATAGAAGGGTATGTCTCAAAATATATATATAAATTAAAATATCTATAATCTTCATTTTCAGATGTGATTCAGTGCTGCTCCAGTACAGACAGACTTTGATCTACAGAGGCAGATATCTTGCTTTGTTGTTTACACCTGTCAGAAAAGGTCTCTAGGAATTGGTGCAGTGATAAGAGTGCTGCGAAGGTGCAGATCTTTGAGCTGTGTTTTCATTTCAGCGAAGACGGCATCAAGACAAACGTCACATTTAACAGGTCTCGCCGCCTATCAGGATATTTGCCTTTAAAATGGATTAGACTCCAATTCCCCCCACCCCCACCCCCACCCCCACCCCACCCCACACATCTCATTTCACCCCATCCCCCCACACACACAATCCCCACACACAAACAGCTTGGTTAAGTGTTGACAGTGTTTACCTGTGTGCCGAGATTATAGCTGTCAATCACAGCCACTTGGTTTGCACAACTAGCCCACACACACTCATCTATATTGAGGAGTTTGTGCACAGGTGCATATCCGATCACAAGCAGTCTGCTGGAGCCTGGATCCCATAGAGCTTCTGTGAGACATGAGAGAAATACTGGTGTTTAGAAATAAATTCTTAATAAATGAAGCACATATAGTCATTTTAATATATTTGTTTTAAGATAATTCTGGATATTCTCATTAGTCTGACTTTAAATCCATTTATTATCTATACTGCTTATCCAGCAGGGACAAGGAAGAGGCTGGAGCCAATCCCAACTGACTTTGGGTAAGAGGCGAGGTACACCCGGAACAGTTCAGCAGTGTATCGCAGGGATAACATGGACACAAACAACCGCATGCACATTCACACCTATAGGGTGAATATAGTATCCAGTAAGACTGTGGGAGGAAACTGGCGTATCTGATGGGAACTCATACAAACAACAGAACATACAAACTCCTCACAGAAAGGCCAGGAGATGTGAACCTAGGACCTTCTCGCTGTGAGGCAATAGTGCTAACCCCTCAGCCACCATGCCGCCCCTTCAGTCTATACAGTTAAGTATAAGTAACTTTCGTGTAAAGCTGTATATCATCCTTCATTTTTTAAGGTAACTTAATGCTCTTCTTTACACTTAATATTCCAAAAGTAATAACAATAAGAATAATATAAAAAAATCAGCTAGGTAAAAATAAAAAATAAAAAACGGGTGGCAAGGTGGCATAGTGGTTAGCACATCTGCCTCACAGCAAAAAGGGGCTCAGTAAGGGTATTTCTGTGTGGAGTTTGCAAGTTCTCCCCGTGCTGGCATGGGGTTTCTACCAGGTACTCCGGTTTCCTCCCACAATCCAAAGACATGCACGTTATGCTGATTGATTGTTCCAAATTGCCCCTAGGTGTGTTTGTGAATGGTTGTGTGTGTATGTTGGCCCTGCGATGGTACAGCGAGCTGTTTAGGGTGTACCACACCTTCGGTGTCAGCTGAGATCCTAATAGGATTAAGCAGTTTGGCAAATGAGTGAGTGAGTGTGTGTATCTTGTAAAAAGGCAGCGATGAAAAACGTAAGGTAACTTCAGTAGAAATTTAAGCCCTCATCCATCAAGCTGGAAATTAACAAAAATATTTTTAGATCATTCCCAGGAGTGTTACCAAAATTTCTGTGAATCTAGTAAAGATCTATTTTTGTTTAGTTTGGCCTACACAAACAGTTATACACAATTTTTACAAGACCTGATATTTGAAAAGAATGATTTGTCCTAGATGTTATTTGAAGACGGCACTTTGTGACAGCAAAAACTATTTACAGTTCATAAAAATTAAAGAATACACAAGGATTATATTACTACTTTCACTAGTCCAGCAGTATTCCAAGACTACTTATACTTCCTATAACCACACTGGGGCATTTCATTACGTTTACCACTCCACCAGTATGTGCTCACCATTAAACTCCTCTTACTGGTTCACAACACTAGTGTTAGCAACATCATCAGCGGACATGGCAAGCAAACAGGGTATTCAGGAATATAACATTTAGTTTAAAATATGTAAGCTTGAGAAATGAAGATAAAAGGAAGAAGAAAAGACATTTTAACCGACCTTAGAAAACAGAAATGTGCAAAACAAGCTAACCAGTTAACCAGTAGATTATTTATATAGCACTTTTTACAATTAACACTGTCACAAAGCAGCTTTACATAGTAAAAACAAATTAGATAATTTTAACATTTTTCTACAAACCCTACACATCCCCAATGAGCAAGCCCGCTCAACAGTGGCCAAAGCATGGATCAGAAACTTTACTATAGTTTAATATGAAGTCTATGATGTGCTATGAAGGGATGTGCAGCTTTTTATGGATCTATTTCCTCTATTAGAGCAAAGATAAGTGGAACATATGGTCATATTGTGTCCAAAATGTCACTTAATTAATGTTCAGTGCAAATGCTTTTGATATCTCATTAACTCAGTTAATGAGTCAGTATAACTGCCTTCTTGCCCCACAGCAAGAAGGTCATGGGTTCAATTCCCAGGGTAGGACATTTCTTTGTGGAGTCTGCATGTTCTCCCCATGTTTGTGTGGGTTTCCTCTGGCTGTTCCAGTTAACTTCCAGTGAGTGAGTGAATGAGTGAGTGAATGAGTGAATGAGTGAATGAGTGAGTGAATGAGTGAGTGAATGAGTGAGTGAATGAGTGAGTGAATGAGTGAATGAGTGAATGAGTGAGTGAATGAGTGAGTGAATGAGTGAGTGAGTGAGTGCATGAGTGAATTGGTGAATGCGTGAGTGAGTGAGTGAGTGAGTGAGTGAGTGAGTGAGTGAATGAGTGAGTGAATTAGTAAAAGAGCGAGTGGGTGAGTGAATGAGTGAATGCGTAAGTGAATTAGTGAGTGAGTGAATGAATGAATGAATGAGTGAATGAGTGAGTGAAAGAGTGAGTGAGTGAGTGAGTAAGTGAATGAGTGAGTGAAAGAGTGAGTGAGTAAGTGAATGAGTAAGTGAATGAGTGAGTGAAAGAGTGAGTGAGTGAGTAAGTGAATGAGTAAGTGAATGAGTGAGTAAGTGAGCAAATGCATGAGTGAGTGAGTGAATCAGTGAGTGAATGAGTAAGTAAATGAGTAAGTGAATGAGTAAATGAGTGAGTGACTGAGTAAACGAGTAAGCGAATGAGTGAGTGAGTGAATGATGGAGTGAATGAGTGAGTGAGTGAATGAGTGAGTGAGTGAATGAGTGAGTGAGTGAATGAGTGAGTAAATGAGTGTGCGAGTGAATGAGTGAGTGAATGAATGAATGAGTGAGTGAGTGAGTCAGTGAAGGAGTGAGCGAGTGAATGAGTCACTAAATGAGTGAGTGAGTGAGTGAATGAGTGAGTGAGTGAATGAGTAAGTGAATGAGTGAGTGAATGAGCGAGTAAGTGAGCAAATGCATGAGTGAGTGAGTGAGTAAATGAGTGAGTGAATGAGTGAGTGAATGACTGAGTGAGTGAATGAGTGAGTAAATGAGTAGGTGAATGAGTAAATGAGTGAGTGACTGAGTAAATGAGTGAGCAAATGATTGAGTGAGTGAATGAGTGAGTAAATGAGCGAGTGAGTGAGTGAGTGAATGAGTGAGTGAATGAATGAGTGAATGAGTGAGTGAGTGAATGAGTGAGTGAGTGAATGAGTGAGTGAGTGAATGAGTGAGTGAATGAATGAGTGAATGAGTGAGTGAGTGAGTAAATGAGTAAGTGAATGAGTAAATGAGTGAGTGAATGAGTAAATGAGTGAGCGAATGAGTGAGTGAGTGAATGAGTGAGTGAATAAGTGAGTGAAAGAATGAGTGAGTGAGTGAATGAGCGAGTGAATGAGTGAGTGAATGAGTGAGTGAATGAGTGAATGAATGAGTGAGTCAGTGAATGAGTGAGCGAGTGAATGAGTCACTAAATGAGTGAATGAGTGAGTGAATGAATGAGTGAGTGAATGAGTGAGTGAATGAGCAAGTGAGTAAGTGAATGAGTGAGTGAATGAATGAGTGAATGAGTGAGTGAGTGAATGAGTGAATGAGTGAGTGAATGAGTGAGTGAATGAGTGAGCAAGTGAATGAGTGAATGAGTGAGTGAGCGAGTGAATGAGTGAGTGAATGAGTGCATGAGTGAGTACGTGAATGAGTGAGTGAGTGAGTAAGTGAATGAGTGAGTGAGTGAATGAGTGAGTGAATGAGTGCATGAGTGAGTGAGTGAATGAGTGAGTGAATGATTGAGTGAATGAGTGAGTGAATGATTGAGTGAGTGAATGATTGCATGAGTGAGTAAGTGAATGAGTGAGTGAGTGAGTAAGTGAATGAGTGAGTGAGCGAATGATTGAGTGAATGAGTGAGTGAATGATTGAGTGAATGATTGAGTGAGTGAATGATTGAGTGAATGATTGAGTGAGTGAATGAGTGAGTGAGTGAATGAGTGAGTGAATGAGTGAGTGAATGATTGAGTGAATGATTGAGTGAATGATTGAGTGAGTGAATGAGTGAGTGAGTGAATGAGTGAGTGAATGAGTGAGTGAATGATTGAGTGAATGACTGCCTGTTTGCTTGTATGATTTTGATTTTCCTTAAGTGTTCATGTTTACATAGTAAAAATAGCAAGCAACAACTTACGAACTATTATTTAGTTAAGTTTTTTCCTTTTTTTTTTTTAAAGATTACCAGGAAATGACTGTGGATAGTAGCACATAAAAACTATAAAGATAACAGTGCGTGTTCTTTCTTAGAATAGCCTTAGGACTGCTATTACATTCAAGTCTCTATCACTGGAAAGTTAACAGCTTCAGTTCAATACAACAGATTTTAAATTAAAACTATAATTCAGAAATGACTCGGGTGCTCATACTCAAGTTCCTGTTTGCACAGTTAGCACTTGTTGACTATAGTACACAGATATAGAAGAGAAATTATTTATAGTAGAGCTGGGTTTCCATTTGTGGCACTGAAGGTTTTTCCATTATGTCATCTCAGGAAGTTTGTCCTTCCTATCTTTCACATTATGGTTTAAAGTTTTGAAAAATATATTTCTGTTAAGCTGTTTTCTGACAATGTCCATTGTTAAAAATGCAGTAGAAATAGAATTAAAGTGAATTGTCTATATAGTATTTTTTTTTTTGTCCTTTATGAATGGCCCCCAGTGATAGAGCATCTGTAGAATATAAGATAGGTACAAAGTACTACATATTAAATACTATTGACTATTACACAGCTTTGTAACATAGTTTAAACTTCTTTTTTGTTCTTGATTTTAGCCCAAACTTTTGCACTCATCTTCAGTTTTAGACAGGTACATAAGAAATGTGCCAAACACTCCTACAAAATGGTGAGCTGATGGTAGAGCAGTCGTACAGAGCCTTGATGAGAAATTTAATTCAAGGCAAATAAATCCTTCGAGCCATATGGCGGGAGCTTGAGTAATCAGTGGTGGAAATGTGTCCAAACACCAGGACAATTAAAGAGATTTGCACAGCATGTGTTATTCCATATTCTGTTTTTATTGACTATCTATTGATTTTTGAGTTTTGGTTTCCTATGAAATGGTTTGGGTCTTTTTTAAATCACTGCATAATGTTAAATTGGCTTCAATCCACATATTTTAGATATATTTTGGAAGTTCTCACCTGCACTCTTTCTGCTATAAACAGCAACTTTGCCATTAGTCAGTCCAGCAAAGAGAAAGTTGTTTGTGTGTGTTAGGGACAGAACAGGACATCCTTCAGGGTTTTGGAAGGTCAGGAGGCACTGGGCAGCAGTATCTACACTGCCATAAACTAGGATACTGGAATTAAACACACACACACACACACACACACACACACACACACACTTCACATTTACCCCATCTCTTAGAAAGCTACATGAAATGTTACAGATATTTCAAAACCAAAGTACATCCTTTAATGTCGAAGTTGGACTCACTTGCCATCTTGTAACCCCACACAGATGGTGTTCCCAACTCTGGAAGCTCCTTCGGATGCTTGTCCTTCACCACCTTCAGTGCTGGCCTCCGTCACATATTCAATGCTTAGCGCAGGGGAGGCCAGAAGGAAACTCTTCACTGAGCGTGGAGTGGGTCTGTTCAGGGAAAAGATCTCCACCTGTCCATATGATTCATCTCCACCACTGGCCACCTGTGCAGACCCAAGGGAGAAGCGTATATTAGAATGTGAGAGAAGTGTTGGGAGAAGGGAGAAGTGTTTCTGTGTGGAGTTTGCATGTTCTCCCCATGCTTGTATCGGTTTCCTCCAGGTACTACAGTTCCCTCCCACAGTCCAAAGACATGCACATTAGGCTAATTGGCCCAAGGTGTGAGAGTAAATGTGAATGGCTGTGTGTTGGTCCTGTGATGGTTTTATACCTCGCCTTCACGCAGTCTTGGCTGAGATAGACTCCAGCCTCACTCGTGGCAGTGGTGGCTCAGTGGTCAAGGCTCTGAATTGCTAATCTGAAGGTCGGCGAATCAAGCCCCAGTATCACCAAGCTGCCACTGTTGTGACCTTGAACAAGGCCCTTAATTCTCAATTGCTCACTTGCATAAACATGTAAATGTAAGTCACTCTGGATAAGGGTGTCTTCCAATTGCCATAAATTTGACCCAAGTAGAATCAAGCAGTTTGGCAAAAGAGTGATTGAGAGAGAGAGAATAATAAGTCCTTAGCATGGATTTTGTAGACAGACAAAATAATTATCAGTGAAATAGACAAAGCTCAAGAAAGGGAAAATATAGAGAGATGGTATTTATAAAGTTTAAGAGAGAAGTATACTTAAGACCAAAGAAATGTAAGAGTTAAAATATGTTATAAGGTGCTACTAACTGGCACAACAAAAAAGAGGGGAGATTCATACTATCCTTGGAATATCAGTAAAGTTTTTTGAGCCTGGATTGTGATGAAACCACAGCCACTGATGGTGTAAACCTGACCATTCTCTCTGAATGGGAGAAATAATTTCTGCGTGGGAAGCATAATCTCATACCATTGTCAGTCACAGCGTCACTAGCGAGTTGTGAGTGTTGGTACCCTTATTTATGCCAAAGGGGGTGAACAGTCCTTTTTTTAGTGTGTTATGCTGCCATGTTACATAGCATGATCATAGCAAATCTAGACGTTTCAAAAATTTAAAAAATGCAGTTCAAATGTCTCAAAGGATGCATGTGTTAGCCTTCACCCTCCCTGAACAAGAATAGTTTTGGGGAAGCGAATAGCTTTATAAAAGACAGAAAAATAAATTTGTTGTTAGCATGTAGAGTACGATGCTTGAAGTGGTATTGTAGTAAATCCACAGCCCATTACCTTCAACCAGCTGAAGTGGATATCCACAAGGTGAAATCATTCCAGTGTATGAAATTATCTACCATATATAAAAGATGGACTTTTTCTTAAGAGGATTAGGCTATGCTATGATTTTGAAGGAAAACATTATTACGTGAATAAATATCTTAAAAGCAGAGCTGCATCATTCGAGAGCTGGCAGTGAATTAGACCAAGTTTAATTTGGCTCTCAAACCTTGATGCACAAACAAATTAAACCATTTAAATAATTCTAAGTGTTAAAAAAATCATTTGAACATGCACTGTGGCTCAATATTTTTGTTGTTACAGATGTGGCATAGTAGAAACATGCTCACCCAAAGATAGCCCTGAGGCAGAGAGGTACTGGCTGCAGAGAAACCCAGCAAAGTACACTGGACTGGATTATGAAGCACTGCCTGGAGCTGTGGAATAAGAAGATACTTACATTATTACACCCAGTCCAGGGTTGGTGAATAATATCATTACAGCACAACAGAAAATGAGATGATGTATTTATATAGCTTCTCAGAGCTACTTCATCTAAAGACCAATCGCCTGTCTGTCTCCTATCATATTGCTAATCTTTCTCGATCATATTGACTCTTTAAAATTCAAAGGATTTGTCCATTTCTTTTCACTAAGGCCACTCAGATACTTGTTCAGTCCCTTGTCATCTCAAGGCTAGACTACTGCTACTCACCCCTGGGAGGTCTGCCTCTGGGTGCCATCAGACCTCTGCAACTGATCCAGTATGCAGCAGCACAATTTTCCTTTAACATTTCCAAGTTCTCCCTTACCACTCCACTGCTACACTGTCTTCACTGGCTTCCTGTAGCTGCTCGCATCAGATTCAAAACACTAATGCTTGCCTACAAAGCCAAAAATGGACCTGCAGTGCAGCCTCCAACCTCAAAGCACTTATCACACCTCACACTAGACCATGTTCTCTCTGATCCTCCAGCACCGCTCGACTGGTCCCTCCTATCAGAGGACAAGGAAAACATGCATCTAATTTCTTCTTTGTTCTGACACCGAGGTAGTGGAATGAACTTCCTCTTGATGTCGAAAGGTACCTTCAAATGACCTTTTTCAGAAGTACTTAAAAATCATATACAATGAGTTTTTATTGATGGTAAATGGTAAATTTTACCGAACCTGTGTCCTAGTGAACCAGTATCATAATGTATTCACTGATGTTAAAGAGCTTCTGTAAGTTGCTTTGGATAGGGGTGTCTTCTGTAAATGCAAATGTAAATAAATACTCGGGTGAAGCTAGAAATACAGCTTCAGTAAAGTAAAAGAAACAAGTTGAAAAGAAGTCTGAGAGTGAAAGTACAAGATCATTTTAAAAAAGAAAAGACAACTGACTTAAAATCCTAGATTAATTTTACTTACTGAAAGTAAATTAGAACCTCTTTTTCCAAGAAATCAAAGAATATGGGCATGCAACAGTGACCCTTAAGGTGACAGAGACGGTTATTAATTCACATTACCAGTTTCATTTGTTACCCATGAAGCTGGGTAATGCTAAAAAACAACAACAAAGACAACAACAGCATGTGGTGAAATGTGGAGTTTGAAAATAAAAAAACCCAGAAAGTGGAGATTTTTCTTTTGAAAAGTAAGTCAGTAAAATTCAAACATTTTAAATGAAAGAAAAATACTCCAGGGAAGTAAGAGGCACCAGAAGTCATTTTACTTTGTATATTGTGCTGCTTGCATTTCTGAGCATCATTAAGTTTGAATGTGCTGTTTGCAAAGTTTAAAAGTGTCCAATTTATCTGGTTACTTTGTTCATTTTAGGATTCAATTTACATTTTTTCCAGTACAGAAATCATCCTGATCTGGAACAAAGCTGCTCAATTCTGCCCCCTTTCCCTTAGAAGAAACTCGCAGCATATTCAGTATTCTCAGTTCAGGGGAAAGGGAATGATGTTTTCGCAGGAGTAATGCCAATGCCTTTCCTAAAATGTTGATTGATGGTGAAGGCAGCACAAAGCTTAGCAGTTACAAACTGCTAAACTGCAAAAGTTTTTGAATATCAAAAAAATGAGACAGAAGCCAATTTCAACTCAGATTTACAGCATATGGCAGACGCTCTTATCCAGAGCGACTTACAATTGTCATTTTTATACAACTGAGCAATTGAGGGTTAAAGGCCTTGCCCACGGACCCAACAGTGGTGATTGAACTGCTGACCTTCGGATCAGTAACCCATTGCCTTAACCACTAAACCACCACTGCCCGACTCAACTCAGATGCTAATATAGTTCATGCCATACAGTTAGGTCCATAAGTATTTTGAAAGTGTCACAATTTTTGTAGTTTTGCCTCGTGAACCACCACAACAGATTTGAAATGAAGCCATCAAGATGAGATTGAAGTGTAAACTTCCAGCTTTAATTTATTTTATGCCATTTATAAA
>JAQMYF010000003.1:22825136-22838513 GCA_030014195.1 Neosilurus mollespiculum | reverse complement strand
ATATGCATATAATTTCATACAGGCAGACAAGCAAATGCTGACAAAAACATAATTCTGTTGGAAAAAATAATTACCTACCTATTCCAACTGTTATTTTTAAGATCTTATGTATTTCTGGCTGAAAAGTGCCAAGCTAAAAAAGTCTAAGCTAAAGTTAAATGACCCTTGACCACACATCTTTAAACCATTTATACCCTATGTTAATTTATTTACACTTGAAAACAACAAAAAAAACAACAACAGTTGTTTCAACAAAAGGGCAATAAAAAGATTTACTTTAACCACTGTCATGTCATTTCTCATGTTAGGTATTATCTAAGCAACCTTTCTTACCTTGGGAGCTAGTGGAGTTGAGGCGTTTGGTCCCACCTGGCTGGTAAGCACCGTCGTTGTTCTGTGAGTTCTCCTGACCCACCTCCACCACTTGGACATGCTGCAGAGGAGCTGTCCACTTCACCATGTACTTTGGGCCAGCAGGAACCAGGCTGCTGATATCTGAAACCCCCCTTTATTGAAGAACAAATCATTATTTTATTAAACAATGAGACAGAACAAAGGTCAGATACTGATTTGTTTGAAGCTTGATCAGAGAGAAGAATCACAGGCAGTAAAATAAACTATTGCGATGACCTGTTCGGGGTGGGCTGTAATTGAAAGTAATTGCTACTTTTCCTTAAATTCCATTATTTTCCATCATGATCCTCATTGGGGTTAGATCATTAAGGTGACGAGCCATTGTTTTTGTAGTGAAATCACACTGATTGAATCAGGTTGAAAATGCTATAACATTCATTATTTGTTCATTTAGAATTGATCAGGCTTAAAAAAATGTTACCTTGTTTCTATGAAGTAATCAATGCCCCTTTCAATGAATCTAGACCATCATTAAATGGAAAATAAAATGGATATAAACCACAAAACCTCAAAGCTTCATGACCTGAGAAGATAGAGGACTTGTTAAGTGCACAGATAATAGAATGCAAACTGTGAAGCGAACTTACTTGAGATTGATGTTTGCACAAATGAGGATGTCATTGAGGAGGAAGACCTTGCGCTCCTTGGACTTGAGAACCTGCCCCTTGTCCCCGTAGACCGTCTCGATCAGGGTTTCACACAGAATCAGCTGCTTCTGATCTGAGTTCAGCTGCTGTGGATGCACGGTATTAAATTTATATTACATCATATTATATTTCCAAACATGACTGGATATGAGGGGTTGATACATTTTTGATAACACCTGCTGGCTGCAATGAAAATCACAGATCTACAGAGTTCTAATGTACTCGCTCTGATATGGAATCATTTCTAAAGTCAAAGTTCATTCACAGGATTTTGTACGGTGAACATTCCAGATAATCTATTTGTATTAATGAATAAAATTAAAGGAACTCTTGTTATTTAACAAAGAAAAGTGCTTAATCATGGATGCTATGAAATTCTCTGTAATGAGGTTCATTTAATGTTTATTAAAAGAATCTCCTTTGTCAGCGCTTAGGAACCATCAGTACCACCTTAAACTAGTCCTTAAACTATAGTTTTTTAACTATGCGTTTTTGGCATAATTAACTGTAAGAGAAAACAGAACAAACACAGAAGCTCCATAACAACCCAACACGAAATGATTTTTGAACACCATACACTCAGCTTTTCTCTCTGTGATTCCGGTGAAGTATACAAATGAAACCACTTTATTGTACACACTCAACCAAAGCGGGTCAAGATGAATTGCTGTAACCTCGGGGGATCTACAAAGCTATTTAACTTTAGATCATTCCTATCAGATGGTTGGTTGGAAATGTTTTTTCCCCTCCACTGTGAGGCTGATGGCAGATACCGGAGCACCCTCTAGTGAAAATCATCATAAAAGGCTTCATTTACAGACCAAAGACAGATGTGAGTGCCCAAACTGCAGCGATGCATGACCCAGATCATCAGTCATGACAGCTCACAGTGAGAGTCAAATATCTGCAGTGCCAGTTAAAAAAACAGGCCGTGTTGCTTTTCATCCAGGAATGAATAGAAATCAGGAACAAAGCTTCATATCACCTAAAAGGATTTATTGATCTTGGTAAGTCTAGTTACCTGCAATTATTTAAAAGACACATCATCTTGGCATTTAAAAACAAAAAAAAAATAAAAAAACTGCAAGACATTTCATCCTATTCTCTGTGCCTGTTAAATGGAGTAGCAGTAAAAAGACTTGGAGTGGGTTGCTGAGCAACCGTGACATGCGCCTAGTAGAGAAATGGAATGTGTTATGGTGTGTGACCTTGCTGAGGGCGCGATCGCTGTTACTGCGTGTTAGTTGCTGGATCTCAGAAAGCTGCTCTGCTAGACGCTTCTGTTCATTCAGCTTCTCGGCCAAGGTCTCCAACTCAGTCAGAGCCAGCTGCAGTGGCAGTCTATCCTGATGCCCAGACGGAGTGTTCTTCAGCATGTCCTAGACAAACACATGTATGATATACTGTTAAAGACTTCCAATACAGCTATATAACCTGTACGCTCGGGCTGCCCAAGATAACAATATAAGAGTGATCCTGTCATAAATAGGCGGCACAATGGCGTAATGGTTAGCACATTCGCCTCACAGCAACAAGGCCATGGGTGTGGTTCTCAGGCTCGGGTGTTTCTGTGTGGAGTTTGCATGTTCTTCCCGCGCTTACATGGGTTTTCTTTGGGTACTCTGGGTACCTTGTTTCTATGAAGTGATCAATGCCCCTTTCAATGAATCTAGACTATTTTCTTCATTTTCTTATTAGTGTAATCTTAATTTGTGTTGCGGGGAGGCTGGCGCCCATCTGGGGGCAGCCGTGGACTAATGGTCAGAGAAGCGGCTTTGAGACCGAAAGGTTTCTGGTTCGATTCCCGAACCAGCAGGAAATATGTGTGGCAGTGGGGGAGTGGGCTGCACCTTCCCTTCCTGCACATTCATGGCTGAAGTACCCCTGAGCAAGGCACCTAACCCCCAACTGCTCTCCAGGCACCCCAATGTGTGTGGCTGCTCTGCTCTGAGTGTGTGTGTGCTCACTGTTTACGTGTGTGTGCTCACTTTGGATGGGTTAAATCCAGGGGCAATTTCCCTTGCGGGATTAATACAGTATAGCAAAATAAAAAATATATACCAATCTCAGCCGACTCTAGGCGAGGGCGGGCCAACACTCACACAACCATTCACAGTCACACTCACACCTAGGGGCAATTTGGAACAGCCAATTAGACTACTGTGCATGTTTTTGGACTGTGGTAGGAAACCGGAGTACCCGGATGAAACACAAGCAAGCACAGGGACAACAGGCAAACTCCACACAGAAACACCACGAGCCGTGGAATCGAACTAAAGACCTTCTTGCTGTAAAACGAATGTGCTAACCACTAGGCCACCAGCCACTGAAATCTAAAATTGTTAAATGTTCTTTCTTTTCAGCACTAATTTGTTTTGGTATACATTAAATAAATGGAGAATCAGACTAATTTAATGGCTCGGTTATTTAAATGCAGCTGGGAGATTGTTGGGAAGCTGTGAATACTAATCAGCAGCATTGAAGCAGTGCCGTGCAAACATTATCAACAGTGTAAACAATGTAAAAAGCAATTGGGATATAAACCATATTTTGTGTGAATATGTACAAACCATGAACAATTACCCATGAATCATTAACAAACAATTTAATGATGCCATTTACATGTCAACTAGTGACTCTCAATTGGAGCAACACAAAAGCATTTGGTCTATAGTGTACCAAAGAGTATGATCAGCCCTGCTCTCTGATTGGGTGGGAGGTGTTTCACTTTCTCTAAGTCTAGTCCGTTAAGATGTAATCTAAGAAGTGCAGTTTTATCTAACTGTATCTAAAAGCCATTAAAGGAGGATAAGGAGAACATATGAGCATATGTGTGCATGTGTGTGACAGATAAAGAATGTGTGTGTGTGTGTGTGTATGTATGTATAGAAGCACTGACCTGTAAGAGGAGTATAAACTGAGGAAAACGCTGGATTGGCTTCACCATCAGGCCATAAAGGGTGATCCTGTCTGTGCTGACAGCCTGCCTTTTCTAAGATTCAAAGAAACATGGGAGCAGGTCAGATACAACAGTTCCTCTTGTTATATTTAAATTAAAATGCAGCTCACAATCACTGAGAAGTAGTGCGTATCAAGCATCGGGTGCAAGAAGCTACTTGTACCTCAAACAGTGTATGAAGAGTTTGTTTAAAAAAAATTAAGTCCAATTGTTTTAATTATGAGAAATAATAATAATAATAATAATAATAATAATAATAATAATAATAATAATAATTATAATCTACAGCCTAACAAGCCTGATCTTGTCCTGTTTGACAAACAATGAAGTTATTTATATTATTGAATTTTCTGTCCCTTTTGACAGTAATGTGATTGGCAAGATTTAGGAGCAACATACCAAGTATGCAGACCTTGCTTTTGAAATGTCTAGGTTGCATCCACAGTACACAGTCATCTGACTCCCCATTGTTTTCGGCGCCCTTGATTTGGTACCTCGCGACCTACTAACATAGGTCAAGAGAGTACCCGGGTTTGCTACCGGGAGCACAGCCCGTCTGACAGTCTGGGCAATGCAGAAGGCTGCAGTGTTGGGGAGTCTTCATATTACACGGAAAGTTCTTGGCGGGTTCAACTAGGCAGTGCTTCCTGGGAGAAATCCCATTCACTGTCTAGGCTGCATGTAGAACGGGCAAGGGTACCTGAGCTGATGATGTGTTTAACCAGCCTGACTGTGCCAGGACCACCCGACCCTCTTCTGCTGCATATATTCATTTTTAACTCAACATCATAATAATAAGAACCCTCTTTTTCAGAAGCTTAAAAAAGCTACTGAAAAAGTTGTTTTGCTCATGATTAAAACAATTGGACCTAACTTTTTTTTTTTTTTTTTTGCAAACAAATTCTTCATATAAATAACAACCAATAAAGTAAGAGAGAGAGTTTTCTTACTTTAAGAAATTCTAGAAATGCAGGTTTGGACATGCAGGCCTTCTTGATGAGAGCCATTGCATTTGTAAAGTTGTTGACATAATCGCTGTATACATCAAGAACCATTGATTTTGAAAACTGAAAGGCAGAGAGAGGGTTATGAAAAAATGCACACACACACACACACACACACACACACACACACACACACACACACACACACAATTTCACAAAGCAGCATATTTTTGCTAGACTCTAGTCTAAAAAGAGCTTTCAGTAATTAGCAATCATACATTTTAGCAGAGGCTGTTGTCGTAAACCTGATTTATTACAAATGCTTGAATCCTTTGCATTACATGTTTAAAATAAGCATTACTGTTGCTCACAGCTTTGGTACCACACAGGAAATGAGTACTGTTTAAATAGAAATGCTGAGCACAAGATTTCTTTCTTTTTTTTTTTTTTTTTATTTAAAAAAAGCACACATGTGGAGGAAACAGTACAAAGTCAGAACAAACATATCCAGTGTGAAACCCTGAGTTGTATTGTAGAGAGTATATTTTACTGACCAGATAAACAACACTGAGTTTACAGAATGTCTGTTCCACACTTTCAGTTTGATCATACTTCCTGATATTGCCCTTTTTTTACGCTTTTCTCTTTCTTTCTTTTTCTTTTTTAACCACAATGGAAATAACGTGGCTATGCATCTTAGGATTCCGCTTTCATTACTGGCTAGTTTTGGCAAAGCCTGCTAAAACCCACTCACATGACAATACCTCAACTCAGATGTTTCCTATTACTTAATACATGACACCATTTCAAGCAAAGAAAAGAAACTAAAAGGTTCAAGATTATCTAAAAACCCAAGTATTTGATTTAAGCGCATAAACAAAAGAATTTGAGCCCTCTTAGCTGATAAACTCATTTGGGGGGAAATTCTTGGACTTACAGAGGCTACAAACAAATCCCCGATGGTCTCTATTTGGTCCCATTCAGCTACACGGGATGCCAGGGCAATCTGGAACATGGCATGGCACTGCAGGATCTCTTTCACCCGGTAAAAAATGGGCTGGATTTTTCTCGTACTCAGGATACGTGGCTCTGCCTCCAGTAAAGGCTTTTGATAATCCTGGGATTGAATCAGACATGTAAGAGACAAATCCTAGAGCTATGGATGTAATACTCATTTATGTGTATGTATTGCAAGTATGGAATTAAAAGTGATAGCGTTTTAGATAATTACACGATTACACTGCAAATCAGTGACCTACTTTCAGAATCCTTCTGAGGGAATCCAAGTAGCTTATCTCACTCTGGATTATAGAGCCAAGAATGTGACGTCTTACAGTCTGAAAGAAAAAACGAGTTTAACAAAATAACTCTGTATATCTAGGCTGCGGTTTTGGTTACACTTCTGAGACGCATACATACCTGTTGGCTGGTGAGACCCGCTGGCATGGGAGAAAGTTGAGGTGGCGGGTGTTTCACTTCAGAAACGGTGACATCAAGGTAACCAGAGTCATCTTCTGTGTCTTCTGCATCGTTTCATATTTGCATACAACCTTATTAGTTCCTGCTTTAAAAATCTCACAGTTTTCATCAATGTCCCACTGACGATTAAAGATCTCTGACTGATGCTTAATTCTCACTCTCACTCATTTGCTGAACCACTTAATCCTATTAGGGTCACAGGGAGGCTGATGCCGATCTCAGCCTACACTGGGCGAAAGTGGGGTGCACCCTGATCAGCTTGCCAGGTCATTGCAAGCCGAACACACACAAAAGCATTCACACTCATAACTAGGATGACAACCAGCTACAGTCTAATGTGCATGTCTTTGGATTGTCCAAGGAACATCATGGTACCCAAGGAAAGCCTGCATAAGCACAGGGAGAACATGCAAACTCCACACAGAAACACCCGAACCCAGGAATCAAACCCAGGACCTTCCACCATGCTGCCCTGGCTGCTTAATTGAATGTCAAAATCATATATATTAACTTATTCAGATTTTAACAAGTGAATAATAATAATAGTAATAATAGTAATAATAATAATAATAATAATAATAATAAAAGCTGTGTCTCAAACCTGTGTTTTCTTTTTTATTCAGGAAGGACACTTTGCGCATCATGGCTATTTTAGTCTTTTCCAGTCCATCCTTAGTGCCATTCCGGGCAGCTTTCATGAGCTGCTGAACCTGCGAGAGAGGAGATGAGAACTGAAATGGACATCTGCAGCTCAGAGGAAGAGGGGGAGAAAAAAAAAAGGGCTGATCCGGTACAGAGAACAGCGTGCAACAGCAACAGGGGCAAAGTCGCTCTCTGATGGTCCCTTATGGTTCATTTGCTGTAAGCTTGGGGTTGTTTAGACAGTTTCATTTTCACTGGGAAGCAAAGCCTTTTTTTTTGCATTGAGCAAGACGGAGCAAGAGGAAGCATGTCTGAATAGGGTTAGATGATTATAAAATGTGCGCAAGTTATAATCTTATGGTTGACCATATTTAATAATGAATTATGCAGCAGTTGCAGATGCTGCAGTTGCAGATAATATACCTTGATGTCATAGGCCTGTTTGATCTGGCTGACGTCTCGAGCCCCTAACCGCATGGCCAGTTCCCGTTTGGTCCGGGCACAATGCTCCTTTATGCGCCGTACATCGGGAGAAATCTAAGGTCAGCACCGTATCCACATGGTCAGTAGGGATGGGGTTTAGATCAATGTGTATAGAGAGAGAGAGAGAGAGAGAGAGAGAGAGAGAGAGAGAGAGAGGGGAGAGAATGAGGAAACAGGGAAAGCCAGACAAGCGGACAGTCACACATTCAAGAACAATCAAAATAGTAATTATGCTTTATCTCCTCTTGTGACTGACATAAATATCACGTACAAGCAGCAGAAATGACCCAACAAGCATGCATAAATGTATCATCCATTGGACCCAGGACCAAAAAACGGTTTACTGCTGAGGTTAGTGGAAGGTTTCTGTACCTGTTTTCATCTGAGATCATGCATAAAGCGCAGCAATGCAGACAGACAGCATCGGCACCAAAGGAAAGACAAAAATGAACAAGAGCAGGAGAGGAACAAGGGGAAGCCCAGGAAGGAAAGAGAACTGAGAAAGAGTGCTGAAGTGGAAAAAAAATCCACTGATGCAGTGAATTAACTTTCCTCTCCACCCAAATGCTCTGGCTGTCATATGTTAGTGCTTTGTGAGATTTGCCATCTTTTAGCACAAGGCTTGAGTGGATGTAGTAATGTATGCATATGACAGCATGTATCTATTGCCACCTTGTGTCAATATGCAGCAATGATCAGTTGTTCTTTCTGATCATGGTAAAAATAAAATAGAAGAAAAATCACAGAATGTGATGAAGGTGTTCAGCTCATGAAATCCCATACGCTGCACCCGGCGTTGACCTTAGAGATAAGATTTTAAAGAGGGCAATTCACTGATTCAGGCGTAAGTTGAACCTGAGCTTGTTCCTACCTTGCTGCGTGTCCGTGGCTTGGTCTCGGTGTCTGATTGTTCGTCATAACTCTCAAACTCACTAGAGCTCCAGCCATTATCCATCCCTTCTGCCGATTCCTCAGGCCTCTGCACATCCTCATAGATCATATCATCACCTTCACAGAAAACAAAATGAAGATTGTATCACTTACCGATACCCGCTTCTCATTTTTATACAGGAAAAGCAATTTTTCATATATACGGCATATCAGATATCTTTAAGAGGAAAAATTTTTCTTTTAAGTTTTAATTTTAATAAAGCATCACTTGTTCACCTAGAAACTCGGAGACAAATTTTTTTTTTTTTTTTGTAAAATGGATAAATTAGTTTGCATTTAATCGGTTAAACTATTATTTGTGCGAACAAAATACGTCTAGGGTGGCACGGTGGTGCAGTGGTCAGCATGTTCGCAACACAGCAAGAAGGTGGCAGGTTTGATTCCTGGGCTCAGGGCGTTTTTTGCGGAGTTTGAAAGTTCTCCCCGTGCTTGCGTGGGTTTCCTCCGGGTACTCCAGTTTTCTCCCATAGTCCAAAAACATGCAGTCAGCTTATTGGCTGTTCCAAATTACCCCAAGCTGTGAGTGTGAATGGTTGTATGTGTGTTGGCCATGTAATGGCCTGACGGGCTGTTCAGGGTGTACCCTGCATTCACCTAGAGTTGGCTGAGATGGACGCCAGCCTCCCTGCGACCCTAATTAGGATTAAGTGGCTTAGAAAATGAATAAATGTATAAATGAAAATATGTCTAAGACTGTGGTGTAAGAATGACTAGAGCTATACATTACCAGTTTGGTGGCAAATTAAGTTTAAAAGTAGAGCAGAAACAACATTTCTCCTCATTTATTCTATTTTTTTGGGCATCAGAATCATCAAAACTCTTCATTGCCTATAAAGTAGACAATTCTACACTAAAGAAACAACTGCGTGCTAAAAAACAGCTACATTTAGAGGTTTTTTTAGTGCATTTGGAATTGGGGTTTAGTGCAACCATCTGCATGTAGCTTTTCATTTTGGCCAAAACTGTCCGAACTGAAAGTTCTAAGGTTACTGCCATCATTCCACAGAGTTTTGTAGACCAGATGAAAATGCAGATGTAGGCCAGCACTGAACAATAACTCATTCACTGTCTGGGTTGTTACCTTGTGTTCTACATTCATAGCTTATGTGAAAAACAAGCAGAATATTGCACATTGAGCCCTGACACTATCACCTACCTGCATCAGGAGAGGGGATGTTCTCACACGGGACATCATCATAAATCACTTCGGTGTCTGGGGAAGGGCCTGAGTGTACCTCTGAGGAAGAAGAGGGCAAACCTCCTTCTGTTTCAGAAGCAAGCTTTCCTAGAGGACAAACAGTCTCAGGGTTAATATATAAAGTGCATTTCTTTCCATTATTAATTCTCATCTGATCACTGAATGCTCTCAAAGGCCTGTGCACCTGTATTTGTGTCTTAAAGGCCTGTGCACCTGTTTAACATTCCACATTGAAAAAGTATGAAGCCAAAACCTCCAAACAGCTATTGATTTTGTAGTTAAAAGCAGCAGCCATTAAACCGAATGAGGTATTCATTAAACAGACTGTGGTATCGATTGCAACGCGGGCAGAAGCACAAATGAAACTCAGAGTTCATCTGGTGAGTACAGAAACAACGACAAAGACTTTTTCAATGTCACCAGCAAATTGGATCAACAAAGCAAACTTTGAGAGCAGTACTAAGACTAAGGTAACAACGCACTGCACTCTAACTATGGCATAAAGATGCTGCAGTGCAGGTATTTCTGCCGTTTCAGGAAGTGGATAATATCATGATGGAATCATTTGATTGATCTGGTTATCTAGTATTAACTTTAGACTGTTTATATGTACTCATACTTTAAGGTCAGGGTGAGAATGACATACTGGAACGACATAGTGAATAGTCTTAAGAATATTTATACTGTATAAACAACACTGGGGTCACAAAGTAGCCAAGATTTAACACCAACACACAAAAGATACAAATTTAGTTACCACAGGGATAAAGAGGACACCTCCTAGCATCTAAGGCAACACTAATAAATCAGTTCTAGGTGGAGACCAGGCCATGTACCTTTGTGCAGTCGTAGTGTGAGTTCGGACACCACACTGAACCATTCCTGTGTGCGAGCTGGTGCTTGAACTGAACACACACATATGTCACTCAGAACACTGATTTTTTTTTTGTTTTGTTTTGTTTTGTTTTGTTTTTGAGCTGTGGATATGGATGTGCTCCTGATATCATGCAGCTGAAATTCAAGTGGGATGTCACATGCATAATCAATGAAATCATGGATCAGTTTTGATGCAGTAATTCATTATTGGGAAAAAAAATTCATATGTGAGCATCCAGGATCACATGTGAACATTTTTGAGGGTTCTCGTAAATCCCCTGAGTAGGTCAAATATTTTCAAAGGCACACAATCTCTTCCTTCATGGATAGTAAATAAAAGCAGAGGGTTTCGATTTGATGATGTTTTGATTTGAATATGTCAGATTATTTACATATAGATTATTTGTCTAAATCTTCCATTCGGTGGAGGATTCATGGCCCCCTAGAGTAACAAACCTGTTTGAGCAAACATAGGAGCAGCCTTCTTTATGATGGGTGTGTAGTGACATTCGGGTCTTGAATGTAAACCTGGAGATCACAGAGTTCACAGACACAGAACTGGACATTGGCTGAAGGTTTCAGATTTAATACTCTATTAAATACCGGGTGGCCCGGTGGTAGGGTGCTGGATTACTGACCCCAAGGTCGGGGGTTCAAGCCCCACTATCAACGGGATGTCACTGCTGTCCCCCCAGTGCAGCTAACTGGGTTATCAAAGGCCGGCCATGTCTCTCACTGTCTGTGCTGAGAGGCATGTAAAAGAACCACTGCTGATTTTCGTCAAGAGGAGGCTGCATAGCCATCAGAGTGTTTCTGCCCTGTGATGGCCTGCCGAGCTGTCCAGGGTGTATTCTGCCCTTGCCCAGAGTCGGCTGAGATGGGCGCCAGCCTCCCAGCGACCCTAATTAGGATTAGGCTAATTGGCTTTTCCAAATTGCCCCTTGGTGTGGATGTGAGTGTGGAAGATTGTGTGTGTGTGTTGGCCCTATGATGGACTGGCAAGCTGTGTACCCCACCTTCGGCCAGAGTCAGCTGAGATAGGCTCCAGCCTCCCGATGACCCTAGTAGGATTAAGTGGTTCGGCAAATGAATGAATGAATGAGTAGGTATTATTTGGCAGTGACTCTAGTCCAGCTTGTTGATTACTCTTTTTGCCCATTGGCATTAATTTATTGAAGTTACAGCCCTTTGTTAATGTCACAGTAACTCTCTCGGCCAGATTTTTTTTTTTCCCCCAACCATGGCATTATGGTGTTTAGACCTCAGAGATCTATGCCTATTTTTCACCACTGCAAACGTGGATAAGTCTGCATAAGAACCTGTTGCTAAATGGCCTGAAAAAAAAATAAATATATATATATATATATATATATATATATATATTTATTTATTTATTTATTTACTAAACTGTGAAGTTGTAAAGTTCTCTGTGACAAGATACAATTTACAGTATGTTTCTCTCCCAACTAATTCTTAAATAATTAAGCAATATGTATAAAACGATCTTCCTGGGGCGGCCTGGTGGTACAGTGGTTAGCACGTCTGCCTCACAGCAACAAGTAAAGAGTCCATTCCCAGGCTCGGGAAATTTCAGTGTGGAGTTTGCATGTTCTCCCAGTTCTTGCGTGGTTTTCCCCCACATTCCAAAAATACACACAGTAGGCTAATTGGCTGTTCCAAATCATCCCTAGGGGGTGATTGTGAACGGTTGTGTGTGTGTGTTGGCCCTGTGATGGCCTGGCATGCTCTCCAGGGTGTACCCCGCCCTTGCCAGGAGTCAACTGAGATAGGCGCCAGCCTCCCCGCGACCCTATTTAGGAATAAACAGCTTAGAAAATGAATAAATGGATGATCTTTCCTGGGGTTTTTGTTTGTTTTATTTTGGGTTTTTTTACTCTGATACAAGCGAACTTAATAAAATGGTTACTGAGTGTAGGTCAAAGGTATCAATCGCAGCATGTATTTTGTAGGCACTGAGAGCAATACCTTCATGTATATGTGAGTTTTTCTTCCATGTGGCTTCAGCCTCATCTGTGACTCTCGACTCAGTGGGTATAGAACACCTGAAACAGCGAATACAGCAAATATTTGCCAGAAATAATGAAGAATATTACACTATTTTGCATTATATTTTATACTCTTCTTAGAAAAGAGGCAATTCTCTCATGAGGTCTAAAGCATAGAAATTATTTATCTACACAGCCTAATGCCGCTGTGACAATAAAAAAAAGTAAATAATAAGTTATGTCCACTGGTCATATGGTAATGAAATTCTAATCGCACAGTATGTTCTGGAGATGTCTCAAGGAATTAAAAATTTCTGCAAAATTTCACAGTGGTTGTCACGTCCGTCTCACAACAAGAAGGTCCTGGGCTTGTCTCCTGGGCTCATAAGTTTCTGTGTGGAGTTTGCATGTTCTCCCCATGCTTGCGTGGGCTGCTTCCAGGTACTCCAGTTTCCTCTCACAGTCCGAAAAGATAAACTTTAGGCTAAATGGCTGTTCCAAAGTGCCCGTAAGTGTGAGTGTGAATGGTTGTGTTGGCTCTGCGATGGTTTGATGAGCTGTTCGGGATGTACCCCGCCTTCAGCAAGTGTTGGCTGAGATAGGATCCAGCCTTCATACGACTCTAGGGGGATTAATCAGTTCAGCAAATGAGTGACTGAGAGCGCTGAAGTGTAGGACACTTACCCATCAGAAGTCTGCCTGCCCACCATTTCTAAGGACAGAAAGAAAGAACGGTTTTACACACACACACACACACACACACACACACATATAAATA
>JAQMYF010000003.1:22801573-22814363 GCA_030014195.1 Neosilurus mollespiculum | reverse complement strand
AATATGATCCAATATTACATGAAATAAATACTTGAATAGTACTTGGTTTCTGATTTGTCTTCATTTTGTTAAGTTGTATAAGTGTACTGTATTTTTTTATTTCTTCACTCGATAAACCGTTCCATATGGTGTGAAGTTTATTCATGCTATGCAAAAGTAGTCAAAAAAATAAAATTTGTGACACCTTTTAATTTTTCTGAAAAAATGGTATTTTCAGTGTTTTTGTTTATTAGCCATACTTTTACCTCAGAATACGTGTCGGAATGATCTTTTTGGTTCTCATTGCCTACAATAGCATTGTTCAATACATTTTCACCAAAAAATTATAGAAAAGCAATTTTATTTTTATTAGGAGCCCTTTTAGACAAATGTGGTGGTGTATAATCTTCTCTGCACACTATGTGTGTGTATATATATATATATATATATATATATATATATATATATATATATATATGGAGCCGTACTTGGATTGTCAGAAACACAACAGAACTAAGCAATAGTCTCAACAGACTTTACTCTAATATGAACTCTTTCAGCCAGCTCTCACTTGTGTGTCCCATTCTGTAAGGAAAAACCAATGTGTTTTGTGCTTCCCCAGATGGCTAACCCCATTTATTTTAAACTTCTTTAGGAACAACTGACACAGTGTACCATCCAGCTCAGCACTTGCAATTTACTGTTAAAAAAAAACTGAAGAGATTCTGCAAAGAGCTGGTCACGTGTCAACTGTGAGAGGCAAAGGACATAACAAGAGTGAGAGTGTTTCAAACAGTCATCGTCATAGAGACACAGTCCGAGTGTGACATAAAGAGTGCAGGAATTGCCTTGACCACAGACACAATGAGTGAAACATCTGCACCTCTACACATATTTACTCCCCGTGAACACTCCTTTCTCTCTCCTCAGTACTCTTACTTTTTAACAACTCGCAACATTTGCCAAACTGCAGTGGTGTTTGTTCCTTAAAATAAAATGAATTTTAATTAACATTGATATTAACAACTGATTAATTTCTGACTTCTCAGATGTTTATAACGTGAAATGCTTTCCGAAAATGTTTTCCACTCATAGGTCTGCTCATATGTTTATACACATGGGCTTTCATTCTCACTCACTCACTCATTCAACAAACTGCTAATCCCAATAGGTTCACTGAGAGGATGAAGCCTATCTCAGCTGACACTGGGCGAAGGGGGGATTCACCTTGAACAGCTCGCTAGTCCATCGCAGGGCCAGCACACACAACCATGCACACTCACTTACACCTACAGACAATTTGGAGCAGCCAATTAGCCTAATGTGCATGTCTTTGGACTGTGGGAGGAAACTGGTGTACCTGGGGCTAAGTAGTTAAAGGTTACTGATCAGAAGGTTGGCGGTTCAAGAACCAGTACCACAAAGCTGCCACTGTTTGGCCCTTGAGTGAGGCCCTTAATCCTCAATTGCTCAGTTGTACAAATGAGATAAAAATGTAACTAGCTCTGGATAAGGGGGTCTGCCAAATGCCATAAATGTAAACCCACCCAAGAACTGGGAGAACATGCAAACTCTACACAGAAACGCCTCAGCCCAGGACTTGAACCCAGAAGCTTCTTAATATGAGGTGGGCGTGCTAACCATGATGCCACTCTGCCGCCTGTTTTCATTGTGAACAATTTATTTCCCAAGTGCAAAACATTTCTTGATCCTAAACTAAAGCATACAGATTTTCCTTACATTTTCTAAAAATCTGATTACAGTCTGATTGACGTTTCTGTCTTACTGGAGCTCTGACAGCGAGTCACATCCACAGTTGGGATATAAATGAGTTTCTTTTTATAGGCCTCGTTCAGTCTCCAAACATAGTAAACATTTCTGGTTATGTACATTCAGCTTTTTTTTTCATCACAGTTTAAAAAATTTTATCTTCGAAATCTTCGAAATACAATATATAGAGCCTTAAGACATTTATTGAGCCATAAACTCATAGTTTTATAATGTGATTTTTGTTTATTCAGACCACATCTTCATATACTGCAACTAGAATTAGTGGCACCACGGCGGAGTATTGGTTAGCATGTCTCCCTCACAGCAAGAAGGCCTGGGTTCGATTCCTGGTCTCGGGTGTTTCTGTGTGGAGTTTGCATGTTCTCCCCGTGTTTGTGTGGGTTTCTTCTGGGTACTCCGGTTTCCTTCCACAGTCCAAAGACATGTACATTAGGCTAACTGGCTGCTCCAGATTGCCTCAAGGTGTGAATGGTTGGGAGTGTTTTTGGCCCTGTGATGGTCTATCAAGCTGTTCAGGGTGTACCCTGCCTTTGCCAGGCTTCTTCTGAATCTTGGCTTAGTTTCAATCGATTTTGCTTTTTATTTTTGCAGAAGTGCATCCAAACAGAGCTGGTTGGGCTTCTATTCTACAGTTTCATATATCTTTGTGCAACCTTACCTCCGCTTATAGAATTAAATTACTGTCTTATATATATTTCACTGTTTTCTTGACTGTTGACTGCAGTAATGAGTTACTGTCCCATTTCTTTTCACTCAAAACGAAGGGTTTTCTTGATATTTAACATGAGACAGATCAAATCGCTGTCATGAGCTTCACTCTAATAAAAATGTAATAAAGCTTGTAATAACAGGCCTAACCTTAAAGACTACATCTTTAGACACTTCAACGGACAGGTACTGTTGTTTATTACCATAAAATGTCCATTACAAGAAAAGCATAAATCACTTACTCATTCACTCACTTGCTGAGCCACTTAATCCTTTCGGGGTCTCAAGGAGGCTGGAGCCAATCTCAGCCTTCAATTGGTGAAGGTGGGGTACACCCTGAACAGCTTGCCAGACTATAGCAGGGCCAACACACACACAAACATTCCCAATTATGCTCACGGGCAATTTGGAGCAGCCAATTTGCCTAATATGCATGTCTGTGGACTGTGGGAGGAAACCGGAGAACCTGGAGGAAACCCACGCATGCACACGGAAAACAGCGAAAATCCCAAGTCTGAGACTCGAACCCATGACCTTCTTGCCACTACATTAGCGATCCCATCATGCCACTCTGGGGAATGTACATTTAGGTAAAATTATCTTCATTTTGTGTTATTTATTTTATTTTATTTTATTAGTTTTACATGCTGAAGGGTGAAAACCATATATGTGCTGTATATGTTGTAAAGAGAAAACTTTGTTCTGAGTTGTTTAAAGATAAAACTTTATTTATAATGGGACAGCAGATACTACAAAAGATGCGAGTTGTTCATTAACAGTTTAGTGTAGCTGTTTTTCTGACATCAGCTTAAATGACTTAACATTTATGCTTCAGTTCTAGTGAACAGCTTTCACCTAAAACAAGGGCTGTGTTCACTGCTATTGTTTGTGAATCCTCAACCATGCATCAAAAAATAAATAAATAAATAAAATCCCAATTCCTAAATCCCGAGGTCATCTATCAATGTACTGATCACATATGGACATTGGATCTGCCTTTCTTCATGTTCTTCATCACTCAAGCTTTGTTACATTGTAATAATGGAGTTAGGGAGTGATACCTGATACATGAAGAGCCAGATAGATTCTTACCTTTTATTCCAAAGCCGGACTGACCAACCACAATGTTGCCGCCCTTGGTTTTCCAACTCCAGAATACTCCCTCTGAAATCCAGGCTGCTAAAAACACTCCATTGTCAGATTTGCTCCTACTGTGGTGCAGTGCAGCTCTCAGTCATCCTTGCCTTGAATATCCAGCACGTCACTTCTACCAGTCAGTGATGGTGAGGCGAGATGTCCACCATTATTTGCTTTCTCACAAGGCCGTACTTTTGGAGACCCTTCCACAAGAGCTGTCACGCTTACACATAGAAGAGAATAAGAGGCTCTTCCTTTCTGTTCTTTTCTTCTATCCCTCCCTCTTCCTTTCCTTTCCGTTGCCTCCCTCTTTTTTCCTCCCTCCCCCTGCAGCACATCAATAGACAGTGCCTCCCTTCAGAATGCAAGCGCTCCAAAACCACTAGCAGCCAATAGCAAACCAGCATGGACAAATCCTGTCCAATCACTTCTCAGGATCAGTTGTGGGACTTGAAGGCTGGTTCAGAGAGCTACGGGGGGTAGGTATGGGAAAACACAGAGTCTTGTATGACAAAAGAAGAGGACAGGAAGGGAGAGAATGACCAGTTAAACATGCTTTTGTTATTACCACATCTGCACAACTCTTGTTGCCCAAACATTTAAACCATAGCTGGATGTCAGTATTACACACAAAGGCCTGTTTACTGATTACTTTGAAAGTCCAACATACAATAAGGAGATAAGATGACCAGAGTATTAAACTACATCTACTAATTTATACTGCACATGACGTAATGCTCTTTATTGGCAATTGTGTTCACATAAGTGCAGACCACGTGACCAAATTAATCACAACAAATTGAAAAACACTTCCTACATAATTAGCTTGAAGCATAAATGTGAATACATACTTATTGACATGACTCATTTTTAGAAACCAGTTTCTCTAAAAAACAGTCGCCCTCTAGGAGTCATTTCAGGCTGAAATTAGAACAGTTTTATTGTCAGTTTGCCAAAAAAGCAAAAGGAGATGTGCAGCAATGGGGGTGAAGGTTGGGCAGGGATCAGGGGGCTTGAGTAGGAGGGCCACAGGGTGTGTGTGTGATGGGGGTGTAGGGGGTTTGGTCATGCTCAGGATATTATAAAGGCTATGGGCAATTGATTGAGTGATACGAGTGTCTTCCTCACATCGGGCAAATGAAGCAGGTAAGAAAGACGTTAAGAGAAACATATAGGAAAAAGGCCTATCATACTAAACTCCAATCATACTAAACTTCATACTAAACTTCAATCATACTAATCATACTAAACTTTTTCATATCATATTGTTATAATAACCATGATATCTGACTATTTTTTTGGACTGAATTCAAATCAAACTGTTCTTTCTTACAATGGCTAAAAAGACTTGAAATCTTAAAGGGGCCAGTGCATAGTCCATAATCCTCGATACAGGGGTCTCTAACCGTGTTCCTGGAGAGAAACGTTCCTGGAAACTCCGGCTTCAGCCCTAACCATGCTCGCTTGACCATGTGATACAAAATTTTTGCTGAGCTAAAAGAGGTGTGTTCGATTTTGGATGAAGATAAAACCTGCAGGAAGGTGGATCAGGGTTGGAGACCCATGCTCTATGGCAAGTCACAAATTTAGATGCTATTGTATTCCAAATACAATCCATTTTTCTGCATGATTGGTTTCACAATGAGGAGACATGACAATAATTTAAATATTACAAACTCCTTTGGATTTGGGTTAATACACAAGTAATAAATCCCAGTTTTGTTTTGGTCTTTAACAAATGGTTGAACTGAATACAAACGAAATCAGAGTATGGCCCAGGAGGTGAGAATGTGGTTGTAATGGAGTCCAGCTAGAGATACACTTTATCATCACTTGGAAGCTCTGTTTGGCCCCTGTTGCTTATTACACTGGATTTCTTGTACCAGTGTAGCTGCAGGTTTTTATTGACACAAAGCATGAGCTATACCTAATTCCACCTGTTTAATCATAGGTGCAGATCCTGTTTAACTAGAATGAGAACCTGCAGTCACGTCAGTCCTTTATGGATAAGATTGGACACCCTTTCATTAAACCATACCAGGCTAGCCCTGCTTCTAAAGCTATGAGAGCGTGGAAATGTTTTGTTCCAGGCCTGACCTAACATCATGAGTAAAGCAGGGTGTGTTAGACCTAATCTCAGTGTGATACACTGTCTGGAATTGGGTTGGGCCTCCTATGCACTAAGTTTTAGAAATGTCCCCTTTGATTTCATAAAACAGTGTTTTTGAGTATCTATCAGAAAACAGACACTTTAGACAAAATTAATCTTGGCCAAGGGCCAGTAGGTTACTTTAAAACTTAGAAGACTTAAAATTAGTACTCAACAGCAGTATTTTTGTTAGATGAAATATTCCAGTGATTTAGTACATTGACTCGAGTTGAAGCTTGTGTGTAGGTTGGAAATGTCATCCAATAGACATACACTGAAAAAAAATTAACCCCCATGTACATCACAACATTACAAATACAGACTGCGCAGCCAGTGAGGAGAGTCTTCTCTGTCATAAATAACCTTTGGTACTTCTTATAGCTCATAGGCTATGTTTAATCATGTTTAAATGTTCTTGTAAAGAATGTATTTTCTCCAACAGCCAAAGGGAAGGTATTGATATCCATCTCCCAGCTCCACAGCAGCCTAAAAACAGAAAAAAAATATCTGCTGACGTTAATGGTGTGAAAACTCCTGAGGCAACCTTTGAAGACAAGAAGAGGACAAACTGTAATCCATGATAGACTTATTAGGTTGTCTGAAGAAAAAAAAAATACAGAGCTGCACAGGTCACGACTTGTTCACTCATTTGCCAAACCGCATAATCCTATTAAGGTCAGGGAGAGGCTGGAGCCTATCTTAGCCGACCCTGGACGAAGGCAGGGTACACCCTAAACACACACACACACACAACCATTCACAGTTACACCTGGGGCAAAAAATAAAAAAATAAAACGGAAAAAAAACAATTCCATCTAATCAGAAATGTATGCACTCGGATTTGCTAAATGCTAGCTATCAGATTCTATTAGCAGGTGAAGGAAGAAAACAACACTCAAGGTGGGTCTAATGTAAACAAAAGGAATCTAATCCACAATCTGGATTTGAGAAGTTCACCTTATTAAACTTGAAAATGGAATTCCTTTTATGGTAAACCATGGTAGAGGACTTTTAGCCTTCCACAGAACAACCGGCATGTTCTGGGCACTCCTATCAAAATATGTGAAAGCCAGGAAGGGCGTGAGATCAATTTAATGGTTGCAACCGTAATACATCCATGAGGTGTACATAGCTTACCGGATATTACTGTATATTTCCCTGGAGGTAAAAATGTATATGGAACAGTAACTGCCACGTACACATCACAGATAATGCTCGGAGACATGACTGCTGTGATGTATGCAGCTCAGATACTCATGTTTCTCAGGCAAGTGTATTTCCTCCGCTCATATTTTTGCATGAGGCCGCCTCCAAGATCTGCCATAATGGCCACAACAATTCCAGCCATGGTGTCTCAGTGGTTAATCAATCCCCAGTGCAACCGCTGTTGGGCCCTTGACCAATTGCTCAGCTGAAAAAAAAGAAGAAAAAAAAAGATCATTGTAAGTCGCTCTGGATAAGAGCGTCTACCAAATGCCATAAAATGAAATTGTAGGAGATTGTGGAAATCTGGCTGCCTCTGTCAAGAAGTTTCGACTGGCCTGAGTTTGTACCTTCAAGCAGGATAATGATCTAAAATCTACATTCAAATCCACATTTAGAATTAACTTAAACATGGTCACCACAGACCTCTAACCTAAACTCAGGTGAAAACTCCTGGGATGTTCTGAAGAGGAGAGTCCAACAGAGAAGACAGATGACCCTGGAGAATCTTGATAAATTCTGTATATCGGAGTTCTTTCAGAGTCCACATACAGTATCATTATCATGACCCATTATAGGACTCAATGCTGTTGTACAAGCAAAGTGATTTTGCACAAAGTATTTTTTGTGAGAGGTTTTGTTTATTTTCTAAAAATACATTTTCAGTGTGAAATTAAAGGAGTAGTGGTTATAGTGGTTAGCACGTCCACCTCACAGCAAGGTCATCAGTTCAATTCCCGGGCTCATGCATTTCTATGTGGAGTTTGCATGTTCTTCCCATACTTGTGTGGGTGTTCTCCAGGTACTCCGGTTTCCTCTCACAGTCCAAAGACATACATTAGGTGTATCAGCTGCTCCAAATTGCCCCCAGGTTTGGGTGTGAATGGTTGTGTGCGTGCTGGAACTGCGAGGGTCTGATGAGCTGTTCAGGGTATACCCCGCCTTCACCAGTGTTGGCTGGAGTGACCCTAGTAGGATTATGCGGTTCGGCAAATGAGTGAGATGAATGAGAATTAAAGGAGTTGTGTCATAAGTTTTACCCAAATTTAGTTTTGTTAAGTTGTCTAAATATGCCAGGAATGTCCAAAATACTTGTCTGTACTTGTTAAAGAGCTTTTCAGTTTGCAAATCAAAAGGAGTCGAGAGTTTTTGAGCCCAATATGGAGCAGATGGAAATGGATCGAAACATGGACTTTTTGAAATCTTGTTAGGTTGAACAGTTCAAAAATTGAGATTACTTTCTAACAAACTTAATATATGAACCCAATTCATGTCTGGTATCCTTCACAAACCAAATTTCCATCAATATAAATAACTGTCTGGTTTGATAACACCTTTCACTATATTAAGACTAATTTCTTCTAATAACCAGGACACTGCTCTTTATGCTTAACAAAATCCATTTTTTAAAACATTTTTAATCTTTAATCTTTACCAGGGGGAAGCTGGTGTTTCTAGAGGTGACTGCAATAGTTCTGAAATCCTTTATAATTTAGAAAATAAGAAAAAAACTACAAGTCTTATGTACTCCTGGTTTAATTGCTTTACCTGTTCTCTTAGTAGCAGTGCAGACAGAATTATTGAATTTTGGGAATAAGTTGTCACAAATATCACTTGCAGTATGATAAGTAATAAAAATGGGCAGGTGAACATGTTAAAATTGGAAAAATAAATGCCTTTTTTTCATAGGTTTGCATCTGTTGTATCTACTCCCATCCTCACAGGTTTGTTACAGTGTTACAAACTGCTAGAACACGTGTAATGGCTAGCAATAGCAACACTTTTTAAAACATTTTTTGTAGTGTTAGCACAGGTAGTGTTGCCATCTCAGAGCTCCAGGATTCCTGGTGTGATCCTGAGCTTGGGTTACTCAGGACATTACTGTGAAGTTTTGTATGCTCCTGGGTTACTCCATCCTGGGTTCTCCAATACTCCAATACTCCGTCCTGGGTTCTCCAATGTTTTATTTATTTGTTTATTTACTTATTTATTTATTTTTCTCGAGTAGCTACACTGAATTCCCTTGGTGCTAATGAGTGTATGAATGTGTGTGTGCGGTGTCCTGCAATCTATTTTCTATTTTAAAAAGTTGAATGGAGCAGTTAAAGGAATTGAAAATATAACTACTTCCACAAAATACTTTCAGTTTGGCATTACAATTTATGATAGGCGGCATGGTGTCGTAGTGGTTATCACTTCAGCCTGACAGTGAGAAGGTTCTGGTTTCGAATCCTGGGCTCGGCCATGACATTTCTGTGTGGGATTAACCTGTTCTCCCTGTATTTGAATGGGTTTCCTCCGAGTAATTTCCTCCCACAGTCCAAAGACATGCAAATTAACATTATTGGGTGTTCCAAATTGCCCTTAGGTGTGAGTGGTTGTGTGTGTGTGTGTGTGTGTGTGTGTTTGTGTGTTGGCCCTATGATGGCCCTGCCTTTGCCCAAAGTCGGCTGAGATAGGCTCCAGTCTCCCCACCACCCTGATAGGATTAAGCAGTTCGGCAAATGAATGAATGAATTCATGATCTATATCCTTGGATTGGCTGCAAGGCGGCACGGTGGTTAGCACATCTGCCTCAGAGCAAGAAGGTCTTGTGTTTGAATTCTGGCCTCAGGGATTTCTGTGTGGAGTTTGCATGTTCTCCCCATGCTTGCATGGGTTTCCTCCGGGTACTCCAGTTTTCTCCCACAGTCCATAGACATGCACACTAGGCTAATTGGCCGTTCCAAATTGCTCCTAGGTGTGTGAGTGTGAATGGTTGTATGTGTGTTGGCCCTGCGATGGTCTTGCAAACTGTTTACAGTGTATCCTGCCTTCGCCCAGTGTCAGCTGAGATAGGCGACCCCAGTATGGTTAAGCACCAGATGTGCTTCTGGGGGCAGCCATGGTCTAATGGTTAGAGAAGTGGGTTTTGGACCTACCTAACCTTTGTTCTGGTTTGATATTAGCAGGAAAAATGTGTGGTGGCAGGGGGAGTGAGCTGCATCTTCCCTTCCTCCACCTTCATTGCTGAGGTGCCATTGAGCAAGGCACCTAACCCCCAACTGCTCTCCTGGTGCCACACTGTGTGGCAGCCCACAGTGTGTGCTCACTTTGGATGGGTTAAACGCAGAGCCAACATCTCCCTTTCAGGATTAACACAATACATCAAAATAAAACAAAATAAAAAAATAACAAAATTAAGCTCTTCTGCCAATGAGTGAGCGAGTGGTCTAGGATTTTTTTCAAGTGTAATACAGTGTGTGCAGGGCAAACGCTTCTGGGAAGGGTGTGCTGGAACTGTAAAACTGTGCAAAAAATAAAAATAAATAAATCAGTAAAATAGGCAGCACGGTGCCGCAGTGGTTAGCATGTCCACCTCACTGCAAGAAGGTCCTGGTTTTGATTCGTGGACTCAGGGTGTTTCTGTGGGGAGTTTGCATGTTCTCCCCCTGTTTGTTTGAGCTTCCTCTGGGTACTCCAGTTTCATTTACAGCATTTTGTGAGTTACAGCATTTGGCAGACACTCTTATCCAGAGCAACTTACAATAATCATTTTTATACAACTGAGCAAGTGAGGGTTAAGGGCCTCGCTCAAGGGCCCAACAGTGGTGATAGTGAAGATTGAACCGCTTACCTTCGGATCAGTAACCCATCGCCTTAACCACTAAGCCACCGCTGCCCTATAGTTTCCTCCCACAAGTCCAAAAACATGCACAGTCGGCTAATTAGCTGTTCCAAATTGCCTCTAGGTGAGAATGTTTGTGTGAATAGTTGTATGTGTTGGCCCTGCAGTGGTCTCGCGAGCTGTTCAGGGTGTCCTCGCACCAGAGTCGGGCTGAGATGGGCACCAGCCTCCCTGCGACCCTGATTAGGATTAAGCAGTTTAGAAAATGAATGAATGATTGAATAAATACAATTTAAAAAATAAAAATAAAAAATAGGGAATACAAACTTGCACTGAGCAGCGCTTTTGTTAAAGCTGGCGGTGACCTCCAGGCCACCAGATGGCGCTGCACAAATCTATAGGAATAACTTTAAAGACTGTAGTTCTCCGTTTACTTTATTTATTTATTTAATTATTCAAATCCAGTGTTTGTGTTTTGGACAGAACTACGTTCGCGGCTTTAAAAAGAAATCAAATGGTGACATCTAAACATCCCCCATATAATAAAGTTATAACAAAAAGCAGAGAATCGATATCACAGACGTCCCTTTGGCCTCTTATCAGGTCTGTTTATTTCATCAATGGACTGTTTCAGTCAGACCAACTCCACAGACATGATGGAGAAGATGGACACTTTGGTAAACACGGTGTAAAATGTGTGATTCGTGGTGTGAAGGAGAGCAGAGTGGGGTGTACACCGGTGTCGGGAGTGTGTGTGTGAGAGAGAGAGAGAGAGCAGCTGAATGAAATGAGCGCCGCTGTACCCACGTGGTTAGATGGCGGAGACTCCGCACGCGCTTTTGTTCCAAATCAATCAAAAAAAGCGGAGGAAGACGGACAGACATGAGCGGACCTGCTAAATCAGGAAATCCGTAGTTTACTAGAGAGGACTGTAAATATACAAGTCTAATACAGCAACCCGTCGAGAGCTGAAGTCACCTTTACCTTCCTTAAGTTATAATAGACGCGTTTGAGACGTCAGGGAAAAGTTTTGAGCCGGTATGTTGATGTTAAATCCCGTGTTTGAGGTTGTGGCTTTGTTGCATGTAAACACGGTCCGCTTGGTCGGTTGCTAACGCGGCTAAATACATCATTTTAGTCGAAGTGTGAGTTATTTTTCACTCCCCAGGCAGTTAAAGGTGGTGTTGGGTCGGTGTTTAGATGCGTAATTGGTGTATTTTGTACTGAAGTGTGTTCTGTAGTCAGACACGGGTTAATTGTTTGGTTAGCTTGACGGTCTGCTGCTGTTGCTAACGGCGCTAGTTTGCTAACCAGCCGCATAACCGTACAACAAAGAAACAACCGGAGCCGAAGCTGTACGGCGATGATGCCCGAGTTAAAACACCACAAACACGCTCTTCAACCCGATTATATCTCTGTAACCTATAACTAGAGGGGATGGGACGGGTGTGGAGCATAACTGTCCCGAATAAGTTTGATAGCTGAACTCTTTTTAGCTTGTTTTTTCTCTCTCTCTCTCTGTCTCTTGTAAACAATGACACACGGAAGCTAATTCTCGTCCACACACTGGATGCACTTCCCCTCTCCAAAAGCTAGTGTTTATTACAGCTGGACAGTGGGAAGAGAAGGTCTTTTAACTGAGCTGGGGGTTTATTTGTTTACTGGAGTCCTGGGTGCACTGGATGTGTTGAGTGGTTGAGTTTTAGTTTTCCTCCAGTCGAGAAGTTTGTGTAAAGGAAGTTATTAATGATTAAGATAACAGAGTTTTGGTAGGCTCGTCATCACCCGGTGTTTATTTCTCAGGGTGGTGTGTTTTGTTTTTGTTTTGTTTTTTGTTTGTTTGTTTTTTTAGTTACTATGCCACGCAAGAAGGTGACTGATGTGTCTGGAAATGGTGGACTGAAGAGAAAGAGGACCGGCGGTAAAAAGAAAGACAGGGAGTTCAGCAGCGACGACGAGTTTGAAGATTATGAGCAAGAAAACACAAAGAAACCCGGCAAGCAAGCCGCTAAACCCGGCCTCCAGCCAGTCACTGTGTCCGACGACGTGAAGGAAAAGATTGTAAGATTTCATCAGGGACCAGGTCCCACATTTCATTACACTTTTACTGCTTTTTTTTTTTTTTTTTTTTTGTTTGTTTCCTGCACAAGAGTACATTTAAAGGACCCTGAAACACATCATGTCTATATTTTTTAAAAAATTAAGATTTCCTTAGT
>JAQMYF010000003.1:22766977-22785514 GCA_030014195.1 Neosilurus mollespiculum | reverse complement strand
ATATTGATGAGAATAAATAAACAAACAACAATATATAGTAATAACAAAAATAACAGTCTCTTTTTTGAGAAAAAAAATTCAGTATTTAGTGTGGCCACCCTTTACTTTGATTACAGCATGTTATCATTAGCAGTGTTCACATATTATTTAATTTCTTCATACATATATATATATATATATATATATATATATATATATATATATATATTCTGTATGAAGCAATTTCCAGTCATAACAGCTTCAGGCTGTAGAAAATACCTGCTGAATGTCTGATGATGAAGTGAGTTTGTGTTTAAGGACAGTAAAGAGCTCATGATGATTCCTAATGACTGGCAAATGTTCTGTTTTCTTTTTCTGGAGGGCACCGACTTTCCTCTTAGAAATGCATTATGTCATAAGAGGAATAAAACGATCCCAGGCAATGCTACGCTTCGGCAGTATTTTGACATCTAATGGTCATCTACCTCATAAAGCATGAACATTACATTAAGATTCCTTTCTCATTAAAAGGGGCTCCGTCACGTCTGATGTGCACGTATGAGCTGTCATGTGATTTCATCTGCAGTGTTTACACACCAAGTCTGATGTGATTTTTCAAAACATTTCACCATTACTGTGGTTAATGCACCAGTATGGAATGATTTTCTTTTGTTATACCTGAAATCATTAGGACTGCATAGATCCAGCGCAGTGTTTGCATGTAAATACATGGGATGAGTTTGGAGATGGTGGCTCAGGGGTTAGCAATGTCGCCTCACAGAGAGAAGGTTCAGGGTGCAAATCTCAGCCAACAGCCTTCCTGTGTGGAGCACATCAGACATATTAATGAGAAATCCAGCAGAGAGTCAGTAGAGATGTTGGCGAAATGCTGAATACAAAGTCCCATGAATGCAATGCAGCTATGTGGCACAATTAAGCTGAGTGAGGACACAGAATTGGGTATTAGCATGACATGTGAAGCTTTGGAAGCTAATTTCTTTGAGCAGCACGCACAGAGGAAGAAGAGAGAGACCCGGCCGGACTAAAGCACTGCTGCATTGTTCCTTTTAGGTAGAGATAAAGCAAGAAAGCACTATCATCAGGAATTTATAACTTAGCTTATTAGGGGGTGGCACGGTGGTGTAGTGGTTAGCACATCTGCCTCACAGTAAGAAGCTCCTGGGTTTGAGTCTTGGACTCAGTGGTGAGTTTGCACATTATGCCCATGCTCGCCTGGGTTTTCTCACACAGTCCAAAGACATGCGCATTATTCTAATTGGCTGTTCCAAATTGCCCCTGGGTGTGAGTGTGGATGGTTATGTGTGTTGGCCATAGTAGGATTCAGTGGTTCAGCAAATGAATGATGACTGAATAAATTTGCCAATATTTAATTCTAAATGCTTTTTATCCTCTTATATTTGAACGTAATGCTACATCCTGTTATCCTTTACATTATAGCTGCTATAAATAATTGTTTCCTTGCTAGCCTTTCATTTTCCTGAAATTAATTAACTACGAAAATACTTAATAAGGCACAAAATATAGTTTAAACACATAATGAGACCTGTATCTTTGTACTCAAAGCTCACAAACCTGTGTGACGTGTTATCCAGTACGTCTGTTTCACGCCGAGGTCAGTATGAATGTTTTTTTTCCCAGGCAGTTGGTAATTACGGTGAACCCCGTATGACGTGGATTCACCATTTGTACTTACAGGACAGACGTTCTCAGGCTAAGCGTGTTTGTTAAGTCTTAACCTTGGACAGGCCACAAGCAGGCCACTCTTGACATAAATCAGCCCTGTTAATGGTGGTTACTGAGACCGCTGGGTAAACACTTCATTTATTTTACTCGGTTGTCTCAAATCAGGTCTTGGTGGTTCGGTGGAGTAGAATATAGGAACTTATTGAACCTTTGGTCATTTTAAACTGCCAGGATAATCCTTGGGTATTACTTAAGCATGTTTAAACGACAGCTGATCGTGTCTGGGAGTTTTTTAAAATGTTGATGGGACAGCTGAAGCGAGTGGTGTTTGGCTTCAGGCCTGACTGCTAGAGGCCGTGTATTACATAACGGCGAAAGTTTATTACAGTAGTACATGTTTAGCATGCCTGTCATTCAGAAAGATTAAGGGTTAGCGTTTCAGCAGTTACAGTTTTACACAGCACAGAATCTGACACTGGTTCCTGTCTGGGTTGCCAGGTCTGCAGTTTTGCTATGGAGCTTGACTATCGATGGATGATTTTACTAAATTATAATTTTTATTTTTCAAGGCAAATTGATAAGCTGTAGTCTAATATGAGTGTGTGTGTGTGTGTGTGAGAGAGTGTTTAATCAGTGAAGTGGTTTATTTATGTTCATAAAATACACTGCCCGGCCAAAAAAAAAAAAAGTCGCACACACGAATATGTTGTTGTTCCAGTGTTGGGTTCATTTCTCACCGACGTTTTGAACTGATGAGGGGAAAACTGAATCACTCCATAAAGTCTTCTCCAGCACATCCCGAAAACTTTCTATAGGGTTAACATCAGGACTCTGTGGTGCCAATACATATGTGAAAATGGTTCCTCATGCTCCTTGAGCCACTCTTTCATTATTTGAAACCCCATGTTATATCCCTGTCATCAGAGAAGATAAAGTCCATTGATGTGATAACCTGCTCATTCCGTACATTTAGGTCATCAGCTGCCTTTATTTTACTGCCACATTAATGTTGCTGAGCCTCGACCTGACCAACTGGAGCACACAATGCCATGAAGATTACATGCTGTGATCAAGGCTAAATGCACTCAATGAAAATATTACAGTGTGTGACCTTGTTTTTTTGTCCGGGCAGTGTAATATATATTTAAGAGAGTACACAAGGTGATCTCAAAAAGTTTCAGGTCTGTTTCTGTATCTAAAGAATGGAACATGACATGGTCCTTCACATGCAGCTAGAGCTAACCCACATAAATCAGTATGGCACGTGTTGTAGCACTGATAACATCAGGACCTGTGTTACATATATTTTTTTGAGACACTGGCACGTGCACATTTGCAGTGTTACTCGGGAAACTCTGCAATAGAGTCCCTGGAAATTCTTAGCAAGCCTACGGCAATGAAGCGGTGAGCAGGCTGAGTGATTTGAGTGGCGTTTTGCATTCAAGGCGGGCAGAACAAAGTCATCCAGTGACAGTTTTCCCCTCTTGTAGTGTAAATGCCACTCAAAACAACTCCCCAGCTCATTGCTTCATTGCCACTAGCTTGCTAAAGCAATTCAAGGGTCGCTGTTGCAGATTTTTCCAAGTAATATTGCATGTGACGTGATGACTCACGAGGGATACTGTTTGCTCTTGCTGCACGCGCATGAACGTGACACGGCGTGTTAGGCTACTTCAGGAACAGTCTGGGAACTTTTTGATTGCATCTTGTAGATAATATCCTGAAATGATTTCAGGTTTCTAAAATTAGCCTGTGCTTGAGTTTTGCAATAGATTTGCAAATGAAGAAGCTTATTGAATGTAGAGCTATTTTTGCCACACAGATCTGGCAACCCTCGGCTCTGTTTCCATTTCAAGGCAAACTGCAACTCCGGGAAATAATGTTGCAGTGTGTATTGTTGTATAGAATTGAAGGTCACTATTATTTGATAACTCCTCCGCTGCAGGCAATGAGAGTCTGTGTGAACAAAGCGGTACAGTATTGTGTATGTGTGTCATTACATTGTGTGTTACCCACTTGAACCCATCATGGCGTAACGTCCCCACCTCATCTGCGGGTCACTTTGTTGAAAGAGGTTTCTTTGTCAGTGAATACGAGCTTACATTTCTTCAGTGGGTGAATTGTGCACTGGTTGTTTCTTTCCCAGAGCTTTTCACAATGCCAGTAGTGGCTACAATCTGTGATGCGTCATAATGATTCGAGACATTTAAAGTATTGAATAGGGTGCTGTAGTGGTTAGTGCATTCACCTCACAGCGGGAAGGCCCTGGGTTGAAATCCCAGGCTTGGTAAGGGTGTTTCTGTGTGGAGTTTGCATGTTCTCCCCGTGCTTGCGTGGGTTTCCACTGGGTGCTCTGGTTTCCTCCCACAGTCCAAAGACATGCAAAATTGCCCCAAGGCATGAGTTTTCCCTGTGGTGGACTGGCAAGCTGTTCAGGGTATACCCTGCCTTTGTCCAGAGTCGGCCGAGATAGACTCCAGCCTCCCCACAGCCCTAGCAGGATTAAGTGGTTCGGCAAATGAATTGGATATAATATTATTTTACAGATGTTTCTTCGCTGTTGTCTGATTTTGACCTTGACGGAGCTTAAATGCGGAGTTGTGTCACAGCAGGATAAGTCCCAAGTAATGACTGGACAGACGCCTGAGGTTCACCTTAGAAAAGGTGCATGAACCTATCAGAAGAAGAAGTGCATGCTAGGAAAAATCAAACCCCCAACTACTCAGATCAGTGATGCCTCTTTGAACTCGGCTGCACTGGATGTAGAGAAGCATTTCTAAAAGGAGACAGTGTGCAGCGTCCTTTGTAATGGTAATGAACTGATAGGGATTTTGAAGGGCATCTTATTTATTATTCGGATTTGTGAGGTTTGCCGTGCTGGGAAATGTGATGTGGGGTTTAACTTAATCTTGGAGGAAGGCTTGTCAGCAACCTGGTGTCATATCTCTGTGAGAGGAGCCTCGGCTCAGGCTCAAGCTTTGAGCACGAAAAGCCTTTTTTTTTCTTTATGAGGGAGAAACGGTCTTGTGAATTCTTTAGCAGATGATATGACTGAATAATTGATGAGTGGTACACTAGGAAGCCACTTGGACAGATTATAGTAAATAAACATGGCTCATTTTCTATGTAAAACACCTACAGTTAAAGTGGTGCACATGGGGGATGCAAGGATAAAAGGAAATTCCAGCCACATTCCTTTGCCCGTTAAGTGGGAGATAAGAGCTTTGTTTTGAGAAGGGGACATGTTGAGACTCCAGCACGGAGACTTTGCTTGACACCTGGGTGGTTTTTCTGTGTCTCCCACAGGCCCAAGTGGAAGCTCAGAAGGCCACACAGGACTTCCAGCGAGCCATAGAGATCCTCCGAGCAGCAAAGGAAACCATCGCTCTGGCCGAGGAGAGACTTCTGGAGGAGGACAGCCGGCAGTTTGACTCGGCCTGGCAGGAGATGCTCAACCACGCCACCCAGAGGGTGAGACAGGACACAGCACAGAGAGTGTAGACTACAGTTATAGTGATCTCACACTCAAATCACTATCAGCAAAATGGCACAAAAGTGATTTCAGGGTTTTACAGACAACTCCGGAAGTGTTGGCACCCATCAGTAAGCTTCAGAAACCAGCTCTCTTATCAGCATTTTGAAACTGTGATGTTCTTTTGCTTTCTTCTGCATCTTCCTCACTACGGAAAGTATATTCATGTGTATCCCTTTCCTTATGATCCTTTCATTCAATCAATCATTCATTCATTTATTTTTTGAACCGGTTAATCCTAATCAGGGCCGCGGGGAGGCTGGGCGAGGGCAGAGTACACCCTGGACAGCTCGCCAGGCCATCGCAGGGCAGAAACAGGCTGACGGCAATGCAGCCGACTCTTTACGAAAGTCAGCAAAACCTGGTGAGAGGTTCTTTTACATGCCTCTAACCATAAACAGTGAGAGACATGGCCAGCATTTGATAACACAGTTAGCTGACACACAACCATTCACACTCACACCTAGGGGCAATTTGGAACAGCCAATAAGCACGTGTCTTTGGACTGCTGGAGGAAACCAGAGTACCCGGAGGGAACCCACGCAAAGACAGTGAACATTTTTAGCATAAGAGTAAAAATGTTATTATTTGAACATGTAGTTATCATGATAACATTCCGGTTAAAGGAAAAGTAATCCGTTTGAGGGGGAAAATCGTAATCAGTCTTTTTAATATTCATTTCAAGGAATCATTTTTCTGGTTTATTGTCATTACGGGTGCTAATACTTCTGGAATTGGTCTGTATTATCAACATATTGCTAGGTAATTTACCCACAAATAGATTTTTTTGATGAACCCATCAGCTTCTGCATGGACTCTACATTATCTGTTCCATTCGAGTGTACGTCTCTTAGCAACAAACAAAATATAAAATGAGTCACAGATTACTCAAGCTGCAAGAAACTACGTCCAGGAATCGAGTATGACATCACGCCTTAGTTTTGTTCCAATGACATGTATTTAATATTTCCTAAAGTGTTCTAAAGTGTTATTACAGCACATATCCAGTTCTGTATAACAGCGGGATGCACTTTCAGATCAGAAAACAGGAGCTTGAACATTGCTGAGAAATGTTTTGTGCTGTGCTGTGGCCACTGCAGGTGATGGAGGCGGAGCAGAGCAGGACGCACAGTGAACTGGAGCACAGAGAGACAGCGGCTAAATACAACACAGCCATTGGCCATATGAGGCAACTGGAGAAGAAACTCAAACGCACCATCAGCAAGTCACGGTCAGTAAATCAACTGCATCTAACTCCCTCAAGTGCAAAGTCCATATAACAACGGCGTTGCTCTGAAAGATTCATTTATTGAACCGCTTAATCAGATGACACCGAGGCAAAGCCTGAACAGAAGACCCTGATCGGCTTGCCAACACACAACCATCCTCACTTTTATCGATTTATTTAATAATTTATTGCATTTATTTGTACCTCAGTCACCAGCCAGTCAGTAATCTTCTTCCGCTTGATCTGGGGTCGGGTCGCGGGGGCAGCAGCCTAAGCAGTGAGGTTCAGACGTCCCTCTTGTCAGCCACTTCCTCCAACTCTTCCGGGGGGACGCCGAGGCGTTCCCAGACCAGCCAAGAGACATAGTCCCTCCAGCGTGTTCTGGGTCGGCCCCGGGGTCTCTTCCCGTTTGGACATACCCGAAACACCACACCATGGAGGCATTCGGGAGGCATTCTGATCAGATGCCCGAGCCACCTCTACTGGCTCCTCTCAACACGAAGGAGCAGCGGTTCTACTCCGAGCTCCTCCCGGATTGCCGAGATTCTCACCCTATCTCTGATGGAGAGCTCAGCTACATTGCGAAGGAAGTTCATTTCAGCTGCCTGTATCTGCGATCTTGTTCTTTCAGTCACTACCCAAAGCTCGTGACCATAGGTGAGGGTTGGAACGTAGATTGACTGGTAAATTGAGAGCTTTGCTTTTCGGCTCAGCTCCCTCTTCAATACGACGGACAGGTACAAGCTCCGCTTTACAGCAGAGGCTGCACCGATCCGCCTGTCGATCTCCCGTTCCATCCTTCCCTCACCCGTGAACAAGACCCCAAGATACTTGAACTCCTCCACTTGGGGCAGAACTTCATTCCAGACCCAGAGGGTGCATTCCACCCTTTTCCAGCTGAGAACCATGGCCTCGGACTTGGAGACAAGCAAAGCAAGTAAATGTCCGGAAACCTAATATACAGTTTTGCCTTGAAAAGTAGGTCAAGGTCACTCACACACAAACTCATCCTAGCACTCATAGTAGTGAGCCAGCACACCAAGTTTGAAAGCCCCAGCTTCAGCACGAGGCACGTAAATGTCCAGAAACTAAAGTGTGACGTATGGACGGAGCCCATTCCTATAGCTCCTGATGTCAAGAGCCTAAAAAAGAAACCCTTCACCTAAAGGAAGAGCTTTAGCTTAGAGTATACACAGTGCTGATACTGGAGACTTCTTCCATAAATGCTAAATAAAAGTCTACTCTCAGAAATCCTCATCCAGTTATTAATTACATACTTCAATTTACATGAAACACCCAAATATTCCCATGCAAGATGGTACAACAGATATGAGATAGTTTCACAACAGCCACATTTCTATAATCCCTTGATCTGCTTTCTAGCTACTGTCATAGCTTTTGCTATAGGACAGTAATCGGTATGCTCTGATCAACTGGAACTGGCGTGTTCATGGCCTTTGTGCAGTACCGGAGAGGATAATGTCTGTAGTACTTGTTTTGAATACAGCTTTGGGGTGAACAGGAACACCAACTGCACCCCAGTGAGAACTGAATCTGAAGGATGATATTCATACGTACGTATGGGGTGTGATTATCCAATGTCCAAAAAAAGTAGCACGTATATACACATCTAACATGGAGACCAGTGCAGACCCATATACAGAAATCATCCCACAACAGGATTCATGTGTCAGTCATAATATACTGATTTAGGCACTGTCTAAAGGTTAAGCTCTCCATAGATATCTTTATTAGGTGTCTGAGGCTGATCTTACAAGAGTAGCACCGCTCCTTTAAGGCCTCTGTGACAGCGTAACGATTATCGGCCATTAATAAAGGTGGCACCTGAAAAGCACCAATATTTAAACACCCTGTCACAAAATATTTTCAGTAAAAAGCCTACGCATTTTCTTTTCTCTCTGATGTGACCAACACACAAACAGAGGGGTGCGTACAGCAGCAACAACAAAGAGGATCAGTTAATGGTATTGGGCTATGCCAACAATTACGACAATAAATCAACTAACAAAAACATTGTTTTGACAGGCCTGGCTACAATACTGGAAATCACTGGAGCACCGACATTATCAGTAAATAATGCTGGTGCAAATGCTTTTTTTTTTTTTTTTTTTTTAAATGTACATGTTGCTTAGAACTGTGTCAACACTAAATGACCCTAACAAAGACAGCAGTCTCAAAGTGAAAGAGAAAATCCTACACCAAAAAAAGTTAATCCCTTTAATTGCAAACAATTTAAAAAATAAACATTTATGTCACAGCTATTAACACAGCTGCAGTGGACCATTACAAAATGCAATATTTTGCCATAAGCTACTAATTTTTTTTTTTCTAAATGTAGCTACATATGCTTTGACAAAGGTTAGAATAAGGTCTAATAATAATTGTCTGATTTAATGTTGCACCATGCGTCCACACCGACTGGAAATTTGTGTACACAAGCTGAGATGTGAAATTGATCATAGTCTCCACTCACATCCATGTTGACATATAGCAAGCGTTGAGTGGACATCACCTTACAACCTTTTCTTCTTCTAATGGCAATTTTAATAATAAAAAAAATTCTCCAAAAAGCCATCTTTTCTCATTCGTCTTTAATCAAAACTTGATGAATAATACATTTTATTGTGGAGCTCAATACTGATGCAAATGTCGTAAAGCCATGAGCTCGATTTTGTTGTCGCATCTGTGCTCACACAGGAACACATGATGAGAGCCTAAACTTAGAAAGATATTACAAAAATTCATGAACCTAACTGTGTAGTTTGTTTTCCCTCCAATTCAAAATGGCCGATGTGATTGTGACCCAGATATCTGACTGCGAGAATGGTAGAATATTCAAGGAACTTTTTTTTTTTTTTTTAACACACAGGTAAGAGGACTTTTAAAATATTGATTTGCACCATAATAAGATTAGAATGTGCCAATTTTAGACTAGGTTACCATATCGTAAATATTTTAAACCTTAACATAGGCATACAATTTAAAGTTACTATTAATAATAATAAAAATAAAAAAACAAACAGCTTACAAAATTGGCCGCATCCATGATGCCATCCTCGACCGGGTGAGTGCAATCCAGAGTGAACTTCAGCACCTGCTTCTTTTTCTTGCCACCTTTACTAGGCACGGCCTGTCTCCTCTGGAAAACAATTAGTATTTATTGATTGACTGACTGATTGATTGATTAATTGAATAAATAAATAAATAAATAAATAGGTCCTGCTGTCAATGCAATGTCTGCAAACTGAACAGACCCTAAATTAAATAAGACTCATCAATACAAATGATTTATTCAGTCCTAACAACAACAATTACTATTATTATTTTTAAAACACGCTTGATTTACAGGAAATGTTCATTAGCAACAGATTTAGCATTTAGCTACCTAGCTTATGTTAGGCGGTTAGCTTAGCTTCATTCACGACGCGCCGACAAATTACCAAATAAACACAAAACTAGCTTTAGAAAATATCATTTCGGTTTATAATTTATTGCAAACATCTCCAACAGAGCACTCAGTGTTAGCACCACAGCACAGAGAGGTAATAAGACATGAGCATTTAAACTTAATCCAGCCATATGATCACTCACCAGAGGAGCCATGACGAAAAAGTTGTGCGAGAGGAAGAACCACGACTGCGCATGCACCCTGTAGTCTCTACTCAATCGAGCGCAGATGTAGTCGATGCATCGACATCGCAGGGTTTGACTTCTGAGTTGATTTCTTTTTTTTTTTTTAATCCAAAATTAAAAATGTCAGACAGAAATTCAAAGCTCATATTAACAGGTTAATTTTTTTTGGATCAAAGGATTAAAGTTCGAGTGCTCAAACTTATAAAGCCAAACAGTTATATACACATATCACTTCCAGAATAACATCTGCTAAGTTTTTCTGACTTTTAATGCCTTGTTTATAATCATTCATTCATTTTCTAAGCCACTTAATCATAATTAGGGTCACGGGGAGGCTGGCACCCATCTCAGCCAGCTCTGGGTGAGGGCGGGGTACATCCTGAACAGCTCGGCAGGCCATTGCAGGGCCATCACATACGCAACCATTCACACTCACACCTAGGGGCAATTTGGAAAAGCCAATTAGCCTGCTGTGCATGTTTTTGGACTGTAGGAGGAAACCGGAGTACCTGAAGGAAACCCACACAATGGGAGAACATGCAAACTTCTCACAGAAACACCCGAGCCCGGAAGTCGAACTCATGCCTTCTTGCTGTGAAGCGGTTGTGCTAATCATTGCGCCACTGGGCCTCCTTGTTTATAATTATTTCTTATTTTTTATTTATTAATTAAATTTTCCTTTAAGGGTTTGAAAACATATATTGTTAGAATAATAATAATAATAATAATAATAATAATAATAATCATAGTAATAATAATAATAATAATAATAATAACCTTGAACCTTGACTTGACTTGAACCCAGGACCTTCTTGCTGTGAGGCGGATGTGCCACTATGCCTCTATGCCACCCTGCACCAAGAAAAGTAACTGCTAATTAGACTGTATAGTACATCTGTTATGTTTGTTTGTATTGTGAACATTTCAAGCAGAATTACAAAGGCAACTGTTCAGTTTTGAACATGGATCACTATGTTTGTTTGATTACATATTTTACCCATTACAGAGGCAGGTCAGGTGACCTCTGAGCAGAGCATAAGCACTATGTAGCCAACAGCATCTTGTTAAACTCATTCAGAGTATCTGAAACACGAAGAAAAGCAAAATAAAACAATGTTTTTATTGATTTTTTTTTATATTCTAACCATTGCATAAGCAGGTCAGGTGAAGTCATGCATGCTCTCATGTAAAGTATAAACACTGCATTATTGACTTTGTCTCTTTATATTCATTTAGAGTTTTAGTATATACCACATGGAAAGACCAAAAAAAAAAAAAAAAAAAGCAATAAAATATGAGATTTTTATGGTTTATTTTTCCAGTTTTAAATTGTGTCAGTGATGCCTGTTTCAAGTGGCCGTGACGAACCATAATTATTCATCATTTTGATTCAAGCATTATCCTCTAATATTTTATACACCCCAGACTATTAATCTACCTGATAAGGTTGTTTAATCCCCAGATAGCAGGGCAATCAGATTGCGCCGTTACTTTGTAGTATATACTAATATCTTTTATTTGCATACAGTTACACTTAGGTTACATCAAGCTCTTTAGAAAATGTTCAGTGCAGCAGACACCTGTTAATGATTCCTAATGGGTCTATGTAAGTCAAAATACTTATAATTGGATACATATATGCATTTAGAAACATGATATATCAGTCCATTAACTAGCTTTTCACCTCACAGTGTTTCAATCAAATATCTACATTTTCAATCATCTTATTTTGTTCCACTTTTCTCACTGCACTGTTCAATGCCCCAGATTTAAAGCACCAATATAATAAACCGACCTATTTTTGTCCATCACTGATAAACAATGGTATCTGGTTTCTTGGGTGGGATATTTGGGCACTAACTACCCACCCCCTCCTTCAGTTGCTGTGCGGCATGGATCCCTGGTTCTCCTGACGTCAAGGCCAACCCTCTATCTAGGCAGGCTGACAAACCCTCTGCATGGCTTTCATTCCAGCCGCAGACAGCAGCTAGGACACCAGCAAGGTGAATGAATGTCTCTGTGTTGGTTATATTTCTGATTGCTACATGTGCCAGTTTTCATCGGACATTTTTCCTGTCATGTTTAGTATGTTTATATTTGTTTACTACACTGTTAGAACAAAAGCTTCCATAAGCACTTTAAATGGTTCTTTGGGTGGTCTATCTGGGGGAACCCTATAGATTCTATGTAGGAAGTTACAAACAAGTGTTCTTCTATCAGGAAACATTACAGGTATAATGTATTTCAAAAGCAAAAATTATTCCCCATCCAAAGAACCCTTTAGTATTTTCTAAGAGTCTAATATTAGTCTTAGTGTAGTATTAGCCTTCAAGTGATCCTTTTTTTATCTGATGAGTCTAGGCACATTTTTAATATATGAAACAGCCAGACAGGTTCTCTGAAGAGATGAAGAACATGCTTGTCTTTGCAGATGTCTGGAGGAATCTTCTCTCCCTTGGATAAACTTTTCGACCCAGACAGTGCGAACTGCCACCCCCTGGTGTGCCACTTGTGCCGTGAGCAGTATGAGCATCCGTGCCTACTGGACTGTTACCACACTTTCTGTGCCAGCTGCCTGCGAGGTAGAGCTGTGGACAGCCGGCTCACATGCCCCCTCTGTGGGTAAGAACCTACTAATGCAACTGCAAACAAAAGAGTCTTAACACCCTTATTTTGGATAATCCTGAAGTGCTGCTGAATGCTCGATTTTGTTTGGTCTAAAGATACTTTCAAAAGCAAAAATCTGAAAGTCGTTTCAACTGTAAAGTGTATATTAATATTCTTGTTATATAGAAATACATTTTATTTACATAAGCTGCTAAAAACTTACCCAGGGATTTGGGGATAACCGTAATTGTTAATATGGTGAAGTCTTCAGGGAGGAAATGATTGTTGGCACTTTTTGAAGGAGTTCCTGGTGTCTGTGCTTTAAAAGGAAGCTTTTTGTAAAAAGACAAAGCTGCCACGGTCATGGAAAAGATTCAGGATGGATGCCTTTGCCATTTCTTGATAAATTACAAAGCAATAAAATTATAAGTCTGTGAACCTGATGACCCACAGATTCGTAAAAAATGAGAGAGTTTAATCTGAATACAATAATCTGTAAATTTCCTATCAGTGAAGCAGACATGGATTTTAGGATTATAGGGGCTTCATACAAATGTCTCGTATTATTCAGAAAAATTACACAGAGGTAATTTTCAACAGCTTTGTTGGACATGCAAACTAACATTTTTGGAACATGGGGTTATCAGGTTCATGCATGAGGCCACAGAAGGGGGAGGGGGGGATTCTGCGGTTATGGAACACATGTTATGAAATTTCAGAAGTTATGAAGTGTTGGACTGCAAAAAGCAAAGAAAACAACAAAGGATATTTCTGTAATTATTAAAATTGGACGGAGAACTGTCAATAAGAAATACCCATTGGGTTTAGAACTGTCCAGTTGAATGTATTATAAAATCCTGTGGGATGAACAGTCAACTGTGAAGAAGAAAGGTCACTTCGATGTTGAATTGTTAAAAATTTACAGTAGTACAGCTATATTAATAGTGAAAGTAAGAAATAAAATTTCTCTCTTGATCAGTCATATGCCGCATCACACAATCCTGCTAGGGCCGCAAGGAAGCAACACCCAGCCAACACTGAGCGAGGACGGGGTGCACCCTGAACAGCTTGCCAGACCATCACAGGACCAACACTCACAACCATGCACACTCACACTCACACTCACACCCAGGGGCAATTTGGAACAGCCAGTTGGCCTAACGTGTGTATCTTTGGACTGTGGGAAGAAACCAGAGTACTCGGAGGAAACTCCCGCAAGCACGGCAAGAACGTGCAAACTCCTCACAGAAACTTGTCCAGGACTTGCTAGCCACTACGCCACTGTGCCACCCAGTAAGAGCATTACATATGAGACTAATCATAATCAATTTAAATTTTTTTGTGATGTGCAAGAGAAGACTTTATGGACTGGATTGACTCTCCTGTCATCAATACAAGATTAAAAAATATGCAGGCAACTCTAGATGGAAATAAAAAAAAAAACTGTGATGTTGCATAAGGTTGTCAAAACAATGCCATGCTGAATGTGCATCGTAATAAGAGCTAAAGGCAGTCCAATGAAATATGAGTTTGTGTGATTTATTTATTTTATTTACCCAAGCAGAGTATGTATACATATAATAAACTTTTTCATGTCATTGATTATTACTATTAAATAACACAGCATCAGTAGTATTTTATTCCTTATACAGTTATAGTTTATTGCTTGAAGTGTAAAACATGAATTCTGGTGTAGGGCTGTAGCAGAAATGATAAATTAGTTAAATTAAATATTATTGGGTAGTGTGTTATACGTATTTGAAGAGCTTGGCATCATGTGCACAGCTCAGAATGACATGCATTCATTCTATTTCACAATGCCAGGGCATATCAGAGGCAGTAATCAACAGCTGCAGTATTAATCCTGTCCTTGTTTTAGCTTGGATTGAAATACACATAGCATACTCCAGTAAGGCCACTGCGGCGTCAGACAAACACTGGGCATGTATTCTTATTTTGTGCTGTGTATGATTAGGGACAGCTATACCTCCTCTGTCTTGTTCTTTCTCCTTGCGTGGAATACCAAGTCATGCAACAGCTAACTTTTACTGAATATTTATGGATATCAAATATAAGGAAATACACCAAAAAAGGGAAACTGTCATGGTTAAAATAACATGTTTATGTAAGTATAATTTTGGATATATTGTATACATTGTTACTAAATTGCTAAAAGTACCAGACATATGAACGACACAGATTAATATTCAGAATGACAATATTCGGTTGTGACTTATGTTTGTTTTTTTTTTAAGTTGTAAGAAAGCCTGATTGCGATTTCTATAAATCGACTGAACAGTGGACCAAGAAACTCTTGGCTTCCACTGCAACACATACTTGTGAATTTTTTTTTTTTTATTTTTTTTTTTTTTGTAGCTATCTTTACTAACACTGTTTTATCCAGGAAGGTCGAACAATACTATTTATATCCTTGTTACTATGGCAGGAGAACGGATGTGGTATATACTGTATATAGCAGATGTATGAACAATGTAGAATTAAAAATTCCAGTGCCTTCTAAAGAAAGAAAGAAAGAAAGATAGAAAGAAAATGTCACGTGAGCCGTGCTTTCCTTTCCCCCATGCATTGCAGGCACCAGTCTGTTGTGAAAGGGGTGAATGCACTGCCACCAGAGGACCGTCTTCTGAAGTTCTTGGTGGATAATTCCGCAGACAGTGAGGAAGCTGTGCAGTGTGCAAACTGTGACTGGGAGTGCAAGAAACAGGTCTTATACCTTATACCTAATCTTTTGATCTTTTAGACCCAGGTATTAATATTCATACTGATACAACGGTTTAGATGTAGATTGAGGTTGAGATAACATGGGTAAATCTTTAGTGAATCTTAGGTTGGTGAATGAAAGATATGGTGTTTTAGGGATTTGTAACCCACCTTGTTTAAAAAAAAATGCTGCTTGTAAAAGAGGCTAATCAGGGAATATATATTTATTCATTCATTTGCCGCACTGTTTTATCCTACTAGTGTCCCAGAGAGGCTGGTGTCTATCTCAGAGCAAACTCTGAGCAAAGGCAGAGCACAACCTGAACAGCTCGCCAGACCATTGCAGGGCCAACACACACAATCATTCACACTCACACCTAGGGGCAATTTGGAACAGCCAGTTAGCCTAATGTGCATGTCTTTTGAATATGGGAGGAGATCGGAGGAAACCCATGCAAACACGGGGAAAACATGCAAACTCCACACAGAAATGCTCTCGCCAACCAAGAGACTGGATCCCAGGACCTTCTTGCTGTGAGGCAGCCATGCTAACCACTATGCCACTATGCTTCCAGTGTTGTATATACTAAAATAAAATATTCACTTCAGGCTGGGTGGATGCCACTGAATTATACAATCACTTTGATAGACCATCTCAGGGACCCTTCGGCAATATCCACCTTGCCTTCGTCGCACAATTGTTAATTATGGGGTTAGGGATATAGCCGGAGTAATTGCAACTAAGCATAATTACATGCTGGTGTTTCCATAGTTTTCTCAGTATTACAACAAATTTCTTTACTGTACTAAACAAAACTTTTCAACAAGTGCTTGTCTTTTAGCTAGTAGGAAAGTGTACAACCGTGTTATTATGTGTAATCTTCCACTCAGTAAATGGTCCATTTGTGCATCACTTACATAAAGTTGATGTTTTTTTTAATTGTAATCGTCCCACAAAAAATCAGCAGAACAAGTAAACGGACTGACTAGGTTATAGTCCTATATTCCAACAACCCATTGGTCTGACAGCCCAAACCCTAACCCAATTGAACTGGGTAGGGTGCCCAACTAATTTAAGCATCTTATATGGTGTGCGGCCGGTGGTGTAGTGGTTAAGGTGCTGGTCTCATGATCGGGAGGTCATGGGTTCGAATTGCTGTTAGACCAAAAGAGTGCCTCTGTCCACCCAGCAGTATAAATGGGTACCAGTAAAAATACTAGGAAGGTGAACTCCAATTTTTCACGCTAAGAGATAAGCTCTGGCCTGATGAGCCAGTAGGCTCGGGTGCATAAGCCCAACATGGCTGTGTGTGTGTATTTTTTTTTTTATCTGATCTGTGTATTTTGATATTTGGTCTCTTTCTCTGTGTTTTAAATAACAAGTTATTCACTTTAAAATAAAATGTGAATGACATTCCAAACACCACATGGGTGATTAGCTTTAGATCAGGAACACCATAGATTTGTCATAAAGAAATGCTACACATTGCAATTTTAAATTTCAGATCTGTCCTCCTAAGTACTGTGTATATTACCAGGATGTGGATGCAATGTATTATTGCAACACTTGCAACCAGCCCTTGTGTGGAAACTGCAGAGAAACCACCCACAAGGCCAAGATGTTCTCACGCCATGAAATCGTTTCCCTGGCCAAGCGCACCAAGGAAGCCCACAAAAAGTGTGGTACGCACCTATGATGCTATGATTTAATCTTTAACAATTTTAGGAAAAAAACTGATGAAATAGTTAACCTTGATGCCACAAACAGTTGTTACTCAGAAGGCTCTCTGTTTGTATACAGCCCTCCATGAGGAACTATACATCATGTTCTCTACGGAGAAGAAGTCTATGCTCTGCATCAACTGTTTCAGAGACATGCCAGTGTGAGTGCAGCTTCTCAAACTTATAGGATTCGATCACGATTTTTTTCTTTTTTAATCCAACTGTTTTGTGGTGATTTTTTAATTACAGGGAGAGCAGAGCCCACTGCATTGATATTGAGACAGCCTATATGCAAGGCTGTGAAAAACTGGACCAAGCCGTTTTAGTAAGAAATCTGAAATCTTTACTTTGGTATCGTTTTACATCATATTCAGATTGTAAGGTGGCACATACTGTACAATAATTTGTCCTCTCTTGTTTAAGGCTGTGAAAGAGCTCCAAACATCAGCACGAGAAGCTATTATTCTACTGAAAGCTATGATTGGAGAAGTCAGGGCGAATGTGGATGAGGAGGAGAGTGCGATTTGTACCCTGTTTAACAGCATGCAGGTACTACATGATTAAATTTTACATTAATAAAATATGGTAATTCTCACTCGCGGCAGTGGTGGCCCGGAGGTAGGGTGCTGGCTTACTGATCCGAAGGTCGGGGATTCAAGCCCCACTATCACCAAGTTGTCACTGCTCTCCCCCCAGTGCAGCTAACTGGGTTATTACAGGCCAGTCATGTCTCTCACTGTCTGTGGTGAGAGACATGTAAAAGAACCATTGCTGTTGTTCATAAAGAGTAGGCTATTGGGTTGCCGTCAGCGTGTTTCTGCCGTGCGATGGCCTGTCGAACTGTCCAGGGTGTATTCTGCCCTCACCCAGAGTCCTCCCCGTGACCCAAATTAGGATTAAGCAGTTCGGAAAATGAATGAATGAATTCTCACTCACCCATTTGCTGAACCCCTTAACCCCACTAGGGTTGTGGGGAAGCTAGCACCTATCACAGCTGACACTGGGCAAAGACGGGGTACACCCTGAACAGCTCACTCCACACTCACATCCACACCTGGGACCATTTGGGGTTAATTAGCATAAATTACATGTCTTTGGGCTGTGGGAGGAAACCAGAGTACCTGGAAAAAACCCACGCAAGCATGGGGAGAATAAGTAAACCCTTCACAGAGACGTCAGTGAGACAGACATGTTAACCACTACACTTCACCCAAATCTGGTAATTCATTAAATAAAACTTGTTAATAATAAATAAAACTTGTTAGCAATGTTTCCTTGTAATGTGTGGTGAAGAATGTTAGTGTGTAAAGGCTAATCCAAGAATCACTGACATAAACCATAGCTGCAGTTAAACAAACAAGGATAATTCATAATTCCAAAACTAGGAAAC
>JAQMYF010000003.1:22749358-22764019 GCA_030014195.1 Neosilurus mollespiculum | reverse complement strand
ACACCTCTTATATGAAATGTGCTATACAAATAAAACTGACTGGATTTGACTTTGCAGCCAGCATGAAGAGAAGGAACGAGCTTTTAAAGAACAGCTGTCACATCTGGCTGCACTGCTGCCCACTCTCCAGGTCAGAGCTTTTCCTGCTGCCTCTCTGTCTGTCCGTCTACCTAATTAAGTCTCATTCTTAATCTCATTCAGTAATTCCTGTTCCTTTTTTTGCAGGTCCATCTGGTTACGTGCTCTGCTTTCCTTAGTTCAGCAAATAAGTTTGAGTTTCTTGATATGGGATATGTAAGTCAACTTTTTTTCTTTTCATCCTCAGGGCACTTTAAAAAGTGCATGGTGATATAAAGGTGAAACTCGAAAAATTACACTATCGCGCAAAAGTTCATTTATTTCAGTAATTCAACTTAAAAGGTAAAACTAATATATTATATAAACTCATTACATGCAAAGTGAAATATTTCAAGCCTTTATGTGTCATAATTCTGGTGGTTATGGCTTACAGCTTATGAAAACCATGAAAAAATTTGCATGAATTATTGCCTCAATGCAGCGCGGCATGGATGCTATCAGCCTGTGGCACTGCTGAGGTGTTATGGAAGACCAGGATGCTTCAATAGTGACCTTCAGCTCTTCTGGATTGTTTGGTCTCACATCTCTCCTCTTGGCAATGCCCCATTGATTCTCTATGGGGTTCTGGTCAGGTGAGTTTGCTGGCCAATCCAGCACAGTAATCCCACGGTCACTAAACCCGGTTTTGGTACTTTTGGCAGTGTGGGCAGGTGCCAAGTCCTGCTGGAAAATGAAGTCAGCATCTCCATAAAGCTTGTCTGCTGAAGGAAGCATGAAATGCTCTAAAATGTCCTAGTAGACAGATGTGTTGACTCTGGACTTTGGGGTTTTCATAAGCTGTAAGCCATAATCATCAAAATTATAACAAATAAAGGCTTGAAAGATTTCACTTTGCATGTAATGAGTCAATATAATATATTAGTTTCACCTAATACCGTCAGTGTGTTTCTGCCCTGCCCTGTACGAGTTTATATAAAATCTTAAAGGAACTAAATATTATACGAATTACAGGTGAAATGAGTTTATAGCTGCAAGTGCTACTCAAGTATTTAAATGAATTTTTTTTTTAATTTCATGCAACATAATATATATGAACATTTACAGTTATTAAGGTTTGTGTTCGAGGCAGTATTCAAGTTCATACCTTTTCTGATGATTATTAAAATTAATTTTATTTAAAAAAATAATAAAAATCCAACCATAACTCACTCATTTAAATTCATACTTGTTTTGCACAAAATCAGGTCGTTTTTGTATCTTCATAGCAAGTTAGTTCAAGAAAGTTATTTATTATGAAGGCCAGGTGAAATCTACATGAAAGATGATGGTTAGATAGCATAAATTATTTTGGATTTGACTGAACGTTTCATAAATCGTTCAGCACCACATGTAAATCTCACTGACTCATTTGCTGAACCACTTAATCCTACTATTAGGGTCGCGGGGAAGCTGGAGCCTATCTCAGCAGACACTGGTCTAAGGCACAGTACACCCTGAACAGCTCACCAGATCACTGCATAGCAAAACAAACACACAACCACTCACATCAACACCTATAGGCAATTTGGAACAGCCAATCTAGCCAGTGTGCACGTCTGGAGTACACAGAGGAAACCCATGCAAACACAAGGAGAACATACAAACTCCACACAGAAGCACCTTAGTCAGGGACTCAAACCCAGGATCTTTGTCCACATGCTAACCATTATGCTACCGTGACAGCCAATTTAAATTGGCCAGGCACAGAAAAAAATGTATATTTTACATGTAAAGCTTGAATATGCAAGATGATCTAATATTTCTGATAATAAGATTATTATAAAGGAAATATATGGTTATTCAAGACTATTTAAAGCTTGAGTTAGTGGAAGATGTCTAGAATTAAGCATATAAGGGTCTTACAAAATAAATTAAACTATATTCAAGATGGCTTTACCTTCTGTGTCTTTTTTGCAGTGCACTTGCAAGATCAAAATTAATATTAACAACAACAATAACTGATGATGATGATGATGATTATTATTATTAATAAAAAAGATCAAGAGTACATATTTTACCCTAAAATGATGCTTAAGTGCCATTCCTTGATCCCTACCTCTGTGAAGTTAGCTCAAGTGTAAAACTGCTGCATTAAAATATTTGTGCTGCTCAGGATCTCATATTAAAGTCTTTCTTCATGGCATTTCTACTTCACTCAGCAACTGATGGAGAGGCTGAAGAAGATTGTAAAGCTGCCTCACAGACTGAGGCCATCCCAGAGCAGTAAGGTAAAAACAGACGACATGTTTCGAGTGTTTATGTATTTTTTTTTTTTTTTACCGTCTTCAGCTTTCTGATGGAGTGTATTTTTATACAGATAAACACAGAGTATCGGTCTGAATTTGCCCGCTGTCTGGAGCCGCTGTTACTTCTGGGTCAGCGACGCTCAGTGTCCACGGCAGGGAGTGTCTCGGGACTGGGCAATAGCTGCGGAATGTTAGTATCTCTGTAATATGTAGAGCAGGAGATCTCAAGCATTTTCAAAAATTTTCAAAGGATTCTTTTAGCTGTACTTTATATTTCTGAAATTACCACTGAGAGTATCCATTAGGTCCATTATTTATAATCAGAGCTCAATAATAAATGCAGAATAATACATTTAATAATGATGAACTGTGGTTTCCACGGCTGTATCCAAGAAAGAAAGAAAAGAAACAGATGTCCTGGTTATGCATCATGGACCTCTTGTACTTGTTAAAGAAACCGAGCAAGTTCAGTTCCGAATTTCCACAGAGCAGGCTTTTTGCTCCCTGCAGACTGCCATCTGTGACCTGTCACTCTCCAGCAGTTGGACATATGACCCTGGACTCTTCAGTGGTCCGCAAGCCGACTTCTCACCGCTACATCAGCACAAAGGTCCTCCTGGCTGAAGGTGGAGAGAGTCCCTTCATGGAGCACTGCAAAAATTATGAGAACAGCTACAAGGTGCACACAGGATGCTAATAGGCTAATTATATGGTTTGTAACTGCATCTTTGTTTGCCCTGCAGCTCATCTAGCCATATTTTCCTTGTCTTTCTGTGTAGAACTTGCAGACAGAAATCCAGAACCTAAAGGACCAGGTGCAGGAGATTCACAGAGACCTGACTAAACATCATTCCCTCATGAAGACCGACACCATGAGTGAGATCTTGGATAGGTCGCTGGAGATGGATGACGAGATCTCGTCGGAATACGCGTCTGTCGAGATGATGAGAGCCATGTTTGAGGAGGTGATTGTCATAAATGCTGATCATGTTTGTTATTGTGGTGGATTAACTTCCTGTTTAATAGAAAGAAATAAGGTCTACAACATTACGCACTTAGGTCTGGGAGCAAACCTACCAAAGAGTGGCAAACGAGCAAGAAATTTATGAAGGTAAATCAATATAAAGTGCTATGTTACATGTTCCAGCCTCTAGTTGATGGCTGACTCTTTATTCTTTTTTTATTCCTAGCACAACTTCATGACTTAATTCAGTTGAAGCAAGAGAATTCCTACCTGACGACTATTGCTCGGCAAATAGGTCCTTACATCCGATCCATAGCGAAGGTGAAAGAACGCTTAGAACCCAGGTCAGTGCTTTTTCTGTCATGTCACTCTCTTAAAAAAAATCCCCTCCAGATCATAATCAGTCATGCAACCTCTTTGATATTTTAAGCAGGCTCAAGGAGCCAAAGGAGCTTAAAGATGACCGCACAGAGACTATGCTGAAAATTTATGAGGACAGCAGCATGGCAACTGATACCCAGCACAGGCAAGTTCTCATCACAACTAATCAGTGGGTGTTTTTCTGTATTGTCTTTGTACAAGAGGATTATATAGTGTAAAGACTATGATGATTTCAACCTGTTTGAGGGCCACATCACTAAATTTAAAGGTGATCGAGGGTTGAATAATCACTGAACATCTATTCTAAAAGGGCAACCATGAAATCTGCATGGCAAAATGATTTGTTTAGGCATTTGTCCTCTTTTCCTTTATTCACTTGAATATTCTAACAACGCTTAACATTAACAAGCTAGTATGAAATCTTTCTTGAGTCATGAATGACTAGCTGCCTACTTGAAATAGGCTTCCGCCACCTAGTGGAAGGATGATGAATTGTATTGTTCATGGTAATGGTTGATGCAAAGAACGTATGATAATCATATTCTTTGAAAGCTCTTGTGGGTCACATTAAATGTGGATGAATGATCACAAATCTCCACAGCCACACTCCTAAATCTAGTGGACATCCTTCCCAGAAGAGAGAAATTTATTATAACAACAAAGAACAAAACCTGGAATCCAAAGATTAAGAAACAACATGAGTATTATGGTCAAGTGTCCATAAAGTGTAGCTGCCTGTTAATGTCTATTAGAATATACTGCCCTGGAACGGCACAATGTGATTGGTCCACTATCTCAAGGTCAATAAAAACATTATTCCGAATTGATAATGCTTGAATCAAAACAATGGACATGGTTCCTTGGAGCAGATAGCATCGTCATCATGCATTAAAATTAAAGGATTAAATATAAAAATCTCATTGAAGAAGAAATCCCCCCCCCACCTTTACCTTTACAGCATTTACCTCAACTCGAAGAGCAGAGTTCACCTGACCTGCCTCTGTAATAGTTTAAATATGCAAACAAATTTTAAACATTTCATTTTAGTTTACTTTTCTTGATGTTTCCACATAATATACAGTTACATTTAAACCCTTAAAAAGAATGAAATAAATAAACAGTAGAAATCTGGTTTTGTTTTCCTTTTTAGCTTTTGTTCCAGTGTAGTATATTCTAAATAATTCTGTACCTCAGGTTCAGTGGATGGCGCATAAATTGTTAACTCACCACGAGATAGCAAGCCAATCAGATTGTGCTGTCCCGTGTAGAATACTGTTGTTTTTTTTTATCTCAACAGCAATGAATTAATTTGTGCCCATGAAGACTACTGCACTCTGAACCTATCTGAAGATTCCAATCTCAAAAGTAAAGAGCTGTACAGGCTGAACAAGCAGAAATGCGCCACTGACTCGAGCCACTGTGTCGCTGTTAAACCCCAACTCAGCTGATAAAACAGACCGACAATTCTCGTGACTATACTTGTGAATACAAGACAATAGATAAGACTTTGCTGATTTCAAATTTAATTTATCTGCTTTGAGGTGCAAAAAAGGGTCAAACATCATGTATTAAATATATTATTCATCCAGTGTCTTTATATGAAGTGTTTATTTCAGAGGTTTGTAGTAGTTTTGTATGCTCAGTGTAATAATCATGAATAATTGTACAGTTCAGTTTCCTTTCCATTGCTCCTCTTGTAATGTTTGAGATGCTGCACTTTGTCATCCTGGTGTAAATGAATGAAACCTTTAAGTCTGACAATTAAGAGAAACTGTTAGTCGCCATTCAATGAAAAGTGCAACAAATTTGATTTCCTGTCATCCATTGAAGCTAGTTCCTGTAGAAAATGAAGGACGGAAAGATGAATAGTTGGCCCTGGATATGGCTAAATGTATAAAATCAAACAAATGTGCTATGTGATTCAGTTAAATGGAATGGAATGGAAGGTCTGTGGAAAATATGGCATGAAAAAACAAGAGAAGAAACACAGAAACTGACAAAAAAAAAAAAAGACAAACATGCAATGCATAGAAGTCCCGTAACTTCCCAAACTCATCTGTGTGTGTCGGAACTAACAGAATTCTCTTCCTGACAGACTTTGTGATGCGCAGTGTGCCAGTAAATACATCTGTCAGAGTTGGCCGCTTCATTTAGAATCCAATTAACTAGCTTTCACTTCTGCCCACTCAACTTATGGTCAAATTATTCCTGCAGTGCCAAGTTCATCGTCATTAATACGGTGCACAACATTTAGGAAAAGGAGTTTATTACAGATTGTCAGCATTCGGAATTGTGTGTATTCTGTGTGTATTTAAAACTGCCTAAACAGGGGTGGGAGAAATAAACACAAGGAAAGTTTAAAGAGATCCGAACATCTAAATCTCATACGAGAACATTACAAATATAAAACAACTTCTCTTTGTCCATCTACACAATAAAACTTTCAGACCAATTTCAAACCCGCCATTCCTGAATCAGGAAGGGGGTGGGGTGTGGGGAGTTTTGAACCTGGTGCTTTGCTACGCGGCCACTTGCCTGTTATAGTCAATATGTAGTCAACAGAAATGCTAACATGTAGACTTAGAAAAGGTGATTTTCTTTCATACTATTTCAGGAAGAAGGTGGGATGTACAACAATTTATAAGAAAGGGAGAATGTAAACTTCCCTAGTGTCTAAGCGGTTCCACAAGAGTTCCGCAGTTTAAAATGACGGCAGTATGGCAAAACAAAACACCTGAAAACACAAGCGGGGCTGTGTCACAGTGGTTTGCACGTCTGCTTCGCAGCAAGAAGGTCCTGGGTTCGGCGATGGGGTTTCTGTGTGGAGTTTGCATGCTCTCGCCACACTTGTGTGGGTTTCCTCCGGAGACTCCGGTTTCCTCCCACAGTCCAGAAACATTAGGCAAATTGGCTGTTCCAAATTGACTCTAGGTGAGAGTTTGAATGGTTGTGTTTATGTTTTGCCCTGCAGTGGTCTGGTGAGTTGTTCAGGGTGTACCCTGCCTTCGCCCAGTGTCGGATGAGATAGGATTAAGCGGTTCGGGAAGTTAATGAGTGAGAGAGTGAGTGAGTGAGGTGTCAATAGTGTGAATAGGTTGTGAATGTAGTTCAGAAAGGTTGCAACACTGCAGCTACGTGGTTTTGAGAACTGCCAGAAGATTTCTGAAAATACTGTGGCTTAATGCGCTCAGGGCCGGTCACCAACGAACATCATCATGGTGTCAAGACGATGTCACTGCAGCCCGTCACAGTTTGGTACCATGCTAAACGCCATCAAAAACATCCCCGTGTGAAGCCTGCTTTAAATAATACAGGCAAAGGGTTAGGGCACATTTCTCTAACAAAATCTGCTGCACACAGTCACATTCACACGCACAAGCATTCCCACTTGTTTGTGGGTTTTTTTCCAGCTTTACATGCCAATTGCCACATCTACCTTTTTTATGAATGGCAGGTGTGCAAAAATAACAACTGCCCTGCTGGACCTTATAAAAACCCACGAAAATATTACTGAACTGTTCTTATCCAAGTTTTTACCTAATAAATTTGAGAAATAGCATGTAAAATCCTAATGTATTTATTAAGAGAGCGCTCAGGCTTTCATGTAAAACAAATCAAAGCTGGTAGAAGTATCTGATATATTTGGTACAAAGCAGACTACAGTATTCTTTTCCTAAACATACCGTACACCCTCGCTGTAGTTTCACCACCTTGAAATTTCAAAACCTGCTCTAGAACAAGTTAAAACACACACACACACACCCCAAAACTAATAAGGAACTGGCGAGAAATAACCCAGAAAATGGACGGATGTGTTAAACAGATCTATAGAATGAACTGGAGAAGCAGAACAGATGTATATATGAATATGCAGATGTAACGGGATCACATGATGCACGACAGAAAAGACAAATTGAATACTGATAATGTGGGGAGTGCTGAGAGACTTCATGGTCGTGGGTGTTTTCGGTCTGACTTGCGTCGAGGTAGAGGCTCCACCCTGCTCGGAGAGAACAGATCAACAGGCCGACAGTCTCTCTGTACCGCATCCCCCTCATTTCCCTTGGCGTTAGCCTGAGCCAGAAGGTCATCAGGTGACCAGTTCACTTGCAGTGCCAGTTCAGGAAGTGTCCAGGAGGGCACTAGACAGTTCCGTGTGTCTCTTTTTACCCCGATCCTTAGGAGTTTACCCTGATGCCTGAAATAAAGGGCAAACCAGTGGACACTTTCTTTTTGTACTCGATGTAATCCTCTCCAAAGAAATGGATAAGAGAAATCTCCTCTTCCTCAACACGCTCCTTGAAGAACCGCCAGCTAGCCAGTGTATAGGCCAGGAGGCATAACGGGTTGCACAGCATTATCTGCAAAGAAAGTGTAAATTCAAAAAACATTTACTCATCATTCCCTTTAATATGAACACCTGTACGCTACCAGAATTCCTTCCCTACCTACAGAATGCCAGAAGGATTCCACGAATCATACAACGGCAAACCAATGAGAAGCCTCAAAACAGACATGACTCGGTGTAAATAGAACTCACCTTTTGCCAGGAAGACACTAGGAAGATCGCGCTGACTGGTCGAGAGCCAGATTCATTTAGTTTATGGATGTTAGGGAGTATCAAATGAGGATATTCAGAAACTGGTTCTGTAAGTGTAATTACTATTTGCTCAAAAGTAGCACTTCCTGATTAGCGACATACAGAGTGATGTAACTCTGTACGTAATTTTCATGCTATAATCATGGATTATACCTCATTTTGAAACTTATCAAATTCTCTTTCCAAATATATCAACATCTCAGAATGTCAAATTTCCGAGTTAATCCGTATCATGCTGGAGCGGGTCACATATGCCCTTTTCTGTTTCTTAACACTTAGTGCTAAGAAACATCAGTGTTAAACTTCCATGTTATTTCAGGATCATTTCTTCAGTCAATTTCTTGTTATTGTAAATAGGCACACGCAGATTGTACCGACAAACACACAGGACCAAATCAAGATGCAAAGAGGGGAATAAGACATACTCAGCCCGTGATACCGGTGGTTTCACCGGGAAACCTTTATATTAAGCCACAATGAAGTGATAAAAGAAAATATAACTTATATGTGCTCATGAATAGGCACATTTAAATACACTGCCTGGAGATGTTTTCAAACTCATTATAGATTGTAATTTCTATGTGGATTAAGTAGCATGCATGGATAAAAGACAATCTTTTCTGAATCTAGCCAGACATCCATCATATCTTACGTTCATAGCATTAACATTCACCAGTAACTTACAGACCCCGCAGTGTTTCTAATAATCATTCATTTTTCCTGTCTCTAAAACTATATTATTGCATTATCGAGCTAATTAACCTGCCACACTATTATAATACATTAGCTACCATTTTAAGCCCATTTGATTAGGATTCTGAGCTTTTAATACACGGAGCTAGTAAACACACTGGAGTTTTCACTAGCTTGGCACCATTAATCGACAATAAATATGATTTATCCACCCATATAATAATAAAATAAACATGCTTTTTTAATTATAACTACACTATAGTCATAAATTTACTCAATGGGAATTTGGGCCCAACAGCCATTTCCTATGCTTGATCTCTCCACCTCATACCTGTGTACCGATGCTCCAGTAGAACCAGCCCACATATGCAGGGTGTCTGAAGAACGAATAGACACCGGTGGTGACCAGCACGTGGCTCCGAGCCTTTTCGTTCTGCACTATGTGGTTGAAGTTGGATCCTGCTGTCAGCATGGCAGACTTGCGCAAACCTTCTCCACAGAACACCATGAATAATCCCACAAAACTGATCCAGTTCAGGTGCTTCAGGTCTGTACAGGAATACATTACAAAAAATATCATCATATGAAAAGATATACACAGTAAACACATTTTGTCAGATGGTTACAACAGCAGATAATACAGTATATAAAAAATCATAAACACACAGTATTTAACAGTAATCTATAAGATGAAAGCCAAACAAGTATCAATCATCAGCTTTGTGATTTCTCTTTTATATAGTCATTATTCTCTCTTTCAGTCATTTGCCAAACCGTTTAATCCTACTTGGGTCACGGGAAGGCTGGTGCCTGTCTCAGACAACACTGGGTAAAGACGTGGTACACCCTGAACAGCTCGGCAGACCACCACAGGCCAACAAGTGCACACAACCATTCATACTCACCCTCAGATCTAAGGGCAATTTGGAACAGACAGGTAGCCTGATATGCATATTTTTGGACTGTGTGAGGAAACCAGAGTACCCGAATGAAACCCCTACAAGCACGGGGAGAACATGCAAACTCCACACAGAAACGCCCGAGCCCGGGAATCAAACCCAGGACCTTCTTGCTGTGAGGCGGACGTGCTAACCAGTACGACAACGTACCGCCCTGAATTTTATATCCTATTTTATAATACCTTGATTACAAAAAAAGACAATGGTTCTTAATTAATCCAAAATAACTGCAGTATTAATTAAAACAAGCTTTTTCATTAACACACTTTACCCAGAGCAAACAAAGATTTACGTTTTACTAACTAGCTGATGAGATGAAAAGGAAACGGTTCGATAGAACGTGACTCACAGACGACCGACTTATTTTCAGTTTAACTATGTAGTCAAACTGCATCTCCTCCTTCAAGAGCTGAGAACACACACACACACACACACACACACACACACATGCGAACACACCCACACAGGGCAGCAAACCTGCTTCTGGGTGGCAGTTGGGGGTTGAGTGCCTTACCCAAGGGCACTTCAGCCATGGATTTGTTTCCTGCCAATACTGAAAATCATCTCGTCAACCTTTTAGTCCCAAACCGGTTTCTCTAACCCTGAGGCCACGGCTGCCGCATGTCCTGTAGTGTATCCTTCCTAAGACACTCTAGCGTTTGTCTTTTCTTTACTTTTGCATTTCGGAGTGGAGAATATAGAGAATATGACTACGGCTGAACAAACCTGGAACTAAAAGCTTTTCCACAATGAATTCCATCCAGGAAGAGATTGCTGCTACGGTGTATTCAACACTGTGGTTGAGCAGGAAAGAGTCCAGAGACAGACTGCGAGGGTTGATGATGGCTGTTACCAAGTATTCAGAGTAGTGAAAGAATGTCAACGAACACATGTACCTGCAGAAAGGCAACACTACAGTTTAGACACCATGCATGATTGATTGATTGGTTGATTGATTGATATATTGGTCATTCTCTGAAACTGGGTCAAGTTTAATGACTGGACATAATAGTTTCCAAAATCTATAAAGAATCAAAAAAAGAGCGGTACGTCGTCATACTGTTTAGCACGTCCGCCTTACAGCAAGAAGGCCTGGGTTCAATTTCCGGGTCTCCGGCGTTTGTGTGTGGAATCTGCATGTTCTCCCTGTGAGATGGGTTTCCTCTGAGTAATCTGGTTTCCTCCAACAGTCCAAAAACATGCACAGTAGGCGAATCGGCCCTAGGTGGGAGAGTGAGTGTGAACGGTTGTGTGTGTGTTTCTGCCCTGCGATGGCCTGGCGAGCTGTCCAGGGTGTACCATGCCCTCGCCCAGAGTCGGCTGAGATGGGCGCCGGCCTCCCCGCGACCCTAATTAGGATTAAATGGCTTAGAACATGAATAATGAATTTCTTGTTGCATACGGACTGATTCCTGTCTGTTACTAATAAAAGTGCAGTGGCCTGGGGAACTGTTCAGGGTGAACCCTGCTTTTGCCCAGAGTTGGCTGAGATAGGCTCCAGCCTTCTGCGACTCATGTCCAAGCTTATCATGGGGGCTTTGAAGGGAAGAGGGGACAGATTCTTGTACTAAATAACGGTGTTTTTTACTAATAAAAGTGCAGTAATGTGCAAGAAGTGGCTCTCTTACTGTCCTTGCAACAATCACAGATTTATGGTCAATATACAGTAGAGGGGAAAAGGTGGACGACTCTGAAATTTGGGGATTGTGAATGTCACAGGGTGTGACACCAGTTTCGGAGAATGACCCAGATAGATAGATAGATAGATGGATGGATGGATGGATAAATGGATGGATGGATGGATAAGTAAAGGGGTGATCTGATCCATATTTCATACTGAAATGCAGAAAAATGAAGAGATCATGTACCAGCCAAAGTGTCTCCATGTCGTGTCTGTAAAACTTATGATCAATCCACACCCGAAACCAAAACCTAGAAAACAAGCTCGCACAGCAACCTAACAGGAAAGAAAACAAAGGAAAAACAGATTAAATCTGAATAAAATCTGTGTTGGAGGTAAGAACAGGACATGTTTCCATGACTCGCCAGGTAACTAATCCAGTTAAGACTGGATTACATTCACTTCAACACACTGCCAGCAGGTCACTTCAGGTTAATCTGATGATAATCACCAAACATTAGCTGAGTGATTTGATTTTCTCCAAGATAAAAACACCCCAGGACAACAAAAACAGCTAGACCGACGGATATGATACCGATCCGAGTGAAAACATGACACCACTTAGCCTGTTTAGCTCCCACTCTTACCTTGTACAGAGGTCCCTTGTAAATGATTAGCAGAAAGCCGTTGATAACTGTGATATAAAGCGCTATGGCTAATTTCCCGTTTACACCGGTGAGGTAATCGAATATCCAGTCAACATGCGACCCAAACTTCACTAATACAGGTATTATTATTACGCCAAGACCTAAAAGAAAGCTTGTAACACTTATCCTCCCTTCCAGCACCAACTTATTGCCTGCCATGTTGAAAACAGAGGAAGCTCTCGCGCGAAATCTCGCGAGAATCTCCGAGACTCAGATATCACGCGCCCACCGCCGCCATATTGCCTGGGATTAACCTGCGCCTGGCAGCAGGGCTGAAGCCTGTGAACTGTTCCTGTTACACTCATTAAATTCTTCACTCACTCACTCACTCATTTCCCAAAACAATTAATTCCACTATCAGGGTCGCATTGAAGCTCGAACCTGTTTCAGCCGACACTGGGTGAAGGCGGGGTACACCCTGAACAGCTCACCAGACCGTCGCAGGACCAACACACACACACACACACACAAAACCATTCTACAAACCAACTGACCGCGGGGCGCAGTGGTTAGCACGTCTGAATCACAGCAAGAAGGCCCTGGGTTCAGTTCCCGTGCTCGGGGTGTTTCGGTGTGGAGTCTGCATGTTCTCCACCCGTGCATGCGTGGGTTTCCTCTGGGTCTGGTTTCCTCCAACAGTCCAAAAACATGCACATTAGGCTAATTGGCGGGTTCCGAATCGCCCCTAGGTGTGAGTGTGCATGCTTGTATGCATGTTGGCCCTACAATGACCTGGCAAGCTATCCAGGGTGTACCCTGTCCTCGGCCAGAGTCAGCTGATAGGCTAAATGGCCTAGGTGTGAATGTATGTGTGAATTGTTGTAAGTGTGTTGGCCCTGCAATGGCCTGAGAAACTGTTCAGGGTGAACCCCGCCTTTGCCCAGAGTTGGCGGAGATAGGCTCCAGCCTTCCGCGACTCATGATCAGGCTTGTCATGGGGGCTTTGAAAGGAAGAGGGGACAAATTCTTGTCCTAAATAAGGAGATATATTAATAATAACAATAATAATAATAATAATGATGATAATAAAGTTTTAATAATATGATATTAAAATCAGAAAAATGCTCCACGCAGCCTGAAGTGCAGGAATTCCGCGTTATTTGTTGTGATATGAAATTTAGCAAAAATGAAACATTTTCAAATACAAGTATATGATGAAGGGAATCAGACACATCTGTGAAATTTTAATATGTTTCTAATAAAAGGGAATTCTTTCGCAAGGGAAAAAAATAAAGTCCATGCATCCAGTCCCATTTGCATTACAGTGGTCCCAAAATAAGTTTTACAAATGGTATTTTTAAGTTCTGAAGGCCATATGCACACCATTGTAGCTTTTAGTATCTTAAGAACTAAACCTAGGTTTACACTGGGCCACGGCGTCCATGATCTCCGCGATTCAAAAAGCACGAAGCTCCACGATTTATGAGCACGCTTGAAGCATGACTGGGGTATAAAAAGAAGGCAGGGTGCATCCAAGAGATGAAACTTGTGTTTCCAAGTTCATCGAGATCCCCTACAATGGGGCATCAACGTCTGTTACACTCTGGTGTAACAGGTCTAAGGTCTGTTAAGCTCTACTGCGCTCTACTACAATTCCCACGTTCTATCACGATTGGCGTCAAATTGTAATAAATCATAATAACCATGACCAAGTTCCCTCGATCCGTGGGATCGGCTCGTGATGATTTTGAGGGAGCTTGGTGGATTCATGATGATCTTGAGGGAAATTGTTGGGTTTGTGATGATCCCAGTGTAAAAACCCCAGTGTAAATGTTGAGATAAGCTTCAGCCTTCCCGCGACCCTAGTGGGATTAAGCAGTTTGACAAATGAATAAATGCCACCTCCAACATAAAAATTATATGGGGTTAAAACTGAGTTCATGGTGACAGCTATTAAGAAACCTGTATATTTAGATATATAATGTGAGCTAATTAAAACATTGGAAGAAATACAGGGTTGGCCTGGCTGTGACATCATTTGGTCAACACCAAAGGCCAGGCACAATGCGTGCTGTCTCATAGATACGAAGCAATGAAGCAACTGTATCTCTGTCTGTCTGTCTTTTTCCCTCTCTGTCTCTCTCCTCTCTCTCTCTCTCTCTCTCTCTCTCTCTGTCTGTCTCTCTCTCTCTCTCTCTCTCTCTCTGTCTGTCTGTCTTTTTCCTTCTCTGTCCTTTTTCTCTCTCTATCCCCCCTCTGACTCTTTCTCTCTTCTCCTTCTGTCTGTCTGTCTCTCTCATTCTTTCATTCTCTCTCTCTCTCTCTCTCTCTCTCTCTCTCTCTCTCTCTCTCTCTGTCTGTCTGTCTCACATTATCATGGCTACACAGCACCTGGACACTGAGCATGCTTAACATGATAAACATTAGAAAAAA